>OX393550.1:42127695-42555195 GCA_947650365.1 Chamaelirium japonicum
CATCAATGGGATGGGAAATTCATTTGCTTGAGACATTCATGGGCAAGGAGAATAATGTCTTGAAAAGTTAAATGTCTCATGTTCTTTTTAGCTGGGCAAATCCATCTAAATTTTCGATGGATCAAATAGAACATGGCAAATGATGTCTTGCCCGCGGTGGGCAATCAATGTCCGGCCAATTTTGGTGAGACTAATGTGCCACCAAACTAGGATAAAAAGGAATCTTGGAAAACCATTTACTCGGGACATTGGACAAAAGAACGTGGTACAAAGTGAAATTATCAGGGTAAATCAATATCCAACCTAATTTACTCGTCAAAAGAACGGACCCTTAGTAGATATCAATTGCATCGCAATTAACGGGCCTTGTTCGGGGTCGGACCTTATCCTTACCCATACCCATACCCATTAGGGTATGGAACGTCCATACCCAATCCATATCTATTCGGGTTTCAGGTCTTGGTTCAGGTGTCAGGTATGTATCATGTATAGTTTTTTACTTTTTTACAATACAAATTTGCTAAACGTTTTTTTTTTTATTAGACAATCTTTAAGTATGAACTTTCTAATGGCCACAATTTTCACTTACAATGTTCAAAATCTCCACACAAGTCCATTATACAAAATTCATAAAAAGAACAAGATTCTTTAAGTCCAACCCGATTTATACAGGCCTATAGTGTATTATGTATATTGAGCACTCATGTATTGGGTTTTGGGTGTCGAAATCGATGTACTCGTACCTACACCATAAAATTGATTGGTACATTTTTATACCCATACCCTACCCGAATCTTGTTTGGTACAAAAGTCTCAAACTTTCAGGTCAGATTCAGATCGGGTGTTTTGAGGTTCCATTGCCACCCCTAGATGTAAATATTTGCACATACCTGATCTATATTTAGTAGGTGATCGTGGAAGGTTGTAAACTAGAAGGGCATGCTAAATATGTATATACACTTGATAGGCACTTAAAAGGTTGAAGACACAAACCATCACTAGTACTCAATATGAAATTAGCATATTTTCAACACAATTTTGGCACAAGCCCTTGTGTAAACAACATTGTCATAGATGAACCTACGTAAGATAAAACCCATATCATTTCTTTCCCCCAAGCAATGTGGGACTAAAGTTCTCATCAGCAAAAGAGAGTTTTGGAGGGAAATGATGAAAACACTTTCATTTGGCCAAAATGTTTTTGGTGGGAAGTTTTTGAAAACAAAGTTTTGAGTGAAAGTTTGAAACTCATGAGACAAACCGATTAAAATCACACCTTCTCATTTGTCTCCTACGAATATGGCTGATTTTCGGATGGATCGGATCGGAATAGAGGTGTTCGGAAAATTTCCAAAAAATTTCAGAATCCCAAATGGTATTCTGATTCCGATTCGGAATTTTTCGGAACTTTACATTTTAGAAAATTTTTGGAATTCTCCAATTTTGGCAGTTTTTGGATTTTTTTTCAGAATTTTTAATTTTGGCAGAATTTTGGAATTTTCGGAATTGCACAGCACATACTACTTTGGATGAGTCTTGGTTGGGTCGGGTCAGGCAAAGAGTGGAGACAATAGAATAGTATTTGGTTGGGATTTAGGATTTTTAAGTTTTATATGCGGTGCATCGCGGGCTATTACCTGCTAGTGTTGGGTTGAACCCAAGTAAAAGAAATATATATATATGGTGCCCTGCCCTTGGGTGAGGCCCAAAGCAACAACTTTGTTGGCTTTGCCCAAGGGCCGACAATGCACAACACCTATTGCTTCGGATGGGTCTGGTCGGAATAAAACATCGAAATTTTTAGATCGGATGTTTTCAGAATTTTCGGATCGGAATTTTCGGAATACTCAGTACCCTTCCAATTCTTATCCGATTTTTTTCGGAATTTTCAGAATTTCAGAATTCAGATTTAATTATATGGTGCTAAAATCAGAATTTTTCGGATCGGTTTCAGACGGAATCGGAATTTCCGTTCCAACTTGCACCCCTACCTACGAAAGATAAAACCACTCCTATTTCCTAAAACCCACATCACTTATATTTAACCAAATCCAACAACCAATCCCATGCAAACAAGAATTTGTATCCCTAATGACTAGAAATTTTGGTCAACCAGTACGACAAATGGCTGTGCTCTCTATTCCTTGTGAGTAGGCCCTAAATGATTATAGGACTAAGACACCAAAGAATACCCTAAAAAATATTAATTCAAGAGACACATCATCAAGTCATGGTCGGAAGCTAAAAAACAAAGACACTAGTTACTATATTTACTTTTTTTACTAAAGTAAGACAACTAACGTCAAGCTAAGATGATTGCTTGTTCTAGGCTTCTAGCAAACTGTTCGTGCATCAATAGTTATAGTGTTATACAACTACAAAAAGAATTAGAAGAATTTTTTCTTTTACTTTGCTACATTGCGCATCTGTATGTTTGAAGATTGCATGTTGCCAACTTAAAACTGTTAATGCTATAGACAGTTTCACTCAAGTTAGTAGCATAAACCAATAAGATACATAAATAAGCGCACACTATAAAGTCAAGAACTTTTCACTTACTTGATGCGAAGCTGGTGAATTGTTGCCAAGACTTGTGTGATCAGCTAGTGAAGTTGGTGATGATTTTGCAGGAGAACTTGAAATGGTTGGTTTTGGTCCAGGAGGTTGAGTATATGGAGAAAGAGGTGATTGCAATATAGAAGTCTGATAGGGAGAAAGTGGAGATGCCGTCGGAGTTCGGCGTTGGAAATAAGAAGAGAGAGATGCAACTCCTGGAGATCCTGGAGATGCAATACCAGGAGATCTTGGAGACACAGCTCCAGTAGATCTTGGAGACCATCTTTTTGGCGGTAACATATTTATCTTAATCCTGTAAAAGAAGAAGTTAGAGGCTCTCAAAAGGCAATAAAAGAGATGCAAGATAAAGAAATTTTTTTTGACTTACTTATTGTGGACATCAACATACTCATCAGTTTCATCCAATATTTCTTCCTACAAAAGCAATTCAGATAAACTGTTAGTTAAATTTCATGCTAAGATTGAGATAGGCATAGTATATAGTTTTTCCTACAAGCACACAGCAACGCAAATATTGCATGGGTGCATGACCATAGCCATAACATGCAGGCATGTGTAGACACACAAAGCCCTCTGAAAATACGGATTCAGAAGGAATACATATTGCAAAAGAACTAGGATACTGGACACAAAAAAGGATGAACAAAACCTGTTCGTGAGTCATGACAAAACCTGCCATTACAATTAACACACCTGAGAAAGGCGATAGAAGGTCTAGTCATTAATTTGGCAGGTATCAGCATTGGTGGATTGCCATAGAGAGCAACTCGAGGTTGATCTATCTCTATCTAGCAGAAAGGTAGGCTTATTGAATTTCTGCGTTTACCCTTATATAGTTCAATTTTGTACTGTTTGCAATATATTATTGCAATATAGGTGACAGTGACTCCATATACATTTATGTATATTCGTGGGCTGATATTGTGGATGCAAAATTTGGCTAAGGCACCGGATCAGCCCAATAGCCCACGGCTCATCAAGGAGCAGCACAACGCACAACTCACAAGAGAGGCCCATTTGGAGACCGGCCAGCAAGCCAGCAGAGGCACACACCGCCAGAGGCACACGAGGACAGCCCGTGGCTCTTTTGGAGACCAGCTAATAGACTGCGGGGGATTCTTTTGCCGTGTAAGGTTTCCCGCAAACAATCAATAGAATCCGAGTGTGGTTCCACTGTAGAGTAGAGAGTAGACATAAAGAGTTGTTGACGAAGTTTGGCCGAAGCATACATCTCTGTGCGGTAAGACACAACATTGAATCTACTAACTCTGAGAAAAAGTAGAGCAACTCTCGATAGGCCGAGGAGTGCTTGTGCAAAGAAACAGAGAGCAAAATTGAGGGTAGAGAGTGGTTTTCAGAAATCTATCTGATCTTTGTGAAAGAAAAGGAATAAGTTCTAGAGAGAGATTTCGATGGAAATAGAATCTGTGCTAAAATTTTGGTCCTGAGTCGATGTCAAGTCTACTATTTATACGGCTTGGGAGGCTACTGGGCCCCCAAGCTGTCACCATGTGCCCCAGGTAGGGCTGATGGGCCCCACAGGTGTCGTCGTGGGCCTCAGGCATAACTGGTGGGTCCCCATGTGCTATTGTGGACCCAAACAGAGCTGGTGGGTCCCGCAAGTGCCATCGTGGACCCTAGGCAGGGCTAGTGGGCCCCACTGTCGTGCCTTAGCCAAATTTTGCACTCATAGTTACCCCCTCCTAGTTAGCCAGATGATAATCTAGCTGGTTGGAACGCTCGGTACAAATCTGAAGTTGTCTCTTGAGAGTCGTCACTGAAGTTGGGCCAGCTTGATGAATGTCTTTGAAGAAATTTGTCGACCACCAGCCAAGGGCCGACTGGAGAAGTCTCTCGATCCCTTGCCATGGACTGACCGGAGTAAAGGCGACCAACTCTGGGCCCATGGTCAATCGGTCAGGTGATCGATTGCTGCCAACCAGTCAGGCTTTGAGGGATCGATCGCAGGAGACGCCCTGGCGATCGATCTTTGAGAATGGTAGCCGATTGCTGGGTTAGATCGGGTGTTACCGACTGATCGACCAATCGGTCACTGTCAACCGGTCAGGTTTAGAGGGATCAGTCGTGGGAGGCTCCCTGGCGATCGATCCTTGAAAATGGCGGTCGATCACTGGGCTAGATAGGGTATTGGCGACCGATCGGGCGCTGACTACCAATCAACCGATCATGCGCTGACGACCGATTAACCGATCAGGCGCTGCCAATTGGTCATGCCAAGGGCTGATCAGAGTGAAGGCGACCGACCCCGGGCCCAGGGTCAATCGATTAGGTGCTGGCGACCGATCGGTCGCTACCAATGGGCCAGACTTTGAGGGATCGGTTGCGGGAGGTGCCCGAGCAATCGATCATTTGATATTGATGGTCGATCGTTAGGCAAGATCGGGTACTAGCAATTGATCGACCGATCGGTCGCTGCCAACCAGTAAGGTTTTGAGGGATCGGTCACGAGAGGCACCCTGACGACCAATCCTTTGAAAATGACGGTCAATCGCTGGGCGAGATCAGGTGTTGGCGACCGATCAACCGATCGGGCGCTGACGACTGATAGACGAATCGGGCGCTACCAACCGGTCAGGTTTTGAGGGATCGATCAAGAGAAGTGCCTTGGTGATTGATCTTTTGAAAATAGCAGCCGATTGCTGCGCGAGATTGGGTGCTAAAGACTGATCGGGTGCTGCCAACCGGCCAGGTTTTCAAGGATAGATCGCGAGAAGCGTACTGGCAACAGGTCCTTTGAAAATGGCAGCGATCACTAGGCGAGATCGGGTGCTGACGATCGATCGAACAATGACGACTTATCGATCGTTGCCAATCGATCAGACTTTGAGGGATCAATCGTGAGAGGCTCCATGACGATCGATCCTTTGAAAATGACGGCCGATCGTTTGGGAGAGATCGGGTGCTGGCAGTGTTTTAAAAAACTCAAAACGCCCAGGGCGACTCCAGCTGGGGCTTTTTTACCATGGGGCTTACGCCCGAACCATTGGGGCGTACGCCCTGAACGCTCGGGCACGCCTTTTACGCCCCAATGGCCTGGGCTTACGCTCCATTGGAGTTTGTTTGCATAGTTGAAAAAAAAATGATTTGATTACTACCGTGTGATCTGTTATATGTGTCTTAATCTCTTGGATGACGATTATGATATTTTGGGAACTAAAGTTGTTTTAAATTGGTTCTATATCATGTATGGAATGGTAGAATCTATGGAATATAAACATTGATAGTTTGAATTTTGGTTAGAAACTTATAATTAGATCTTAAATGATATTGAAAGACAATGACAAGTTCATTTTTATTATCATTTTTTATATATTTGTGATTTATCAACCATGTTTGTAGGCTTAAATGCTTTGTTTAATAACTTTGCTCATAGTTTTTTTTTTTTTTTTTTTTATCTATTTTCACTTTTTTATATAATATTATTTATTTCTATATATATTTTTAAATTAAAAAAATAAAAATTCATGGGGCTTACGCCCCACGACCTGAGGCTTACGCCCCGCCCACAGCAGGCAAAACGCCCCGCCATACGCCCCCGCCTCTAAAAACACTGGGTGCTGGTGACCAATTGGGCACTGGCGACCGATCGGTCACTACCAACTGATTAAGTTTTAGGGGATTGGTCACAAGAGGTATCCCGATAGCCGATTAGTGGGTGATATCGGGTGCTGACGATCGATCGACCGATCGGGCACTGCCAACCGGTCAGACTTTAGGGGATCGGTCGTGAGAGGCACCCTGGCGAATGATCCTTCACAAAACTTGACCGATAATCAAGGTTTAAAATCACGGTATCGGTCGGTCCCGAACCGGTATGTACCGGCCGGTACGTACCGGTACCGGCCGGTACGGACCGATACCGGTTGAGAAAAAAAATCTGAAAAAAACCCAAAAAAAAAAATATTTTAACCTGTCGGTACCGGTCCGTACCGGCCTGAACCGGCCGATACGGACCGGTACGTACCGGTACCGGCCGATACGGGCCAGGTATCGGGATCGGATGCAGTACCGGTCTCGAACCGGCCAAAACCGGTACGTACCGGCCAAAACCGGTACGTACCGGTATCGGCCAAGATTTAAAACCCTGCCGATAATTAGTCTCTGACCCTTCGTCTGATTTAAGCTTTTAAGGGATCGATTTCTACTAACCGACCGGCCTAGATTTTGGCTCATTCGAGCTATGTTAACGTCGTTTTTTATGATGTGGCGAGCCGAGGGAGGTCCACGTGGCCATGTCACTTCGATTTTTTTTTCCCGTCTTTTATGGGTTGGGGGGGACCGAAGGTTCTAAAAAACGCTAAGCGCTAGTCAGGCGATGGGGGACCACCTAGCGCCTAGACCGCCTAGGCGTTTTGAGTCTTTTGACTATTTTTAATTATTATTTTAATATTATATATAACAAATATGTTTTTAAATTACTATAAATTCAATATTATCCCAACCATTATTTTAAAGAACAAGTATCATTTACATAAATATAAAATCAAGATTAACAATAACAAAAACAAACATGATATTATGAGATAATATGCATGATTTTAGTAAAATCCAAACCATAAATTCAAGATTACTAACAACAAAAGGAAGCATGACATTTCAATAAAGTATCCAAGATTCTAGTACAATCCAAAACAAAAAAAGTCACAAAATTGTGAAATACAACATCATTTCTCCTATAGGCTATAGTACTAGACTCCTGTTCTCTTCTCACCATATCCCTCTAAGACTCTCTTCTTAGACTTAAACTCCATCTCCTCATCACACTCTTCGTTTGTCTCCTTATCCGATACAAAGTCTTCTTCGTGTAATTCTCTAAATTCACGGGATAAAGAGCTACCACCAACATTTCTAGAACTTCTCCTAGGCACTCGAACACTATCCACTCCAACGCCTCTCCAACCATGTCTCGAAGATGTTGACCTCATTATCATTTTCTTCATCATCACCACCATCAATAATTAATCATTAAGGCTATTGAGCCTTACTAGCTTTAGTTTCTAGTAATATATCTAATCTTCACTCTTTCCCCCTTTTCTTCTTATTAATGATATTGGTATTGAATTGGACATACACTAGGTTAAAATGAAGAAAAGCACAGCTCACCTGGACCGCCCAGCTCTCCTAGACCCGCCTGGGCCCGCCTAGTCCGCCTGAGTAGCCTCTTGGCCCGCCTAGGGGCTTGTGCTACTTTCTGCACCGCCTAGGGGCTAGGCGAGGCGATGGGGGACCTTCTAGCGCCTAGGCAGTCACCTGAGCCGCTTTTTAGAACACTAGGGGAACCCAAGTCTAAAACCCCTTGGAAGTCGACTCTCACTCATTTCTCACTTTTTATTCTGAGATCTGGTGATTGTTTGATTGGTTTTTGATATCTAATCTCCAAACTCGATCAATTACTCGTTCTTGATCGATCTGTTCGATCCATTGACCATTTCTGAGCAATGGCTTCTAGTGGACAAGTTTCTTCCCAACCAGTCGTGAAGAGTAAAGGGAAGGGATCGGGATTTGATGCGCATGCGTCGGGCGTTCCCTCGAGTGGGAAGAGTATAGGTCCTCCTGGGAGGGGCAAAAACAAGGCTGCGATGAAGAGGGGGTAGACCATGTCAAACCCGAAGACCAGGCCCTGGGGCGATTTTTTGTAGACAAGTCACTGGGTGTCCCGGTCCGTCTTCTTGGCCCCCAGGCAGAACTGGGGGGTCTCACCGTTGTTGTGGGCCCCAGGTGACTCGTCCTGTCTTGTGTGCCTAAGTTTTTGTGCGGTATAATTTGCTTGAGAGACCAATGATTACGTTAATTGGCATCAGAGCTAGATTGAATCAACCTAGTTCCTATACCAGAAAATTTTATGGTAGACGAGAAGACAAGCAATTTTTTTATAGTAAAGGAGATCTGAAAATGAAGAGTGCAGTCACAGAAAGATATAGCAATAAAAAATCTTTAAGCTTGTAGATCGAGTTTGTCTAGACACATGGACAAAGTTTTTGTTGAAGTCTATCTAGATCCTTCTTTTAGAAATTATTGTCAAAAGATATGGCAATAAAAAAGAAAAAAAAAAAAAAAAACACGACTTGGATACCTTTAGCAAGTGCAACGTACATAAGTGCACAAACAATATATAAACATTAAATATATCATAATGCAACAGATAAATAAAGCAAATATTTCAGTTTGGTCTAATTTTAATGACTTCTACCAATTGTTTCCACGAGAATATTTTCAACCTGAAGCAATTCCTCCATGACATCTTCCATTGTTATGATCCCAATGACTTCCTCATCTAATGAATAGCTTGGAAAGGAATCTGAAGTAACATTAAGAATATTGGCAAATCGTCCTCGGTCTGATTTCTTCATTTGTGAACGCGTATCCCCCAGTTTATCTGCATTATTTCTTAAAGCAGGACTCTGAATTCCAGGAGCATTACCCTTCACAGGGGATGCACTTTCCAAAACTTGAGATCCATCTCCTGGAAAATAAAGAATTACTACCTTATACCCACAGACTGCATGTTCTTCTACATTGTGATTCTATACATTGAAAGTCAAATAAATTATTTTCAGAAGTAAATGTAATGAAAACTTAATTTAACCAATTACTGGAATCATGTCTAATTTGTACCAGTAAAAACATCACCCGGGAAGTGTTTCCAACTCTGATTCATTGTATTCTCCAATAAACCGCTCCTTTTCTCTACTGTCACCCCAATATCTTTTGTGCGTGTAACAACTACAGCCATGTGGCTATGACCTTTCTGAAATTCATTCAGTATGTCATAAAGAGGGAGATCATCGTATACCCTGGTACAGTGTGATGTATCATTAGACAGGACTACTAGAGGAACATGGTTCCCCCAAAGTGACAGGATAAAAAAATGCAAACAAATAGAGCGAAATAGTGTCCACTAGTTCATAAAGTATTTGCTGATAATAATTAGGATCATAGGACATATGATCAGGAATAGAATAAAAAAAGGCAATAAATGTAAAAGAAAATATTAATCGATTCATAATACTGGCAAATATGGGGCATATAATCAGGGTGTATCAGGAAATATCTGTTTCATGTTGAAAGAATAACTTTGAAACTAGCATATATAATAGATGTGATTAGATAAATATCTTCTAAACAGTTCAAAAATCAAAATTTTCTTACGGCGATCCTATGCATATGTGATCTCTCCATATCCATTTATAAGCAGAGAATATCATCTTTTACACATCAAACCTTTCCAACATGTTCAATAGAGGTGTAAGATGATCCGGGTCGGGCCGAAACAGTGTTGAGTAGGGCTAGGCCGGGCTGACTTGGGATTGGCCCACCCGAGCCTGGCACTGTGCTCGGGTTGGATTGGTCCGGGCCACGAGCCAAGGGTTACAACTCGAGCCGGGCCCTGTAGGGTTTCGGGCCAGGCCGGTGTGGGTCGAGCCAATTTTTTTGCCTAGTAAGAGCTATTGAAAAAAATGACATCTCCAGATTTAGAACACATGACCTGCACTTCATACCCAATGCCCCAAACCACTGCACCACCTTATAATTTAAGATACATAGTTGGAATATATATATATATATATATATATATATATATATATATATATATATATATATATAGAGAGAGAGAGAGAGAGAGAGAGACAGAGAGAGAATCCTTATGGTTTCGGGTCAGGTTTCTGAACCAACCCGTCGGACCGGGGGTGGCAGCCCTGGCCCAGCCCACAATGCTCTCAGGTCAAGCTGGGTCGGGTCGAGCTTCACCTGTTGACTTTCGGGTCGGGTTGTTGGTCAACGGACATGATTTACACCCTTAGTTTTCAAGCTCAATCCCAAATATAATTTGTGATCCATATCTTAGCCAATAGTAGTATCAGACTACCGACTATCGGGCTACCAATATTACTAAAGGTGTGTAATTCGCAATGCACCTTATTGTATAATATTAGCCTATGCTAAGGAATATCGAGATAGAGGACAGGTCAATGCTTCTCAATTTGGGTGTGGAATGCCTTAGAACATAGGCAAAGACGGGTAAATCTAAGACCATTTTCAGCGAAATTGGAGTTTTGGCCATGCACGAAATACTCCCATGGACCGAACGGATTTGAAGACGTTATAATGGGGTTTAGCATTTTTTTAGTTTTTTATTCTAGCTAGTAAAAGTTCATTCATTTTGAAAAAAAAAAGGATGGTTGTAATTGGATCCGTGTATTTATGTATGGACTAAGAAAATTCAATGTGTTTTGAAGGAATTTTATTTTCCAAAATCTCTTTCCCACTATTCAATATGACTTTGCTTTATGAAGTCCAACCTTTACAAATGATCCGTCATCTACATAACCAGCCTCAGCCAAAAGCATACCACTTCATGGTTGACACAGGTCAGTCGCATGTCCACAAGCATACTATGGCCACCTAATAGACCATCTCAGCCTACTTCGACTGGTACAATACCTACTAGGGTTAGCGACAATATATTTTCAATATATACCCATTGACCTGGTGTCTAATGATGTCTACAAATTTCTTGACTTTTAACATAATAAGCATACACATTCATATGCTCTTGTAGTCATCTTGCTTTCTATTGTCTGCTCATAAATTGCAACACTCGCGCATGTAAATCACCTTAATAGACCGTATCTGATTATTTTTAACTAATTATATCATATTACTATTCTAACTATACAATTTGAGCATTTATTTTATATTGTTTATTTATTTTACTATCTGACTCATATTAGTTTGTGAGACAACCAATGTTTTAAAAAGCGTTAGGCGGACCTAAGGTGGTAGTTAGGGGTGGCAATGGGTCGTGTCAGATCGGGTTCATGTCGTGTCTAGTTTTCGGGTCGTGTCCAAAACCCCAAGACCCGGACACAACCTGTTTAACTAATCGTGTCTAGACCCTAAACCCATACCCGGCCTGCTTATAAACAGGTAGGCCCGATAAGACCCGTTTACCACACGGGTTTATTCAGTTGACCCAATTCGACTCGACCCGACCTGACCTGATAAGACCCGCTGGTACTACATACTACAGTATCGGATTGCGGGTAGACCCGACCGACACGACCCTTTGAATTTTAAACGGGTCTTCCCGGGTATACCGTGTCCAAACCCTAAACCCGGACCCGACCTGTTTATTAAACGGGTCTACCGTGTCGACCCGTTTACGACCCGAACCCGTTTAACCCAAACCTAAACCCGTTAACTTCGTGTCGGGTCTGCCGTGTCGAGTCCAGAATTACTAGCCCTAGAGGTAATGGAGTTCTAAGGCAAAAGGCGGATGCCTAGGTGAGCGCCCAGCGATTAAGGCGCCCAAAATTTTATAAAACATTTTACTTAGAATTCGCATAGTTATTATTGTTACAGTTCCATTCTTCTTCTAAGAGTTCACAATGGGCCAAGGGTGCCGCTATCATCGTTCTTTCAAGTGGTCATAATGGGTCAAGAGAGCCACTACACACTAGTGAACTAGTTAAAAAATAGAAAAGAGAAGCTTAAAATGAAAAAACTGAAGGAGACAAAGGGAGAAAGGAAACTTACGGATGCTAGTTTCGACAATAACATCCACGACCTTTCTCTTATGGACATTGTGTAAAGCGGGTCTCAACTTAGGTGATGCGGTATGTCAGCCTAAGCGGGCGCCCGAACCGCTTTTTAGAACAGTGGAGACAACTTTGGATAGAGTAATGCACATGCACATGACAGCTTTGTCAACAACCATCATATATCTTTAGTATGGCCTGGGACTCCAAATTTGTTTTGACAGATCAAATAACATGTTAATAAGTGAGTGTTATTAAAAGTGGACTAGATGCATTCTTTTAGTGTATCTTAGAGTGCCAATTGCATATCCTTCTGTACGTGTGTATGCCAACTACTGACATGGTTATTTGACGAGACCATGCTAGTTCCTAACTGGTATGGCGAGGAGACATGGTAGTTAATCCTTAGTAAGAACCAAGATGTAATTAGTTGCATGGATGATGCCTATTAAAGGTTATGGCCCAACTTAACAATAAATAGGTTAGGCTTTGTGATCACCCAAAGTGAGAGTACATCACGCTATGCCTTCATCATCATACTGATATGAGTTAGTGACATTGAAATCTCACGAGTAAGATAAGCATAGAAAGGGCCAACTATAAGTTTTTCTATCAACACGACCTCCACAATCATCACTTAGTGAGGTTTTCATCTTCTTTGACCGTAGATCCTTTCCATGTCCCCATACTATACAGCCGAAATGGCTTATTCTCTATGTAAGATGCTCTCTATGTTGGTGGGCTCTGCATTGGAGTTGTAGAAGGGCAGTTTTAGAAAAGTAGATTCATATGTACAAGATAAATGCTTTGCAAACCCTATATAAAAAGATAAATATTTAGTTACTTCTCCAAATGAGAGTAAAAGATTCACAATGAATACGATTTTCTTCTTAATCAATATGTGGCAAGGATCATGACAATTACATGACTTGATAATTTTGTTATATAGAGAAGCACAGCGCACACTTGCATGCACAGACAGACACCACAAGCATAAATACGTAAATAACTAAGTATGCATGCATCTCTCTAAGGAAAAAAAAATTACCGAGGAATTTTTCTGATAGTAACACTTCTAACGGGGATCTCATCTTCAGGTCGGCAAGTTAGGAGATTCTTCACCTGAAACCAAGATATGTTATGCTATTGTAGTAACAAATCTCAAAGTATAGGAATCTAGAACATACAAAAGTAAATAAGAAGCTTTTTTCATTGATTTTACGCATAGACACCAAGGCTATAGTTATATTACAATAGGAAAAAGTACATTACAAGTGATTATGCTAACTTCCTTCAAATTTTTATTGTAATTTTACTCATATTGGTGCAGACAGACTTCTATACTTTGGGTTCCTTATTGTTATAGAAACTATATTTTACTTGTTATATTGTCTATATATACATTATAAACCCATGTATTGAATGAAAATAGAATATGTGACTGACTATGATCTATCATAATTTTGCATCAATGTGTGTCTATTTTGAGGGGAAGGCAAAGAATCATAATTTAAAGCATCTGAAAGAAAAGGAAAGATAGGCCTAATTAGCTAACTCACTAATCACTATTCACTATAAACAAATCCCTCCCCTCAAAAGGAGGACTTCTAGTCATAAAGGCATCTAGAAGTCACAATACCCTTACCCCACCTCCACATTCCACACAACAAAAATACAAAAAAAAAAGGATTAACTCAACTCAATAGCATGTCAAATCCTGAACAGAAATGTTCAGAACACTTAGGATTTGGGCCTAACTAAATCCAACCAGTTCTGAAACAATCCCTGATAAAAGAGACTACAATGAATTTACAGACGTCCCTTTGATAAACCAAAAGTGTTGGTTCAGATCTGAGCTTTGTCCATCACAGGTGATATATCACATGCATGCAGTGGCATTTGCTTTCATACTATAATGATAGTTCATACTCCGAGTCTCCAACTCATCTCATTGTACCATATAGTATCATGTATATCAAGTCATTTCATAGCATCGTATTTCTTATTTCAAAGGCAAGCATATTATGATGGTATATTATGGAGTCTATTTCGTTGGTAGTTCTTCATTGTTTCTATCAACATCAATTTTTTTAAAAAATGTAACCTAGTAGTTACTCCATATAGCACAAAATTACATAATCAGTTCTTAATATTAATCTATGCAGTCAAAATTGATAGTCGGCCCCTAGTCGGCCAAGGGCCGACTAGGACTAGTCGGCCAAATCTTATTCTAACCCCTCCCCCCTTCCTAAAATATATGAAATATGAACTAGCATAAATGTCAATAAGTATATGATATTAGTCGGTTAATAACAATGCATGCCTTCACACTTCACAACATGGGTATAAATACATAAGTAACATAACACAGTTGTATTGGCTTCATGGCTCTGTCAGAAGACTCAGAACTAAGAATTCATCACAATATTTGTTTGTTGATGTTTAATCTGTGAACCCCCCCAATTTTGATTATAGGGTTATATGGATATCAACAAATAAACAATAATTATTTGTCTATGTTTTTATCTTAGATTCTCAGGTCCTCAACAAATGATTATAGAGAAGAGTCATAGTTGCGACTCAAGACTTTGAGGAAATGCACAAAAAAAAAAATCCAAACAAAATTGTTTATGGAGACTCCTTGCAAAAAAAAAAATTTACTTGCAGAATAACACCGGGGGACTAGTCCCAGTTGCTAGTCGGGGACTAGTCGGGATTCCGCCCATCTATGAAAGAATCTGAATTAGTCGGTCGGCAAAATGCCGCTTGGGGATTAGTCGCCGACTAGTCCCGATTTTGATAGCATAGATATTAATAATATTCTATTTTATCTTATTTCTACATCTTAATTTTGAATAGTACGATGAGCTTCAAAAGATTCACCCTCAGTTTCTACTTTCTAATTGTTTCGTGGTATTTTAGGAAGAGGCCATGTTTTAAACTTGGGATTTTTCCTATAGCCCCTTGAAAAGTAGGCTAATTGCATCTCAACCCCCGAAAACTTCATAGTTACATATTGAACCATAAAAATCTAGAATATCTATGCAGACATACGCCTCAAGCTAACTAGCTGTCAATTTGGAGGGCATATTCCAAGTCTTTGTGGTTTGACTGTTACTGGAACGACTTTACCCTTAGTTTACCTAAAGATGGAAAATTAGGCCTAAAGAATCACACAAAAAAAAAAACCTAATTTAGGACAAAAAATCCCTCTTTTGCTCTCCATTTGCCCTAAATTAGGGTTTTTTGTGTGATTCTCTGGGCCTAACTTTCCCTCTTTAGGTTAACTAAGGGTAAAATCTTTCCAGTAACAGTCAAACCACAAATATACCTAGAATATTCCTCCTAAATATAAGATAATTAACCTTACAAGTCGATTGGCACAAATAATCTAGTTTTCAGGGTTCAATATGAAAATATGAAGTTCTTGTGTTCAAGGGGTTACATTAAAAAATCCCTTAAGCTAACACTTTGAGGCGATGCACTCATTCAACACATGGTTCCAGCACTAATGATAAACATCCAAAGTCACCAACTATAAACTAGATCGCAAGAAGATTCAGTTCTTGCTAGTCCCAAGTGTGCTCTACAAAATTCAATCCCAAAACAGAAATTTATACCGATAAACGCAGCAAATAACAACAAAGATCTATGAAAAGTAATGCCAAAACACCAATGGAATGATCTCACCAAAGGCTAAGGCTATATACTTGGCTAACTGAATGCCAAATCTTGCGATGCAGTGGCGATACGATATGCACAATTCTGATTGGCAACAAGCGATAATGATAGAAGTAACAATGATATGCTCCACAACAAGGATGAAAAGTGTTGGAACTTGGAACTAAGTTACCGCATTGTGGAATCCATTGATGAACGCTTACGTGCCTCAAAATATGTGTAAACGTCATCCGAAACGTCAATTGATCCTCCACAAATGAAGATGAAGTGGTGGTGGAGAAGAGGGTGTTCTAGAAGAGGAGATTAAGAAGCCAAAAGAAGACTAGGTTGAAGAAGCCAAAAGAAAGAGGTGAGTAAATATAGAATTGAGGAGATTGACTCTCTGAATTAGGGTTTTCTTCTCAAAATTTGATTCTCTTCATTAGGATTTTGGGAGCTCTTTTAATATTGGTAAGGAAAGAAAAGGACGGAAAATCACATAACAAAAGGAAGGATAAGGGAAAAAAAACTACGTGGTCATAGTTTTCGGAAACAAAGGATGTGGTTCTCGATTTTTGCGCGTAAATTTATCACGTCTCTTAAGGACCCTGTGGGAATATGTGACACCCAAAAGTGGTGACTAGGGTTTGGGTCTAATATGGGCCTTGTTTGGTTTGGTCAACCTCGGTGATCGTGACTTAAGTCACACTGATATCATCTAAGAAGCACTGACACTGGTACAGAGACACGGGTACGACACGACACGGGTACGCCGACACGATAAATCCTAAAAAAGGACACGGATACGGTGGGGACACGGCAAAATAAATTAATAATATTTATTTATATTTTATGTGTTTATAATTCATAAATATTTCAATAATCGAAAAAACCTCATAAAAACCAACTAAACTGAAAATTTAATGCATACTGAATCACAATCGTTAGTTATGCCCAGCCCAATCGGTGAATCGCACACAGCCCTAAATGGCACGGAAAAGAACGGCTGTGTTTCAGACTTTTAGTTTTGGCTTTAATCTATCTAACACCTTAGAAGATCAGATAGGTTAAAGCCAAAACTGAATCGTGACCGTCCGTTACAACAAGTCTGACAAGTGAATCGCACTCAGGCCCAAATGGCATACAAAAGAACAGTTGCGATTAAGTTTTGGATTCAACCTATCTGATCCTCTGAGATTATAACATTAGAGGATCAAATAGGTTGAAGCCAAAACTGAATTACAACAGCTTGTGACACGACCCGATATCGAACAACCCGCCGTGTCCGGCGAGTGTCCGGTCGTGTCTGACTTCCAGAAGCACGTAGGACACGGCACATGTGTGTCGGGTGCGTGTCCGACGAGTGTGTCCGACACGGGTACGTGGGGCCTGGGGAAGTGTTCGTGCTTCCTAGGATATCATCCTTTGGATGCAACCATCGCATGATGGTTTTTTTATTATTATTAATGCCTGAAGTGTCAACCAAGTTAATCAAAACACTTAGTCGGCTTCGAACATCCCTCACATCTAGGCAAGCCAATAAAAAACGATAGTAAAGTAACATCTAAAAATCCTATTGTTGCTTGAAAACAATCAATAGAAAGAGAAAAAAAATACACTGTGGAAATTAGTAGCAAAACACGATGACTACGATAGATGTTGCTCTTCTACACCAAGAAACATGCCTTTTCATAAAGCATCACCTACGAGGAGTCTTGACTCTATCACCATTTAGATTTTTGCCTATATACATGGCTTCAAGTTTTTGCTGTCAAGTTGAGGAATGCCCACAGGTGAGTCCTGGTCGCTATGATACATTTTGCCAATATTCTAGGAGCGGAGCCCCCTATCAGACTTCAGGTGGAAGTTGTGATGGAGACTTGTGTCGATTGATTTGGAGGTAGGCCAGTTGTGAACGAGTTTAGAATTGGCAAGGTACTACACCGAAGGGCTGAGCTAACTAACTGGGAGCCCGGCTAGCGGTGAAAGGCTGCAGCACTAGTAAGCTACTGGAACGAAGGGCAACGTCGGTTAACTTGGAGGTGGCACTGACCACGATTTTAAAACTCGAAAAAACTCGATCGAGTCGAGTCGACTCAGACAGATTCGAGTCGAGTTATTTGACTGAGTCGGAACAAGTTTGAATAAAACTCGGCCGAGTCGGAACGAGTTTACTTGACTCGGCTAACTTTCGAGTCGAGTCCGAGTTTCGAATTTTTAAACAATGGCGCTGACTAGCTGAGGAGAGGTGCAACATTGGCAAGTTGCTGCAAAGAAGGGCGACACTGACTGGCTGGGAGGCCGGTTGCATGAGGACTCCTACAACTAGATCTTAGAATTGATGGAATGTGTTCAATCAAGTCCTCTAACTATTTAGGGACAATGTTGGATCACCAATCTCTCGTAGGCGATGTCCTAGACGGCTCCACATTAGACAGTTCCACTCTGGCAGTAGGCCAATTTTTTTCTCTTGGGGATGACTCCACTCAACTCTAGATAGCCCTCTTCTAGGTAGCGTTTTCCTACAAACTCAAACTCGAGGCGTGGTCACCAACTTTAAACTTAAACGTTGTAGACCTAACCAATACGCCACAAGTCTTGAGATTGATCAAATGCTTCCATCATATTCTATGTTCCACCAACACCAACTGTCCAACCACATGGATCGGCCTCAATATGCACGACTTTTAGCCACGATCCTACCAGCACTGGAAGCTCACTCCAGACTCCTTGGCACCATAGATTTCTAACCGAAACCTTACCTTCTATTGTAAAACCAAAATTCATTTTCCAAGATAAGACTCGTTCACATCTAAAATTGGTAAACCATTTTGACTTGTAAATATATTAATTTGAATTAAAATAGTTTACAAAAATACAGATCATTCGATACATAATGTCTGAGCAAAAATAATAGAAAAGTGACACTGTGCCTTCTAAATAATCTAATTTTTCCATAGTTTTTAAAAATTGGCAAAACAACTCAATCAAAGCGGAGGTAGGTTTTACACCATCCTTATAGTTGTTCTAGATATTTTTATTCCACAAATATATTACTTAGCAGTGGCATTCATTAAAAAACACTTTCACATTTGCTAACATAATGCAGATTGAACAGGTATAGGATATAGCCACAAAAACAAATTGTTCTTTTCTTGGAGAATAAAGAAGTAGGCATTTCAAATGTTCAAGTATGAAACAAAGAGAGAAGTTGAATGCATTGAAAGAAATAAGAAGCATATATAAACCTTTAGGTGCATAGCTCCTACCGAATAACCAGTAACATTGTTTTGAATTAAAAGTTGCCTTTTCTGTCAAGTCAAAATTGTCCATCCATCTACTAAAATATGTAAATCCATAAAGTAGATGTCTCACTCACCAAGATAAGGCCAATAATATTGGTTGGGCTCCCAGAGTAAATTGGTATGCGACTATGCCCTTTGGTCATTATTAAACCCACAGTGTGCCTAGGAAGAGATACACGTAAATGTCGTGAAAAGGATAATATAACCCATATGATGCTAACTAACTGAATTCATACTTGTCAAGTTTAGAGTTTATATCAAGAGAAAATGTATCTGATATTGGTGTCATAGCATCTTTGGCAGACTTTTGTGTCAGATCCAAAGCTCCCGTAATTATGGTAGTTTCATCATGAGTCAACTCTCCACCCTTGCCTGCCTAAGAACAATTTGATAAAACTAAGATGATGGCAGTGTAGGTTCTTTAGAAATGTCAGCATAACTTTTATTTTTTATAAGAAATCCACATAATATATGCAAACACGTACACAATCAGTTTATCACAAAATACAATAGACTGCCATTTTACATCTAATTATCCATGAATTTGGGACACGTGCACACAGGCGTGCACGCGAGCGCACACACACACACACACACACACACACACACACACAAAAGATAGGAAGACTGCGATGTTAATAAGAAATAAAATTTGAAAGTTTCAGTCGATTTCAGGACTTTCCCTGGGCATAGTTCTCTTGCATAGCTTCAGGCAACCATACTAGTCACATGACTTGACATCAGTCTTAATTCAATGCTATATTTTACTTCGCCCCAATATGGGCAGCCACAACTTACATAAAACAGAAGTGAGAAGCTAATTCACTCATTCTACATAACTTGCCTAAGTGCCTAACCACAAGGTCAAAATGTACAAGTAAACATATAGTGTCAGGATTAGATACTGGATTGAAGTGTAAAATAGGTAAACCTTGATGATGTCTCATTAGGTCTATCTTAAATGTAGTAATGGTTTTAAATTTCGGTCGAAATGGTGAAATTTTGCCGAAATATTTTGGTTTCGGCCAGAACAGAAACCTAGGGTCGAAACCTTGACCTTTACTCATTTCGCGGAAATTGCATCATTTAGGGTGCACTTCGCTGGATTTCACCAAAATTTAGGCCGAAAGCATGGAGGGCCCACCGAAACAGGGTAGGTTTGAAATCTATGGGTTGGTTTCGTTGACTATTTCACAAAAATTTCATGATTTCGAGGGTATTTCGAAAATTTTGATCGAAACCAGCCCACAGATTTCAGGAACCTATGGGTTGGTTTCAGTGGGTTTGAGACTTTATATCCACCCAGATTTTGACCGAAGCCAATACAATTCACCAAAACCAGCCTAATTTGCTTGAACCCACCGAATTTCATGATCATTGCAAGCTTACTATGTGTTTGATGTGTGTTTTCTAAAAACAATTCATGTAAATATGTATGCACAAGCAACACAACTATAAAAGACTTAAATTTTAAAATTAGAAAAAATATCAAAAATATCATTTTTACACCATTTTGGTTGGAATTTTAAAATTTCGATTGAATTTTTGGTTTTGACCTGAACCAAAACCATACACAAAATCGAAATTTAAAACCATAGATGTAGGCTTGTAGTAAGCAATTTTAGTCGTAATATTCCATTTTAGATGGAAGATACAGTCAGATGTTTGAGGTACTACAAGTGATCAAGGGGTGGATGATACTCTGCAACTCAAATCATTAGAGGAAAGTTGCCCCTTCCCCACAAAAAGGGTAGAAAAGGAGGGGGTTCTAGGAGCGTGGGAAACTCCCGAGCCATAAATCATCACTAAATGGGAAGTGATGAATGGATATTCAATTCTAAAACTACATATATATATATATATATATATAGGGGCATGCTGTAATGCGGCATGCGGTACGTGCGGCACCGCACCGCAGCCGTCTGATGCACGCGCTACTGCATCGCATGCACACAGCGGTGCATCAGACGGCTGCGGTGAGGTGCCGCACTTACCGCATGCCGCATTATAGCATCTCTCTCTCTCTCTCTCTCTCTCTCTCTTATATATATATATATATATATATATATATATATATATATATATATATATATATATATATATATATATATATATATATATATATATATATATATATACAGAGAGAGAGAGAGATAGGGGGCTAGGTTCCTATGACGTTTTAGGGAGTACCCTATGACATACGGGTGAATTAATAATGCTAGAATGTGCTGCATTTTTATGTGGATGATCACCTTACTTTAGAATGTCCACAAAAAATCAACGCATTCTAAAACTTATTGGGGCATCAAATGCTAGAAGCTTTATCAGCCATCCATTTTAACCGTTAAATTGAAACCATATTTGATGCCCCTAGAAGTTTTAGAATGTGCCGATTTTTTGTGGATGTCCTATCTAAAACAGGGATCATCCTCATAAAAATTTAGAACATTCTAAATATTCTAGGGTTACTAATTCACCATATGTCATAAGAACCCATTTTCCATATATATATATATATATATATATATATATATATATATATATATAGAGAGAGAGAGAGAGAGAGAGAGAGAAAGAGAGGATACAGAGTATAGGCTGGTGACCTATTTCGGTGAATTGGGCAGCTGCCCATTTGATGCCCCTAGGAGTTTTAGAATGTGCTATTTTTTTTGTGAGCATAAGCACCTTACCATAGATAGAACACCCACAAAAAATCAGCACATTCTAAAACTTTTAGGGGCATCAAATGTTATATTTCAGATTAACGGTTACACGTCCGTTAGATGCCTCTAGGAGTTTTAGAATGTGCTAATTTTTTGTGGATGTTCTATCTAAGGTAAGGTGCTTATGCTCACAAAAAAATAGTACATTCTAAAACTCTTAAGGGCTTCAAATGGGTAGCAGCCCATTTTGTTGAAATAGACAGGCAGTTCATTTCTCATTTCCTATATATATATATATATATATATATATATATATATATATATATATATATAAGTATGGTGTTGATACTATGCGGCCGCTTATCGTGCAGCTTAATGTGCGGCACCCACTTAGGGGTTTTTTTTTGAAATTTTTTTTGGAGATTGATCACCTCCCCTTTGATAGCACACACAAAAAATTTCAGCTCATTCCAATACCTATAGGCCATTCAAATGTGTTCATCAAATTGAAGGTAAAAATGGATGACCGATAAAAGTCGAGAACATTTGAATGGCCTATAGATCTTGGAATGAGCTGAAATTTTTTGTGTGTGCTATCAAGGGGTAGGTGATCAACCTCCAAAACAAAAATTTCAAAAAAAAGATGGACACACGTTAAGCCACACGATAAGTGGCCGCAATGTATCGCCATTCTATATATATATATATATATATATATATATATATATATATATATATATATATATATATATATATATATATATGGGTCAGGATCGGCTGACCCATATTTTGACCCATCATCCTAATCGTTGGATTCGGGTTTCAGAATGTGCTGATTTTTTTGTAGATGTGTTATCTATGGCATGTTGATCATCCTCACAAAAATCAACACATTCTAAAACCTCTAGGTGCATCAAATGTGCTTTTCAAATCAACGGTTGAAATTGACAGTCGAAAAAGCGTATAACATTTGATGACCCAGAGGTTTTAGAATGTACTAAAATTCTAAGGGTATGCTATCCAAGGAACAAAAAATCGATATATTTCGTGAAATATCGCGAAATATATCGAAAAAAAAAAACCGATACGAAATACGACCTGCAATCTCGAGCATAATGGGAAATATCAAAATATCGAGCGATTTTGCGAAATATCGCGATATTTCCACGAAATATTTCTATCTCCACGAAATATCGCGAGATTTTGTCGAAATTTCGCGAAAATTTCGAAAAAGTAAATGTCGTTTTACTTAATTTTTATTTTCTCCATTTACTTTAAGTTATTATATGTAAATAAGCAAATACCCCCCATTTGATTTCAATAAAAATATCAAAAAAATAAAAAAACAAAGAAATCAAAAAGTAAACTTTCAGTTTTAGTAGGAGAAAACAGTTTTTATGAATTTTTATAAAATCTACATGGTGAGAAAAGTGATTAAATCAACTCTTTAATTGCTAAAAAAATTCCACAAGATGTAGACGTACGAGTGCATCTAAAAAACCATGGTCCGTCTTAGGAAATTTTGAATGTATAGAAACTTTTCTATATAAAAACACTTTTTTTCAGACTTAGTAAAAAAACAGTGTTTCACATTTCAGCATAACTTTTGCACAATTTCAAATTTGCATAACTTTCTTGTTTTAAGTACACTTTCAAAATCGTTTGAAACATTATTTTAACAATCAACTAATCTTTATTTCAAAAATATTTTTATCCAAAAAAAAAGATTAAAAAACATTTGAAAAATATATCAAAACCAAACCAAATAAGATTGCACAAGACTCACAGCCTCAATACATTGAATACATGTTATGTGAAGCTCTACACCCCTAGATAGGGTACAAATATTATTTAAGTATTCCAAAGTATGTATCTATACTTGGTTTATGACTATCCGGAGTTTCACTAAAAAATTCCATCAAAAAATCAATATTTCCACCATTTCTACAAAATTGCAATATTTCCACACTGTCGAAATATTTCCACGAAATATTTCCATATCCAGAAGGTCGAAATTTCCACCGAAATGGAGATTTCGAACCTTGATGCTATCTAATGTATGTTGATCATCCTCGCAAAAAATCAGCGTATTCTGAAACCCGAATCCAACGATTAGGATGATGGGTCAAAATTTCATGGGTTATATGATCCTGACCACATATATATATATATATATATATATATATATATATATATATATATATATATATATATATATATATATATATATATATATATATATATATGGGGCCCAAGAAGCTGAACTCGAATTTACCATTCAAATGGTGAACTTGAATGGAGAAGTTGTCACGTGTCCTGAGAAAGTGTTCAACCCTTTTTAACTTTTTGCTTTATGTCTTTTCAGTGTTCAACCCTCTTAAATGTCTGTTGACGAATAGTCCCACATCGGTGAGGGAGGCACCCAACACCCGCTTGATATACCCCCTATGGACCTCCCCTTACAACCCGGGTTTTGAGGTGTGAGGGTATCTAACATGGTATCAGAGCCAGGTTCATCGTCTCCTGCTCCTGCTCCTGCTCCCGCTCCGGGTGCTCCCCACCGATCGTGCCTTGACATGCATGCTCCGCGTGAGAGGATCCTTGCCACGCGTGCTCCGCGTGAAGGGGAGTGTTGACGAATAGTCCCACATCGGTGAGGGAGGCACCCAACACCCACTTAATATACCCCCTGTGGACCTCCCCTTACAACCCGGGTTTTGAGGTGTGAGGGTATCTAACAATGTCTATCCCCTCTCACTTGCTTTATGTCTTTTCAGTAGACACAAGGCGCAACATAAACCATATTTCACCATTCATTTGTGAACTCAAGTATCATTGTGTATGTTATTTGTAAATGATATATTGCTAATTGACGAGAACAAGATAAGGTTAAGGCTAAGTTGAGACTATGAAGGAAAGTTTCAAAAGATAGAGGCTTCCAAATCAATCGAAGTACTTCCTCACAAAAAAATTATGTAGAACTAAATGAGTATATGGATATGCAATTTTGATGGAAATAGTATTTACATGGAAGCTTTATTCAAAATTGATGGCCAAAAAATATAAAATAATGTGATTGTTTTTTGAAATATAGAGATGGATGAGAATATATCCAATAGAATTGGAGTTGGTTGGACGAAGTGGATATGAGCATCATGGATGCTATACAGTTGGCAACTTGGCACATGCCTTTAAGACTAAGGTTAAATTTTACAAGCCTGCAATAAGGCCCACAATGTTCTATAATAAGGCCCACAATGTTCTATAGTTCAAGTTAAAAAACTAGAAGGATCAAGCACACAAGATGAGCATGGCAGAGGTGAGAATTTTGAGGTGGATGTGAGGTAAACCTATTGTGGCAGTAGGTTCTTGATCAAGAGGAGATGAGTAACCTCTGGTTATCTTTCTTGTCAAAATTATACACAAATGATCACCTATTTCTTTTATTCGTTATATAAAAGTATATAGGAAAAAATTCTCTTGTTCGACCTTCTTATAGATGAATGACATGTGATCTATCCTATAATTCCAAAGCATAATGCCCATCCACTGATTCAGTCCAGTTTGTTGGCTGAAGAAGACTCTTTATAGTTTATACTACACACCATAAGCCAATTCATAAAAATTACATCATTTTGAGCATGTAGAACAGTACATTCCCATTTTCCTAAATCAATATGGTAAAGAGAGGCACAGCTAACAGTACCATACCAATCCACATCTTTTAAAAGGGATTACTAACCTATTTGCACTCCTAGGATGCCGACAATGGAGTATCCAATTTGCTCAATCATGCTAGCCAATGTGATAAATCATGTTTGGTACATGAATGTCAATTCGCAAGGACATGTCTAGGCTTACAATGTTTTACTGCAGATAAAGTTCATCTTGTTCCAAAATAGTCAACAACAGTAAATGTGTGTGCGTGTGTGCGCATACGTATGTATGTATGTATGTATGTATTTATTTTCAAGCAAACCTCATTTCCATGCATATCCACCAATGTCTTCAACTCGGCTCTTCTCATAAGTGCAAAGTGCCCTTTTCCCAACAGCCAGTCCAGTAGCTGCCCACAATATAAATACTTGCAGTTATTGCACGTATGAAATCTGAGTAAAAGCAAATGCAGAAAAAAATCAATAAATAAGAGACCTTAATATGTCAGGATTGTCTTCTAATGCCCTAAGGAAAAGCATCCCCACAATGAATGTTTGATCGGTTTGGGAGATGCGGGGCCCATGGGAATACCAATTTCACAGATAAAAAATAACCTTTTTATTTTCACTGGAACCACTTAACCCAGACTCGGCAAGGACGAATATGTTTTTGTGTATGCTATGCAATAAATTGGGCTTTACTTGATTTTTTATTTTTGAGGGGGGGGGGGGGGGGGGGGGGAGGGGAGGTTAAGTAGTGGCAGCAATATAAGAAAACAGGCAAGCATGGTGATATTGTAATTATTCATAATTGTTGACTAGATTATGATTATCGGAATTACTGCAGAGACTTCATATTCACCAAATGCCTTCCATCATGCTATTGCTCTACTTATCCATATGTACAATATGATACAAATTTCACTCCTGCATACGTGACATTTCAATTGTAATGTTGGAAGGTACATAAACCCTAATAAACTATGAGTTCTTATGGGAGCAGCGATGTAGTAAAATGCAATCCTAGCACACAGTTAATCATCCGTCCATATTGAATGTTTTCAAATGAGCGACGCATTCTGGTCATTCCACATAAATCATATTTATTTGCTACCCAGACAGAAGTAAACAATCCATAGCACAGAAGCCGCTTAGAAGGATATAATGGGGCTGAAAAAGAAGACCTGAAAAAGTAGTGTCCCTGATGCATTCCATGGTGCATCAAAACTATCTGATTCATGGAGATCAAAAGCCATGTCTGATCAGATCAAAAATAACTCAAAACATCAGCTTTTAAAATAGAGTACTATTGAACAAAACATGTGAACATGAATCCAACGAATATAACATGGGTTGAGAATTCACAGATCCAGCAATTTTTTCACTCAAGAACTTTCGTCGAAAACAGCTTATTTTGGGCTAGCAGAGCCAAACACATGTCCAGAAACCGAAACATAGATGTTTCGGGTATGGGTCAATTCAACCGATTCAAATTCGATTGGCCAAATTATGGTCGTGAGCAGTCATAGTCTAGCCCATCATATACTACACAATGTAGTCAAGGCGCCGCCTAGACGTTTTGGAGTTCCCCAGCGCCTAGATGACCTCCCTAGGCAGGCGGTGTTTCCTATGCGGCCGCTTCTCGACTGCCTAGGTAGTCACCTAGACCACCTGAGCGCCTGGCCGCCTAGGCAGTTTTTCTAGCTTTTCGGGGCAGCTTTTATTGGGAAAATGCAGTCACTCGAGGACCGTCTTCATGAGGATGATTTAACATGATATCTTATTGTGGAGGCTAGTGGAAACAATAACGGGTGAAGGCAAAGAGGAAGAAGAAGCACACAACCACAAACACTTGAAGATGCTAAAGCTTGTGGTGATTCTTATAGGGGGGGTCATATTTCAAATGAAATAGACCTTCATAGAAATGGTGACGATGATTTTGATATATTGCCATATATCACATCATTCACAACTTGATGGTTGCTATTTGATAGTAGCAAATGTAGTACTAAAATATATTGACACAACTTGATAATTACTGGTTTTGCTTCATTATTTATATGAATTGCACCTCACAAAGGTAAACATTACGAAGAAAATAGATTAGATAGTTTTCTTCTAAACTTTCTTGATCCACTTATTTCTTTTAATTTATTATGGTTCTAATTTTACATCTCTTTTGCTACTCTTAAGTTTTTTGAGTGAAATGGCTGAAGGAAGCAATCAATATGTTTCCTTTTGGTTTAAGGAACGTGAAATCTCTACCTATATCCTTGAAGAGCTCTTTGAATGAGTTTTCCAATGCACTATAGATCATGTTAAATGGAGGTCATGTGAAGATGTGGTCAAAACACAATCTTGAAAGAGGTGTGGTTTCAAAAATGGGGACAAAGGTGGTGAAATCACCAACTCATTCCTAAAGTGTTGGGCTAAGTCCCGCATGGAGTGCAACACTTGTTTTAGTTGCCACCAACAAACCAATTAACCGAAACCATCCGATGGATAGGTTCAATCGATAATACTGTCATCACAAGACAATTATGGTTTTCAATTACGCTTTTGACCTATGAAACTAGATCAGTATTCTTCAACTTCACCATTATTCCGTGGAATAATAATAGTAGTAGTAGTACTAGTAGTAATACTGGTTTTTAACTAGGAATCCAAACCTAGACATAAGTTTTACCAAACTTGGATGAGTTCAAGAAATTTCTAATTTAGCTGACGCTGCAGACCTTCCAACTAAACACTGCCTAGATTTCTAGGGCTCATTGTCATTCTTGTTGATGAAGCTGATCAAATCTCTTATAGAAGCCTCTATAGGAGGCTTTAGAAAACAGTTCCTTAAAGGAGAAATTGACCTTCAATTTGTATCAAATCATGACTTCATAAAGGTTAGATTCAGCCAAAATAAAACTTTCTCTTAAGTCTTGATTGCCTATCAGTGGCGTAGATTGCTCAACCTTCATGTTGGTTTGTGAGCAAGCTCTCCATATAAATACCCTGATGGGGTTGGTATTAGATATATGTTGAAGATCTCCTAAATAGAGTCATACTCTGGAAGTTGTGGGTAAATATCTCTTTCCTTTTATCTCATGACAGAGGGAATGAGTTCTTCTTGCTTTGTAGGGTCTCATTCACCATCTCGTGTGTGTGTGTGTGTGTGTGTTCACACTATCTCATGAGACTAAGTGAACAAAATAAGGGAAGATTGATCAGCCTTTGTTCTTATAACTTATAAGTAGACTGTAAAACCTTTTTTTATTGAAAGAGACGACAACTATTTGCTATCTTCAGTACTCTGTACACGGAAATACCAACCAAAAAGCCAAGTTGAGATGATATACCACAAAAGCAAGAATTGAGCAAGCAAATTCTTCGTTTCGATTTACAATCTAATGGTTCAACAATGGATATATCCTCCTTTTTCAAGCAACACTTAAAGCTGAACGTCAGCATTGGCACTCGGATAATATCATGAATTCCCATATAAACAAAAAAATCCGGCTTGCGATCACATTATCCAGTGCTTGAAACCAACAATAGATGCAAGTATCCTATCAAATAATGGCATAAGATAATCATAAACATAGTTATCAATCCTTGTCTATCCATGATTCCATACAAAGGTGACTCTCCAAATCATTCTTAAATCTTTAACTAGTACCAGAATACCGGGGCAAAATTCTCAACCGAAGTGGACCTTTACTAACCCTTTTTCATCACTACCATTCAAGACATAGATCTAAATATTTTCTTTTAGTCCTTCCGCACAAATATCAAGCCTCTTCTTAACAGTGCACCTCATATCAATGTTGCATATGAGTCACATGACCATACTACCTAAATCAATTCTCTACAACCTAACATTTACTGTATCAAAAATTAATCTTCCTCAGCTTATACTCAACTATTGGTTACAAATTTCTTCATATGTCCACCTAAGCACTTTGGTTTTTACTGCCTTACTCTTACAAGCATGAACCATGTAGTCGCCAAATATCTACGAGTCGTTTTCCAAAGTATGTTAAATACTAGTGACCCTTGAGTGCTCCAGAATTGTGTTTCATAGTAAGTGGTTTATACGACCAGAGTACTCAACGGTTAGTCTAATCAAGTACTCGATGATGCTCTTAAGTTGATGAGCATTTCATGAGTAGCAGTAAAGCACTGTAAAGTTAACCTTCAACACAATTATGGTTAGTTCAAGTAGAATTTTCAATCTTTATTTAGTTCCTCCACCAATCTTAATTAATTATTTTCCATACCCAAATACCAAATAACTCTCGTTCATTTTAAAGCATCAAATCTATTCTCGTCTACACCATCCGAGAAAAATCACAAGCAACATAACTTAATCTTATTTATTATTTGTATGCATAACTCTTGATCATCTTCAGCACCGAACTTATTCTCCTTTGCATCATCTGCTAATAATCACAATGAACATAACCAACGCTCATTTATGCGACAATATGAAGGAAACATGTTATTTACATTTCATTAGTATACAAAAATTAGATATATAGTTGTAATACAGTGATGCTTTCTTTAGCTTTTAAGTAAGGGTAAAATATAGTTTGACCCCCTGAAGTTTGGGGGCAGTTGCAATTGTGTCCCTATAGTTTTCTTCGAAACACTTACACCCCTTGTAGTTTCAATTTGTTGACACAATCACCCCCTCTTGAGGGCCTCATGAGGGGGTGAAAGTGATGTGTTTTTCAAACTTCAAGGGGTGTAATTGTTATAAAAAGAACTATAGGGACACAACTGTACTGGATCCAAACTTCAGGGGGTCAAACTGTAATTTACCTTTTAAGTAATGTTTTCTATGCATGCCATCAGCCACTCTAACAGTAATTGAACAGCATGATTGTTGACATAAATTACTCCTACTATGGCAGTATGGCTTGTTAGTATCAGTGTATGAACCCCTAGAAAAAAAATGTGTTAGAACTTAGAAGCATGTTAAATCAAAAGAACCATCGAATCTTCAAATGTTGCAGGATGTAATCGCCTAAATTCTATCTAGATCCATAAAAGGAAAGCATATATTACCTTACTGATGGGATAGGCTATGGGGAAGAAGACCAAGAGAAGAACACGGACAACTCCAGCCATCTTTGCTCCCACGCTCAATCCATAGCGGGAGCACACCGCTTGGGGGATGATCTGAAGAACCCAACAACGAACACACCGAATCCCATTAAGATTCCATTTCCAGTTCTAAATGCCACAATCCTATGCGGTTGTGAATCCCCAATCCAGTTTGAAAGCAAGCCCCAAGGGAATTTACCTCGCCAAACGCGAGGATAAGCGTCACGGATATCAGTACAGCTCCCCATGCCGGAAGCAGAGCATCAAGAAAGATGGGCAACGCCTGCACATGAAAACCCAATACAACAACATTAAAAAAAAAAATCCAAATTACATCAGGAATCACAAACAAGAAAGAAGCATGCAGAGAGAGTGAGGGATCACCTCCATCGCCAGGGAATTGCCGATCAGCAGGGTGCAGAGCAGGAGGTGCTGATTCTTCACCACTGGCAGAATCTTAGCTACAGCACCCGAACATTAAACCAAGCATGTGTCAGACTAGCTACAGTGAGAGAGAGAGAGAGAGAGAGAGAGTACCGGCAAGCATGTGTCAGACATAGCTAGAGTGAGAGAGAGAGAGAGAGAGAGAGAGAGAGAGAGAGAGAGAGAGTACCGGCATTCATACGGTCCTTGGGCTTGCCGGCCTTGATGAGGACCTCTAGGTCGACGAGGCTGAGGGACATGAGGCCGAGGGTGAGGCCGGACATGATACCAGCGAACACCACAATCGCCGCGCAGATCGACAGATACAGCCAGAACATCGGCGCGCAGCACGGCACGTCGTTGGCCGCCATCCCGCCTCCTCCTCTCTGTGTGCGTCCGTATCGATCGAAGGTGGCGACCGATCGGAGCTGTCGACTGGTGGATGAAGGAAAGGAGAGGAGGGAAGGGATTTTAACCGGGCCCGAAGAAGATGAGGTATTTTATTAGGGGAAATTAGGTGCAGGTCCATAGAAATGTTTCCGTTTAATTAGCAGGACAGATTTATTTGTTTGTTTACAATAGGCCCATTGACAAGTATTAGTTTTAAAGGTGATCCTCTCCTACTTTTTTGGGGTTAAATTTTACCTTGAATTAGACTTTACCCGTCGTTATTTCGATAATTAGACTTTACCCCCCAAAACTAACTGTTCCGTCAGCTCACCATCTAAGTGAAAGGGTGAGAAAAAAATAAAGTTTTAGGGGGTGAGCTGACGTAACAGTTAATTTTGGAGGGTAAAGTCTAATTAATGAAATATGGGGGGTAAAGTCTAATTCAAAGCAAAATTTGGAGGGCAAAGTCAAAATAACCCATTTTTTAACGTATGATGTCATTTTCAAACTTTTTTAGATGATGTATTTTTAAAATATCAAAAATACCCATGAGATCCTCCTAGGTTAATTCATAGTAGATGTTAGTGTCACTGGTTACTACACTGATTAATTCACCTTAGATGCTATAGTGTCATATTGCTACAGTGATTTCATAGTAGCATCTATAGTGATTTTAGTGTGGTTGCTACGGTGAAAATCATTGTAGCACTGAATATCATTTTGTATATTTAAATATAATTTGAAATCACTGTAGCAGATACAATGATCACTGTAGCAACTACGATAATTATTGTGGTTGCTATAGATATTTTCTCGTGTCGGCTAAAGTAAAATCATTGTAGCACTAAGTAGAATTTTATATAAAAGAGTATCATTTAGTATACTAGATAATACTTATTAATAACTATCATTCAATATAATGAGTATAAATTAGCATACTTAATGATACTCATTTGAATTCACTATAGCAGCTACATTGAACTCACTGTAGCAACTATGTTGAAATTATCATACCTGCAACAATGATTTCACTATAGAAAATTGAGTATTATTTTGAATATCTGAGTACCATTTAAATCATTGTAGGAAATTGAATATCATTTCATATATTTGAGTATAATTTTAAATTATTGCAGCAATTATAGCTGCTACAGTTATTTCACTGTAGCTGATTTTAAATGAGACTCAGATATATAAAATGGTACTTAGTGCTATAGTGATTTTATTGTAGCAACCCAGTGAAATTTTTGTAACAGCCACGATGAAAATCGTTGTAGCAACTACAGTGAAATCCCTATAGCAGTTATAGTGATTCCACTATCGATGTTGAAACTGATAGTTTCATGGGGGAGCGGCATCTCTAGTTAACAGAAGGGTAATTTGGTAGATTTGATAAATTTTCATGGGCATATGTGTCTTTTTGTTAACCGTTGGACTTAATACAACTTGATTTGTAAAATTGAATCTTTAACAACACAACTTTTTTGTTGGGACCTACGGTTAAAGGAATGTTGTTATGTGACCTAACACGAAGTTCCCCTTTTAATTACTGATATACATACATCATAACTAAGCTCGATTTATAGATAAAATCTTGTTTTATAAAATTTTCAGAAATTCATTGGGTTTAACATTATTTTATAAATAGCCCATAAGATTAACATGTATAAAATAGAGGAAACTTTAAAATAGAATGTCTTAGAATATTTCTTATAAACATTAAGTTATATGTATATTTTATTGCTTTCCTCATTTCAATCGTCTCTACAATTGTCCCTTGTGCGCCCACCCCCATGCCCCTCAGGCTGTTGCTGCTCAATGTCGGAAGTCTACAACCAACCACAATCTCTTTCCTTGGTGACGTCCAATAGAAAGCTCCGAAGCCCGTCTTGAGTTGTGGCCGTCATGTTCGGCCACACCGCTCAGTACCCAAACCACGATGTCCCTTCACTGATCCGACTCCTAATCACCGTCACTGAAGCATGCTTGTTATTATTAAATACAGTGTCACTACTCTTTATCTGTAAAGACCTTTGTTGCCAATACCTCTGGTAATTTAAATAAGTCGTGATTAAAAGACAAATTATTATGTAGACGTATGCTACGAAACTCAAATTCCTGATTTTCAAAAAAAAAATAATTTAATTTTATTAAAAAATTAAGTTTTTTATGTTTTAATCATGATCTATGTATTTTAATTCCAATGAATCATGTTTTTTATTTTGTCATGTATTGCTCATTAAAAACATGTTAAAACATATATTTATAAATATATTTTAAAATTCTATCATTTGTTTACGGGCTCTTTTCAAACTTTTCTAATATTTTTTGTAACTATGCTAAGGAGTTTAAAATGTTGGTTTTTAACTGATCACAATTATAACACAACCACAATAAAATTATATGGAGGGAAACTAGTGATATCAATTTTATCATAAACAGTCCATATGTGTGAAGGGTGCTTATACAAATCTGTTGTTTCCCTTGTTCTCCCTAACCTCAGTAATCATTTGGTTTTGCACTTTGTTTTTTTTTTAAGCTATGGGTTCTACTTGTAACTAGATGTGTGTGGCCCCGCAAAGTTTGGGGGTTGTTGCAATCTTGTCCCCACTGTTTGTTTGTAAACAGTAATACCCACTATAGTTTTAATTTGTTGACACAACCATCTGCTCATGAGGGCATCACGAGCATCAAAAAAGTGACATGTTTTTCAAACTGCAAGGGCGTCATCAGTGCCTGGGGCATCACTCGCTCAATCTCCACAAGGTAGCTAGCTTGGTGGGACCGCCCGCCAAGCCCGTTGGGGACTACGCCACTCATCAAAGACCCTATCGGGAGAAAGGTCGTTCAAGGGTGTGTAAGGCGCTCGCAGAGGTAGCCGCCACCCCTACTATGGAACCTTACTGATGTTTGTAACTCTGATTTGTGGTACCTCTGCGAACCATGATGAGCCAAGCGGTACAAAACCTACCAAGAAGACAGTACTACCTTTAGACACATCGACATAAGGGAAATGTCTCCTAAGGTTGGCATGGAGCTAGGATCTCGTCTATCTTCTGATCCCTCCAAAGGCTCATGGTTGACCCCACATCAAATGGAGTAGACTGCGTGGAGTCTAGCAACAACAACATCAAACTTTTTATGAGGTATCTTGTTGGAATCCTTGGGCGGATCGTCCAAAAGGCCACCCTCGACAGGCCCGCTCAGACAGGACCACGACCCGACACACCACAGGATGTCCGCTAAGAATATCGCCTCTACCACTTGACACTCGGAAAAAGCAATAATAAGGGCTTGAACAAGCATGCGCCAGAGAGATGCCAATGGGGAGCTCGCATGTCCTTTTTGCCAAACCTAAATGGAACCTTTTGAACCCTGAGCTCGCTAGGATGATGGAAGCTCGACGGCCACAGAGAGCTCGCTTGAGGTAATGTCAGCATGATGTTAGTAGAGAGATCGCTTGTGGAGAATATAGCTCGATGGTCACAGGAAGCTAATCTAAGGTGACGTTAGCATGCTGTCAACAAAGAGCGTGTATGTAGCAAAGACAACTCGACGGCCACAAGGAGCCTGCCTAGGGTGACAGCAGCATAGTGTCAGTAGAGAGCTCGTCTGTGGCAAAGAGCTCGATTGTCATATGGAGCTCATCTGAGGTGACATCAGTATGATGTTAGCAGAGTGCTCACATGTAGCAAAGACAGCTCGACAAGCAAAGGGAGCTTGTCTGAGGTAATGTCATCATTGCTTCAGCAGAGAGCTCGCATGTGGCAAAGATAGCATGACAGTCACAGAGCCTGCCTGAAGTGATGTCAGCAGAGAGCTTGCATGTGGAAAAGGTAGTTCGATGGCCACATGGAACTTGTTTGATATGACATCATCATGACTTCCACAAGGAGCTCGCCTATGGCAAAGACAGCTTGGCCGCCACATGGAGCTCGCCTGAGATGACATCCTCATGAAGCCAGTAGAGAGCTCGCATGTGGTAAAGACAGCTCGATGGCCACAAGGAGCTCTTCTGAGATGACATCAGCAGGGAGGTTGCTTGTGGAGAATACAGCTTGACACCATAGGGATCCGGCAAAACAACTTGCTTTTTAGCATCGGCTAACTAGTGTGAGTGTTGTGAACCCCGCAATGAATCCTGGAAGTTAATACCTTCTTGACATGTCAACACCAACCCGTTGTCAACACATGGAAAATAATTGACGGATCCGCCACGTACCCCTGTCACACGACACACCTTACACCCAAACAAGCTGCATGTCTGATAGGCAGTAATGCTCTGCTCCAACCCGACACTTCCACATGGTGACCACGTGGGCGAGAACGTCCTGCTTCAACCTGACATTGCCATCTGATGACCATGTGGGCGAACACGTCTGCTCCAATGACCCTATGATGCCACCTAGTGACCACGTGGGCGAGCTCGCTCCGCTCCAATCCGATGTCGCCATCTGGTGAACACATGGGAAAGCACGTGTCGATTTCTCCTTCCCCTCCAAGCACTATAAAAATACCCCCCAGTGTCCCATGGAAAAGGTCGGATCACTATGAGTAGAACAAGAGCCGTTTCCTCTCATCAGAGTTGCATTTTCTCTTCTTCTTTCCTTCCTCCCACGAACCTTCACTGACTTGATCGTTGGACGGTCCGCGCTGTAAAGGGAGTCAGTCGTTCCTGACCTCCTATCGTCTTGCAGGTCTCACCTGTGACAGAAAAGGAGATCAATGTATCAGCCTACGATTCCCATTCGGGCTCCAATAGACTCCTCTCACCTCAAGAGTGTTCGCAATCGACCTCCAAACAAGTGTCACAAAACAATATGTGGGGTCATGGTTGTAACATCCTCCGAACTTGAAGTGGTCAAACTGTCATTTACCCGGGAAAAAAACAAGGAGGGTTAATTTGTAATTTTGTATGGGGGGGGGGGGGGGGGGGGGGGGGGGTGCTGGTTAAAGAAAAAAGGAGTGGTTTCCAAAAGAACTTACCTTGTCGCAAATATGGATTTATCTCTAATATTGGACTTCATTGAGGATGTATATTAAAGAAAGTCAAAGATTTTGTCGTTAGTGGATTGGTTTGTTTCTTGAACCGTGAGTTATGTTTGTCACTGGACCTATGTTTTCCTGATAACGACAACAAAAGTTGCCTCTTCTCTGTTTTTATTTTTTTTTTGTTTTTTGTTTTTTAAGTTCAAAGGGAAGGTCAATTGACCTCTGGGAGGCGCCACAATCCGACACAAGCAAAAGACAACCACCCACTGGTGGGATCAGACGGAAAGGCCGCCGACTCCAACCTTTTATTGCAGGTGGTATGAAGCAGACCAGTGCTTCAAACGCGACCAACTGTACGTGTCGGCAAATGCTCAATGCATCGACACTGAGCACTGGCCGATGCTGCGAGAATGGTTTTGTTTCCAACTCCTTAAAAGAGGTTGAAGCATCACCCTCGCTATCATTGGTCCATTTCAAGAGCTTTTGATCATTTCACCATGATGAATAATGCAAAATGACATATATGCTCTTGACATGGACCAATGAGAGAGAGGGTGAACAAAATCGTTGGCGGATGCCCCACACTCGTCAAATAGCATTACACAATCGATTTGAGTGCTCCCAAATCGGGTGTGCTAAATAATACATAGTTGTGTTTTTTAGGGATTTTTTTGCAAATAAACCCTACAAACTAGTCTAACTACGTGATAATTTTGGACGTCTTTCACCCCTATGGTTAGCTTCAGTTTCAAAATGATGAATATACTCAAAATATTCCTCTGTTGACTTTACGCGTACAAGCATTGAGGGGAGACTGATGTGTAGGTAGAGTTGTGTTACTCACACTAAAAACAACTAAAATTAGCCGATGCATGTGGCAAGCAACCCTTGGACCATGTGTAAAATGATAGTCTGCATCTCACATTAGAATCTTGTGGTTTTTAAGTCAGTTTCTGTCAGTGGAAGTAAGAGAGGGGTGAAAATGCACAACTCTATATGTTTTGATGGGTTGTTATGTAAATATAAGATTTTTAAATGTTAATACGCAATTAAATTAGTTTGTACTTTGTAGGAGTCCGGAATTGCAAAAAAACTCTTTTTTTAATAGTAAAAATATAATAACCTCTTATTTTAATCACTATAGAGGTTTATCATTCACATGCATACATATATAGAGAGAGAGATAGAGAGATAGAGAAAAAAATTGCGTTGATGAAGTTTCCTCGAACTTTCCTAATGCAACCAAGGCCACCAAACTAAGCTCTAATCAATCAAGGTTTGGTGAACCTTGAATCACAACTCTGATTATGAAAGGCACTACAAAGATAATTTTTCGATCGGTTGTCAACTTGACGTCGAATACTGCAAGAAGCCCTCGACGTGGAGAATTGGGTGCAGATGGGCTCGCAGCAGAATCTAGAAGGTCATTGGATGGGTAGGTATTCGAAATGGGTGTAGATTCGAAACGGCTCAGGATCGAGCGAATCTCCGAAGGGATTATTCCATTAAGGAAAATGCGATTTGAACGTACATACAAACGGACATAATGCCGATGTGGGTGGCATCGACCCGCGCTATCGGAACGATGGCCGGGGTATGGAGCGATGGCCGATGTCCCCCCACCTCGGTCCCGCACCTCGGCATTGGGTCTGTGTGCATGTCAGGTTCAAACAGCAGTGCTCTTCCATTGAAAGATTGAGCATATGTGCTTCTTCTTTGTGCAGCTTTCAGGACTTTTAAGAATCTGTAGCTTCCCCAATTGATGGTTTGGAACAGAGAGAGTGGAGCAATTTGCCCACTCCATTGTGATACTGCATTCGAATGTGAGGTCATTCTTGCCATGATTTGCTATGTACCCCCTATTACCCTATTAATGGGTAGGGAAAAATTGGGCTCGGCGGTGATGGCCGAGTGGACGGAAAACGGTGGGAGCCATATTGAGGAAGCGAGGTATGCTTTGGGCAGTTGGTAGTGGTACTACTCCCCTCAGTGATGCTCCCGCTCGCTGGTGTGGTGACTTTCTGTGGGCTAGGTGGGCCCATCCTTTTGGCCGGTTTGGCTCGGGTGATTGTGTTCGCCCTGTGGTGGTGACTTATGGGTCTGACTAAGGACCCACTATGTGCCCAAAAAAAACAATAAGAGATAATTTGTATCCAAGAAAAGATAAAAGGTTCAAATTTTCCGTTCCATCAACAATTATAGGCCAAGCCGCCCTCTCATCTATCTATCTATACTAATGCTATAAATCTGACCATGTGGCCAACACATGAATTTGCCAGAAGGTGAAGCTATGGTCCACAAACTTGCCAGATAGGTGGAAAGATGATGTTGCTGTCTTGTGTGGCTAACGGTTTTGTATTTGTTTTCCTTTCTTGTAATTACTTCCTTCTATTAATGAACAAATAGGGATCCCCGTACACACACACACACACAAGATGGATTCTTACCAAAAAAAAAGTAATTTTTCTAAAAAAATTAACAAAACATCAAGCTCGTTTTATCGATGCGTGCTCTCTGATTAAATGATCCTAAATTAAGTGTGATGTTGAGATAGGAACTTTCTCAGATAGAGACAGCTCTAAGCGCCTCTTTTTCCTCTTTCCCCTCATCCGGATCTAGGGTTTCGTCTTTCCCTCTTGGCATTCTCGGATGCTGCACGTGGATCCGGGGAGACCAGGATATCGGATCGAGTTGCTTCGAGGTTGGTTCTGGGTCCCTTTCCCTCCCCTTGTAGATAGTGGCTCCCCAACGGCGGCTATTTGTGATTGGATAGCCGAGGGTGGCATGCCCCTCTGCTCGTTTCAACGGCCGGCACCCAGCTTCGAGATCGTGGCCTCCTGCGGGTGCTTCAGAAGTGGCTGATCCGGACGTCGGCCCGTCGATGGCAAAAGTTCCGGCGATGGGTCTCCCGATCCCCTTCCTCGGCACGGTGGAGCGGGTCCCGATGGTGCATGGTGGAGGCGGCAGATCAGGGTGACCCCAACTATCTTCTGATGCCGCACTGCTAGTGGTGGTCTTCTTCCGAGTCGGTGGACTCCAATTTTGGTCTTTTTTTTGTGTGTGTTGTTTTTCGTTTTATCTTTTTTTCTTGGCATGTGGTGGCGTCGTCCGCAAAGTGTGGCACTGTAGGTGGTGGTTGAAAGTTGTTCCTCCTAGTTTCCGTCGGGGTGTGGGGTATTTGTCGCCAGTGTGGTGAGTAGTTTTGTCCTACCTAATGGTAGTCTGTGATGATCCAGCCGGGAGGTGATCGATGTTGCTCCCACCGGGTGGTGGGTTTCCCCCTGTGCTTGTGCCGCCGGCATGTGGCGTCTCATGAGGGTCGATTGTGACCTCTCCCATCCGTGAACCAAAAAAAAAAAAAAGATCCTAAATTGATCGCAGCCATTCCAGATTTACATGAATGGCTAGATTTGATCTCATTGCATTAACGGCAGATTCAACATTTTCCTGTGTTGGTAACAGCTTCGGTGTATTGAATATGACTCCATATCGCACAAGACCCATTAATATCTTGATGCTTCATTAATATGTATTAATGCTTGGGACGCTTCAGGGGTGTTTGGCATGAGGAACTGATGTTCCGTTTAAACCTTATCCAGAAGAGGGTAATCCTCTCAATTCCAATTTCCAAAGTAATCTGGTGGTTGAGTCTTCCGGTTTGCATAGAAACAGACGAAGTGATAAATTATCATTCTGAAGTCCTCCATTCTCCCGTTTCTCTCGAGCATCGATGGCAGAGGCGATCGTGACGATGAGTAGTGGTGGCGAGGTGGGCACAGTAGCAGAGTTGGTGACGGCAGCGACCTCAAGCTGCAGCTGCTCGCCGCCGTTGCCCCAACGGTGGTGAGCAGCGGAGGCGATAAACCACGGGGGCGGAGGGGTCGGTTTAGGGTTAGGTATAGGATTTCTAGGTCTAGGGTTCATCACATGGCCTATAGATCTTAGGGTTTAGGACTGAGTTTAGTTTTAGAAAGGAGTGGCATGAAATCAAAATTTGAAGTGCAGTGAGGGTTGTTTTTATCCTGACAATATAGATGTCCTTTATACTGGTTGACCTTTTGACCAATGACCTATCCCTAACTCTCCCAAATAAAATTAAGGGGGAGTTGGCGATAAGCCCTTTTGTAGAATATGCTTTTAAGCACCAACTTTGGCAATAAATTGGTTTGAGCTAAGACCCAGCTCGAAAAGACACATGTACATTAAAACTCTATTGACATGATCAACCCCTATCAAATGAATAGAAAATCCTACCATTACCCTAGTGTATTAACATAATTTATACTCCGCTAGACCCAATTTATACTCCATAGTTGCTACAATGATTTCAATGTAGAAGCAAAATTTCAGAGTATAAATTTGGTCGCTACAATGATATCAATTCAGGATAATTCAGGATTTGGGTTGATATCAATTCAGATTTGGGTGCTACAATGAAATCAATGTAGCAATTGAATTTATACTCCGCTAACCCTGAATTTATACTCCAGGTTTTGCAGCTACTGTGATATCAATTCAGGATAATTGAGTATAAATTCGGTTGTACAAAGATTTTAAATTCGGGTGCTACAATGAAATCACTGTAGAGTCAAATTTATACAGTGATTTCACTGTAAAACCTGAATTTTATTATATACTTCAAAATATTATTGTTACAGTGAAATCGTTGTAGCAGCTACAATGTTTTGGGTCTACTATGGGGCTTTCACTATACAACATATTTTTTTTTAAAAAAAACTATAGATCGGGTTCTTAAGGGGTAGTTAGAGGGGCAAAATGATTATTTTAAAAAATGAGTGACGGAGGGGCCTAACACACTACGAAATAAGTAGAGGGGGTTTACAAACTAAAGAGTTAGTTGGAAGGGCCTTAGGCTAATAACACCTAAGAGTAATGGTTGTTTTTTCATTTAAGACTCTAGATCCTATAGAGGTTCCTAAAAACTTGCCACCATCGGACCTCCGGCCACCTTCTTCGGACCACTGCCGGTCGCCACTGGTGCCACCACCTCACCGGTAAGGCTCGACCCATTTTGGGTTGGACTTGATCATTTTGATTGGGTTCGATTAACCAAGTTTAACTAAATTAACTTGATATGACCAAGTCAGGTTAAGTTCAATTGAGTGATTTGGGTCTAACTGATCCTAAGTTGACTGAACCTATTGATTTGGACGTATTTGACCTGATTGAATCTAATTGGACTAGTCCAATTGATTTTGGGCTGAACCCAACTATATAGCTAACTGAAATTTATAAACAGAAGCTAATTACTGCAGGAAACCAGCTATTTTTACTTAAGATAACCCCAACTATTGATTTAAGACATACAATAGTCTTTTTTGGCCATACATTGTTCAATAAACTCAAAATTTGATTCTGCCATGGATTCGTGGTGTCAAGTCTGACCTTTGACATTTAGGGGCCATTTGGTTGCTGTGCAAATGATGTGCATACATCTGTTTGCACATGTGACATGTACAATTAAAATTTCATGTGTTTAGGTGAAATTTTATTTGCATAGTTTTATGTATAAAAGTTGTACAAATTAAGCAATTGTGCATCTATTTACACACACCACGCTCCATTAACCAAACAATCATAAACTGTCTGCACATATGTCTTTAGAATCACAGGTTAAAAACACAAGAACCAAACGATCCCTTAGAGTTTTACAAAAATTAACTTATAAAATTATCCTTAGACCCAACCTTTTTGAATAATTGCCTTTTAAGTCTCATCTAAAAAAAAAAAAAATTAAGTCCCTAAACACTATTTAAGCCATAACTTGCCTAATTGAACTCGGAATCGAGTTCCGATTTTAGCTATGAACTCATCATACTTCCGCCTACAATTCTATAGTAAAATTATAAGGAAAACGAGTAAATAATTCATAGCCATATACGTTTAACCTTTATGATGTTATTCAGGAAATTATTGCAAACCTCGGGATCACATCATCTCTTAAATCAACACATAACCTCAGGCAGTGGATTTGAATCATACTTTGGTTGAATATCATATATAGAATGTGCTTTAATTTTATTAGTCATCATGTTAGATGTGTAAAAATATGACCAATTAGAAGGTGTGGGGGCTATTGTTGGCTACAATCTAAAAGATATCCTTACTTCTCTGGGTATGAGGTTAGGACTCACTACAATCTAAAGATTTTCTTGGATGTGAGGCTAGCCCTAACTGCGGTCTAAAAGAAATCCTTGGGTGTGAGGCTAGCCATGACTATGACCTAAAAGAGTTCCTTAGGGGTGAGACTAGCCCTAGCTATGGTACAATTTATCTCCCCCGCCGACTGTTTTGCTATCGAAGACAATCATTGTATTATCGAGATGGGGAAATCTCCTATCCCATGAAGATAGGGGTCTCTATCCGGTGGGCATCCATATCCGATGCAACCACCGTTTCATAACACTCCTCCTTGGATGACCACCATTCATCAATGATTGCCCAATTTAAACCTTTGATGGAAAAACCCAGTGGGAAAAATCATATCAAAAGAAAAAGAGTACAACCTTAGTTCTTCAAGAACAAGTTCTTCAGAAACTATGGTAGGTGCGCATAATGCTGCCTCGTTAAAACCTTTGATGGAAAAATCCAGTGGAAAAAACCCTACCAAAGGAAAAAGAGTACAACGCGCATAAATTTGCATCTTCAGGATGCCCTCCGCCTGATAATTTTATTACCATTATTACATATCTCCCCTTGATTATATCTCCTCCTGATTACATTATTACATCTCTCCCCCTGATTATATCTCCTTCTTATTACATCAATTTGTTTGGTGATTGAGTCGTCGTAGTCCGATGCCGTACACCATCTTCTGAAAAGTAGACTTGGGCAAAGATTTGGTGAAGAGATCTGCAAGATTGTCGCTTAATCGTACTTGCTTGACTTTAATCTTTCTTTTCTTTTGAAGCTTATGGGTGTAGAAAAACTTTGGTGAGATGTGATTTGTCCGATCTCCCTTGATGAAGCCAGCTTGAATTTGAGCAATACATGTGGTATTATCTTCGTGGATAACTGTCGGCTCTTTAGTAACTGATGCCAACTGGCAACTGCTTCTGATGTGCGACACAAGTGACCTCAAACATACGCATTCTCTACTTGCTTCATGCATGGCTAAGATTTTAGCATGGTTTGATGATGTGACCACAAGTGTTTGTTTGGTCGATCTTCAAGAAATAGCTGCATTGTTATTCAAAAATACATACCCTGTTTGGGATCGACCCTTATAGGGGTTGAGAGAAAACCTGAATCTGTATAACCAATCAAGTGAGGAGTACCACAAGAATAAAACAATCCCATATCAGTGGTTCCTCGCAAATATCTAAATATTTGTTTTATTCCATTCCAATGCCTAAGAATTGGTTCTGAACTATATCTAGCCAATAGATTGACAAAAAAATATATATCTGGTCTAGTACATTGAGCTAAATACAATAAAGCACCAATAACACTTAAATACGGTTTTTCAGAACCAATAATAGTTTCATGTTCCTTTCTAGGTATAAATGGATCTTTATGAATATCAAGAGGTCAAACTATCATGGGAGTGCTTAGTGGGTGACATTTATCCATATTAAATTTCTTTAACAAATTTTCAGTATATAAGGATTGATGTACTAAAATCCCACTAGAGCTACGCTCGAACTGCAAGCCGAGGCAAAACTTAGTGTCACCAAGTTCTTTCATTTCAAACTCCCTTTTTAGATAATCAAAAGTTTTCTTGAACTCTTCAGGAATCTCAATCAAGTTTATGTCATCCATATAAATTGTAATTATTGTAAATCTATTTTCTGATTTCTTTATAAAAATGCATGGGCATATGGGATCATTCTTATAACTTTCCCTAGATAAGTATTCACTAAGGCGATTGTACCACATCCTTCCGGATTGCTTCAGGCTATACAATGCTCGTCTTAGTTTTATCGAGTGTGCACTCTTTGATGTTGTTTCAGACAACTTGAATCCTTCTGAGACTTTCATATAAATATCTGTGTTTAGGTTCCCGTATAGATATGCCGTTACGACATCCATTAGCCTCATCTCTAGTTTTTCAGAAACTGTGAGACTAATAAGATATCTAAACGTGACTATATCCATAACAGGGGAATATGTCTTTTCATAATCAATCCCGGATTTTTGCAGGAATTCCTGGGCTACAAACCTTGCCTTATATCTAGCGATTTCATTATTTTCATTTCTTTTCCTTATAAACACTTATTTGAAACCTACAGGGTTTACGTTATTTGGTGTTTGTACTATAGGTTCAAATACTTCACGTTTCTTGAGAGATTCAAGTTCAGCTTGAATAACTTCTCATCATTTTGGCCAATCAGTTCTATGCTGACATTCATATATACTACGTGGTTCATTATCTTCATCATCGCCCTTTATTATTTCAGTAGCTACTTTGTATGCAAATATGTCATCGATGACTATTTCCTTTCGATCCCAAATTTCACCCCTCATATGGAATATTGAGCTCTCATTATTTGGTACCGGTACCTTATCTATAATCTTTACAGGGACCTCTTCAGGAGTTTGAGGAAAATTTGGCCATTGGAAAATATTTTCTTCTAAAAAAATATGGTCCATAATCTCTTCTGGAGCATTATGGCCAGGTTCTGTTGGAACCTCAACTTCTTCTGGAGTTTTAGGGCATGATTTTTCATTCAACTTCCTCTTCCGGGAAACTGAATCTTTGGAACCTATAGGTTTGCCACGTTTCTGACGTGCAGTAGTTTCATTAGTGGGAGTGGGAATATTAATTCTTGCAGGTACATTCTAGACTGGAACAAATGACTTAGTTACATTAGTTGCATCATTGAAGGCATCAGGTAATTGATTTGCAATATCTTACAAATATAAAATCCTTTTTACTTCTACCTCGCATTAGGGGGATCTAGGATCTAGATGAGACATAGTGAAAGTATTCCACAATAATTCACACCGTTATTCGGAAACAGGTCGTTGCCTAGAAACTTCTTTATCTCCTCCTAATGGCGGAAAGACTATCTCATCGAAATGACAATTTGTAAATCTAGCAGTAAATAGATCAACGGTTAAGGGTTCTAAGAATCTTATGATTGAAGGTGAATCAAAACCTATATAAATCCTCAATCTACATTGGGGACCCATCTTAGTTTTTTTTGGAGGGGGAATATAGACCTGCACAGCACATCCAAACTTTCTAAGATGAGATATATTGGGCTGGATACCTGACACAAGTTGTGTAGGAGAAAAATTATGGTATGAAGTAGGTCTGATTCTAATAAGATTAGCAGCATGCAAGATAGTATGCCCCTATGCAGAAATTGAAAATCTAGATTGTAAGAGTAATGGTCTAGTGATTAACTTTCCTTGGGAACAAGGGTCACAAAAATGATCATTAGGAAAAATCAGACTTCGATTGCTAAGAGAATGACCATAGGAATTGTAAATGATATTTCTAAGCATACTTGACCCTGGGTGACCTAATCTATCATACCAAAGGACCAAATCTACAGGATTGGTGAACTTCTGGTTCAAGTGAGTGCCATAGAACTCCATAACCCCAATGTGAGTAAAGTATAACCCTAAAGATAGGGTTGAGCATTTTTCTAGTATAGAAATATGCTCTCCGTTCTTAGATGTGATGCAGAGGTATTCTAGATTGTCTTTATTTGTAGTTTCTAAATGATATCCATTTGCTCGGATGTCTTTGAAACTCAATAAATTTATTCTGAAATTTTCTGAGTATAGAGCATCCTTAATTAGCAAATGAGTACCATTAGGTAAAATAATATGGGCTCTTTCGGACCTTGTAACTATGTCAGTAGGGCCAGCCACTATAGTAACCATACGTGAATTATATTCAAGATTTGTAAAGAATTTTCTGTGTTTGAGTATGGTATGTGTTGTTGCACTATCTATCAGACAAATATCTTTGTAGTTGGTCATCGTTCCTAAATGATAAGTTATATGAATCAATAATTACCAAAAGAGAATTATCAATGATAAAACTTACTAACACAATTTCTAACTATATTCACTAGAATGATAATATAAATTGATAATATCCTACAGAATATAAAAGCTACTCAGCAATATCTGAAATGAAATAAAAACTACTTAGCAATGTCTAACAAAATATAAAAAGAAAACTAAAATCTTCAGAGATCCTAAGGTTCAAGGATTTAATGTGTCATTGTCTAACTCATGGAAGTAATCTGAATTTTCTAGGTACGATGTCTTCAGGGCATCAGCATGCTTCTGGTAATCTTCAAGTCACTCATTGTTATCTTCATTCATATTTGCATCTGCATGTACCTCTATACTTTTGTACTTGTTATTCTAATGTTTACTAGCACGATAGTTTCTGGACCAGTGTCCTTCCTTTCCACATTCAAAACATATATCCCTCTTATCTTCAGGTTTAGAGGGATTTTTCTTTTCTGGATTCGAAGGAGCAATCCACTTGTTTTTAAAGTGAGTGTCCTTTTTAGGACCATAATAATCATCTCTTACAGGATGATTTTGGCATCCACCTCTTCCAAGGTGATTTCTACCTCTTCCAGGGTAGTTATTGCGCCCTCCTCTGCCATGTCTTCCACCCCTCCTTCCTCTGCCTCTACCTCTACCTCGGTAGAAATCATTGGCGTTTGCTTCTGGCAATGCCAATGATCCAGTGAGTCTAGAATTATGATTCTTTACTAGTAGGGTGTTATGTTCTTCAGCGACCAGGAGAACTTCTATGAGTTCTGAGTACTTCTGGTACTTCATCCCCCTATATTGTTGTTGTAAAATGATATTATTTGGGTGGAAGGTAGAAAGTGTCTTATCGATCATCTGAGCATCATCTATTTTCTCCTCATAAAGCTTCAGCTTACTGACGATGTTGAGTACCTTCGAGTTGAACTCAGCCACTGTCTTGAAGTCCTGGAACATGAGGGCTATCCATTCGCTCTTTGTTACAGGCAAAGTGATCATCTTCTAATGATCGTAGCGTTTTTTGAGTGCCTATCAAAGATCTGTATGATCTACTATGTTTATATATTCATTCTTCAGATCTTCGTGTATGTGGTGTCTAAGAAAGATGAGGGCCTTTGCTTTTTCATCCGGCTTCAATCCATTCTTCTCTTCTAGAGCTTTCTCTAAGTTCTTCGCTTGTAGATGTAGCAAACTATCTACTCGCCAATTTAGAAAATTACTTTCATTGACATTTAATGCATGGAAGTCTAATTTCGTAATATTCGACATCTGAAGATTTAATAAATATTAACATTAATTACTATGATTACCATATTCATCATATGAGTATATAGAGACATATTATAGAAAACAATTGACATATCATAAACAAAGCCTATTAATACTGGGTATTAATAAGGTCCTTTTAGAAACCACTTGCCAAAGTAGAGCGGGTTCTATGGAACAGTCATGTGCCTTGTCAAGCTTTTCTAAAAGGTATTAATTACCTAAGTGCAACTAATGAAGAGAATGATATGTTATGCACATGGAACATGTAAGAAAACACAAGATATATGTACCGTATAAAGTCTGTTACAATTAATGACAATTCTATCCTTATTTGTAAAATAGATATTACATATTGGTCCCTTAGGGGCTAAACAGTTAAATATATAAATAATGTATATGAAAAACCAAAAACTGACGGTACTAATGCTTCCGGAACGGTTCGGATACCCAAAATCCATATATGGATCGAATGGTTTGGCTTTAAATCGGGCTTACAAAAACAGAATTTAAATTAACGATGTATATCAAATCAGGCAATCATATATATGTGAGTGCATATAAGAATGGACGGGTTGGATCTGTATAAAATACAGTCGGGTCGGGACTGTACATGCAGTTGGGTTTGAGTTTAGGGCTTGGGTCGGGTTTAGCCATTAAATGGTTAACAGGTTGGGGATGCAAATGTCGGGTTCGGTTGTAATCGGGTTTTAAAAACCCAATAAGGTGAACACTGTTCATCTTCTCCGATTAAACCGGAGAGATAAAAAAAAAAAAAAAACTACTGAAACTCGACACCGCCACCCCGTGCGCCGCCGGCGCTCGAGCACGGCTCCGGCAGCCGCTCGCGCGCGGCTTCCGCAGCACCGCTCCCTCACAGACCGCGGCCGTCGGTCGCGCAACCTGCCGGTCGTGCTGGTGTTCGCAGCCCGCCGGTTGCAGCCTGCCGGTCGTGTTGGGGTTCGCAGCCCGCCGGTCGTTGCTTGGGCTGCCATTGGGATCAAAGTCCCATGGCTCCGATGGCGATCCAAAACATAGTCATGGCGTACCTTGTTCATGTGATCGGAGCTGAAGTTGGGGTGGACGAGAGCCGGAGCGTACGGGAGCCGGAGCCGGAGTTGAGGAGGGTGAGAGCCGGAGCCGGGTGAGTGGTCTCTCTCCTCTTTGCTACGGGATCTCTCTCTCGGCCCGGCTTGAGAACTCATGCTGATAACGTGTTGGGAAAAAACTGTGTTTCTATTATTCATTTATCCCCTATATATAGGTATAATAGGAGGTTGGGATAGAGACGGAAAAATCTCATATCCCATGAAGATAGGGGTCTTTATCCGGTGGGCATCCATATCCGATGCAACAACCGTTTCATAACAACTAGTATATTATATACACTACAGTAGAACTTGTAAATTTTGTTAAAATTTATTTATGATTTTTTTCTTTTTAGAGCAACCATTTCTTCCCGTTGCTTGGTATAAACATTAGTCCATTGCATCCCCACCAGAACCCCCGACAAATGGCATCTCTCTTCCTCTCACCACCACCACCACCACCTCCCCCTCCCACCAACACCCGCTCTCTCTCCTACATTGAGAACCTTTTCCTCCACTCGCCATCGTCCGTCCGGGCCCTCAACTCCTGTGCCGCCCAAAGGGACCTCCGGCTCGCCGCTGCTCTTCACGCTGCCACCGTCAAATCCGGCCTCCACGCCAACCCATTCGTCGGCAACTCCCTCCTACATGCCTACGCCAGCTGCGGCCGCCTGGACTGCGCCGTGAACCTGTTCGACAGAATGCCCGAGAGGGACGTCGTGTCGTGGACCTCCCTGATCACCGGCCACAGCTGCGACGGAGCGGTCGACTCCTCGATGCACGTTTTCCTGGATATGCTGTTGGACAACGCTGCCCCGCCCCCCAACGAGTTCACCCTTGCGGCCGTCCTGCAAGCCTGTGCGCTGCGACGGGACGAGGCGATGGCGCGGATGGTGCATGGTTACCTCATCACCACTGGGTTCCTCGGGGATACATTTGTGTGCAATTCCCTGATCGATGTGTACTCCAAGTCCGGATTGGTAATGGATGCCGAGAAACTCGTTCGCAGATTGGAATGCAGAGATGTGGTCTCTTGGACTACTGTTGTTTCAGCTTGTGTGCTGCATGGGATGCTCGACGAGGCTTTGGTTCTGTTTGTAGAGATGCTGAAGGATGGAATCGCGCCCAACGCGGTAACGATGCTGAGCATCATTCAGGCTTGCTCGCTGCTGAACGAGCCTCGCTTTCTTGATTGGATTCATGCTTGGGTTGTAAAATTGGAGTTGATTACTGATGCTTTGGTGGCGAATTCTCTTGTGGAGATGTACTCCAAGAATGGACTTGTTGAGAAAGGCATGAAGGTTTTCTTCGAATTCTGCCGCCTGAATGGAGACGATTGTTTCGAGTCTTCTGATCCCGACGCTATGGCGGCCCTCGTTCAGGGTTGTACTCGTTCAGGGTCATTGGAATGGGGGAAATCGATCCACGCCTTCTTGATCAAGCTCGGGTTCTACTCATGCACCATTGCCCTGAACTCCCTCATGGGTATGTATGCGAAGCATGCCCGAGTTGATTCCGCACGTTCTATATTCGAGAGAATGGAGAGCAGAGATGTTGTATCTTGGAACACAATGATCTCATGTTTTGCGAACAACGGGCATTCCTTTGAAGCCTTGCGACATCTCACTGAAATCCACAGAGGTGGCGGAGGTGAGCCGGTGCCTGATCCTATCACAATGTTAAGCGCGATACAAGTGTGCTCCGAGATTGCATCCATACATCAAGGCCAGGTACTCCATGGATACGTGATCCGATCAGGCTTCGATCGCGATGTTTTCATCTGTAATGCTCTCGTAGATATGTACTCAAAGTCGGGGAGGATTGATCTCGCAGAGCAAATCTTCGAGGAGACGGATGTAAAGGATCTCGGTTCGTGGAATTCGATGATTGCTGCTTATGGAATTCATGGAGATGGTAATTCAGCTCTAAGGGTTTTCACCGAGCTAACGAAACTCGGAAGGGACGAACCAAATGGGATAACATTCATCAGTGTTATTTCAGCATGCGGCCATTCGGGATTGACGACGGAAGGCTATGAGTGCTTCAAGAGCATGCGACGGGACTACAACATTGAGCCGAGTATGGTGCATTATGCCGCGACGGTGGACCTGTTGGGGAGGCGTGGGAGGCTCGAGGAAGCATGGGATTTCATCAAAGGGATGCCCATCACCCCCGGGGTAGACGTATGGGGGTCTCTGCTGGGTGCTTGTGGGATTCATAGAAATGCGGAGATTGCAGAAAGAGTTGCGGCGGAGCTGTCTGTTCTTGAACCCGATGGCGTCGTCTGGAGGGTGGCTTTGGCTAATGTTTACGCATCGGCTGGAAGATGGGAAGATGCGGCGGAGGTGAGAGCACAGATGAAGAGGAAGGGGTCGAGGAAGGAGGCCGGGTGGAGCTCTGTCGAGGTAAATGGCGGGGAAAGCTTTAAGTTCATGGCGGGGGATGCCAGGCATCCGGAAACCAGTAGGATTTATGAAGTATGGGAGGGTATCAGAGGACATATTGTAGATGCTCCAGCTGAGAAGTAAAATCTTGTGGAGGATTCAAGCTTAAATCGATAGTGTTTAATGGGTTTGATTTGCATCTACTACTAGTCAATGGAATGAAGTGGGAGTTTAAGAAGGGAAGCCATTACCATCATGGTTTTAAATTTTGGCTGAAATTATAAAATTTTTGATCAGGATCGAAATAAAATGAGGGTCAAAACCAGGGGGACTGTCAATTTCAGTCAATTTTGGTTTCGGTTTTCGGAATTATAAGTGGAATTATAAGTTTCGGTCAAAATTTCAATCAATTTTTTGGTTTCAAAACTGGAATTATAAATTTTTTAATTTCGATCAAGATTTTAAAATTTCGGTCGAAATTTTGGTTTATGCTTGGACTGAAACCCGACACGAAACCGAAATTTAAGACCTCGATTTACCATATGGAGCACCATTTAGGCTAGAGGTTGGAGAACTCGTGAAGTAATCGAAACTAGAGGTGCAATTGTTGGGATTATGGCCCTGACCAGCATGCCGCCAGCCCATGTGAGATAGGTAACGGACTGGGTGAGTCCTAGTCATGGCCAAACTTGGGCTCATCCCATTAGAGGGTTGTGATTAATCCCTGTTATGGTGTGGCCATCCTAGCATGTGCGATGTCTCCTTGATGGAGTGAGAGTCCTAGAGGAGGCCGAGCGGACGTCACCATACTCGTGCTTTTACCCTTGGCATTACCCCAGAGGTCAGGAGTCTCCATCCCTCTACGGATTGAACCAATGTAGTGGAAGGCGTTCCCTGCAGTTGTCGTTGCTCTCGTCAATGATGGTTCATGTTCTTCATCGTCCTCAAAGCGGTATGCCTAAACCCTAATCGTTCTACGGTAATTGTTCCATGTTGATTTGCTCATAACAACATGTTTTACTCAGCCTTCGTTGAGCTGAGTATTTTGTGTGTCGCTCGCCTGTTAGAGCGTAAGTTTTTTTTTTCTTTTTTGAAAGTCTGTTAGAGCCTAAGTTGTTTCTTTGCTTTGGTGAGCTTCGACGGTTGGAGTGGTGTTGAGTTGTCTGCATACATCTACTTGTATTGCTCCATAGGTGCTTTTGTGCTAGCTCACACGGAGCTAGTCTGTATTTTCCTTCTTCCCACTTTTGTTGGTTTCTAATGCCAACCTAGTATTACCTTTCAAAAAAAATTTTGACACTGGCATAGGACTAGGGGTGGCAATGGATCGGGTCGGGTCGGGTTCATGTCATGTCTAGTTTCGGGTCGTGTCCAAAACCCCTAGACCCGGACCCGACCCGTTTTACTAATCGTGTCTAGATCCTAAACCCGTACCCGACCCGTTTATAAACGGGTAGACCCAATAAGACCCGGTAGACCCGTTTACCACACGGGTTTATTCAGTTGACCCGATCCGACTCAACTCAACATTACCCGATAGACCCGCTCTATATATTATAGTATCGGATTGCAGGTAAACCCGATCCGGTGAATTTTAAACGGGTCTTTCCGGGTCTCTCGTGTCCAGACCCTAAACCCGAACCCGACCCGTTTATTAAACTGGTCTATCGTGTCGATCCGTTTATCTTCTCCGTCACCCCTGCAAGTGTTCAAGCTCACCCCCCCCCCCCCCCCCCCCCCCCCCCCCAACCTCCTTGGGGTCTATCTTCTCCGTCACCGCTGCAGGTGTTCAAGCTTGCACCATCTTCTAGTGTCCCTCCCCGGGTTCTTGCATTCCGACCATGGAACCTTGCAGGTTTTGGGTTCTGATTACACAATCAATTTCCCCCACTTATCTTTTGGGTTAAATTAACTCCTCTTACCCAGATCCAACTAATAATCTTTTTATTTTATGGATTTTTGATCCCCTGTGGCTAATTTCAAATGATAAAACATAAGTTTGGTCATACCCATAAACCTCTCCTGTTGGCCAGATTCATTTTGTATGATCATATTGCATACATAAACAAACTCCGGCCCATTCACATGCCATGAATTCCGATCGATCCGCATTTCATTCTACCCGGCACCGCCGAGCATCTCGCTCGGCGGACCACCACATGGCGAGGGCTCGGAATCTCCGGGAACCCAACTCATGAATGCCCTCAAGATTTTGATTGCAGATCCCATGGGCTCCTTCCCATCTTTGTGGCGGGTGTATCTCTTTGGTGGATACCGTGGTTTTATCGAAGAAGATTGTGTTCCTTTTTATCCTCGCAACTCCAGAGTTTCGATCGTGTTTTCCTCGGCTTCCGCCAACTCTACTGACTGCTCATCTGATTCTAGCGTTGCACTTACTCTGAACCGCAATGCCTTCAAAATCTGGCTACCCCTACGGGACCTAGTCGAGCAGTAACCTTCACTATATGGCATAACACATCCTGGTCCATCGCACGCCGATGATACCCTGACGGCCATTGCTCTCGGCCTGACACCCTCACTCCCATCTAGATTCATTGGTTGTCAGCAACGCATCATACTTTCGCTCATTGGTGCTTCTGTCGGCCAACCATCAGAAGCTCTGCACTGGTGTCCATTGGTGTGTGCCTCCCTCAGTCGCTCGTCGATGACTCCATTTTTGTCGCTTGTCAGTATCTGAAGAATCCATCTATCTATCGGTGACGCCATTATCCGCTCGTCCTGAAATAGTTGCATGTCAGTGACTATATCCTGTGTTTTGTGCCCGACACCATGATCTGCCGCTCAACTATGACTTGGCACACGTGCTCCGGCTTGTGCGCCACCCAAGACCCCAGGGTACAACCCAGCCGGGCCAGCCCTGATGACATATGGATCCCGACTCCGCTGCCTGGCAGGCCGGCGTACCATCCGCACCAGTCGCTCCGCCTCGCCGGGTTATCTTGGTTAGGTTTTGGCACCAGTCTTACAGCCTGTTTAGTTGGAGGGAGTTCTGACTACACAATATAGTTTCCAACCGACTCCGCACAGACCTCCCAAGGCCTACATGGCACTCTGATCGGACCTCGCTGCTAACGGGACCTCCAAAGCCCGCAACAAAGATCAGGGTCTTCGGGGGCTCCGAACGAGTGGAACACACCTGTAAATTTTGCACAAAGCCCCCTCTCACACGGAGCAAATTAACCCCCCCCCCCCCCCCCCCCACCCGTGGACCCCATCTCCAACGGTCAGTTTTTGTCTCTCAAGTTGGGAGGGCGGGTTTGGAAAAGTTGAAAAGTTGTAGAGATTAAAGGTTGAAAGTGACTGGACATCATATAATTGGGAGACAGGTTGGAGAGGAACTCCTCCCAACTAGGAGATTTGAATGAGATGGCTCCACAAGTGGAGCCCATGCTCCTTAGGAGCTCCTCCCAACACGGAGTCAGTTGGAGATGCTCTTAGGCCCTGAATGCGTGTGGCTACAAAAAAAATAATGGCCCCTATGCGAGTTGGATTCCAAAGATTGGCTCATCATGATGGGATAAGACTTGGATTATGATGCTGAGAACAAGAGGATCCATTTTGGAGAGAGCACTGTTATTTGAACATACAAGGTGACAGACTCGCAGACATACTGCAGCGGTGGGGGGTCGTCGGGAAGCGGTCAGTTCATCGGCGCGCCGGCCGATCACCCCCGCCTCCGTAAAACGAAGTGTTAGGGCAACAAATGTGGATGCTACAATTTTTAGCTGAAAATCTATCACTTGTATCGTTTATTGATCATAGAAGAACAAATGCTATCTACGTAACATATTGCCCGAAAATCGAGCCAATTCCCCTCGGTGCACCGGAGGCGAGAAAACACGGCAGGTAACAGTTCATTACAGAAGAAACCTATTGAAACCTTGAAGGATACAAGAAGGGAAACGTCACTCACCTATTTCCAGCCCCCATCGCCAGTTTGCTGGATGCCCACCCTTGCTGAAGCTCCCCTCCTCATACTGTGCCTCTCCGATGACCCACCACCTGCTTCGCGCCCCACTTTGTAGACCTAAAACAAGAAACACCGAGGCGAACAACAACATCATCAACAACTATGTGTTTAGGCTTTACAGGAGTTTCATTGCTTGCTCATCTAGAGTATAGTCAGGATCTGTAATGTCCTCTTCCTCCCCAATGTATGGGTTCTTAATACAATCATACTTAACTTTCAAAGAAAAAGAAAAAACGAAATACCCACCAGGGGATAGGAGAGTTGGCAAAGCAACTGATGCTTTGGTGAGGAGGTTGTGGGTTCGACTCCTCCTCCCCTCGATTTACCTAGAAGTGAAGTGGGAGTTACCGAATGGGTCGGGCTTCACTCCCGGGAGAAATTAGTCCGAGCCTGAAGTGGGCCATTGCCCGAAAGGTTTCAGGACACCCGGCGAAAGGGTCGGGCAATGAACCAAGCCACATACAAGGAATGAAAAATTGAGACATTTTACCAGAGTTCGTGAAATATCTCATTTTTTCAAGGATACCAAAACGAAATTCAAAGCTGTCCTGAAATACCCATGATATTTTGCAAAATTTTGCCAAAATATCTCGGTTTTTCTCGATTCCGATATGCATCCGAAATTCTAGATTTAATTCCTTGGACACATAACATGATGAAATCGCAAATGTTCTTCGGTAGGATAGATTGTGCTCACATTGCGGGATAGCAAGTCGTCCATTTCAAGCATGTGGACCACATGCCCCATTTTAGGCCGTTTCTGTGCATCGGGGTCGACGCAGCGGAGCGCCACCAGAATTGCTCGCTTAAGCGCCTTGGGAGGAGGCTTCTCCGGCATCTTAGGATCCAACACTTCATCGGATTTATTGTCCCCAACCACAGATTTCAACCATTCGACCAAATTCACCTGATGAGAATGAAAATGGTAGCGGTTATAATTTCATCTTACTTACTAGAACACGAGATTTTCGAGAAGAACCAACCTCCCCGATCGATCTTGTGTAATCAACGGGCGCCCTCCCGGATATGATCTCCATTATAAGTACCCCAAAGCTGTAAACATCGCTTCTCTCATTCAACATCCCCGTACTAGCGTACTCTGGAGCTACATAGCTGCAACGACAACCAAAGAAAGTCGAAGGAGCCACAGGGTTCAGTGATCCTTGCAGAAGGAAAATGTATGCAGATCATATTTTGAATCAGGATGCGATGCTGACCCGAAGGTCCCCATAACCCGAGTCGTCACGTGACTCCTCTCGGACTGCAAGAGCTTGGCTAGCCCAAAGTCGGATACCTTTGGGTTCCACCGCTGGTCGAGTAGTATGTTGCTCGATTTCACGTCTCGGTGGACCACCTTTGGCTCAAGCCCCTCATGAAGATAGGCTAAGCTGTAGGCAATAGTATAAGAGGTTAATGGTTTGCAGTTCAAATCAGATGATTCAAAACAATTAAGATGTAAGCATGGAATCAAATATTGATAAATTTCCTATGAAATGACCGAAATATGCTTGTTTTAAGGTTCTGAGCATAGAAATTATCTTATTTTCAATAGTACCAAATTTCTATTTGACATCATGAAATGTCAGCCAAAATGACCGACATTTGATGAAATTCGACATTCCGCCTTTTTCTCCAAAAATTTCACTAAAAAAATTCAGAATTTCTGTAAGGTATCCCATGTTTTCCGATGAATAAAAAATCCATCTTTCCCCCTATTCCGATTTTCTTTAGTTACGAGTCTTACGACCACCGATATTTGACTCACATTTGACCAAAAATGGACAAAATTGGATCAAAATCCGATAAATTTTCACCGACATCTTTTCTTAAACAATACAAAATTTTCACCGACATTTGAACGAAATCAGCCAGATTTCCTTTTTTTCCTTTTTGACCTACTGAAAACGACATCAAAATCAACATTTAAAACCTTGGATGTAAGACGGCTCATCTTCTTCTGTTAAATCCTATTTTATATATAGATTGGTACAAATATTTGCTCAAAGAATCAGGGCATCTTATTAAAATAGTCAACAATCCTGAATGGTTAGAAAGTAGCTTTCTTCAAAGTTTCAGTAGGAAAAATAGGGCACTATATCTCAAAAAGCACTTGCAATAGATCTTATGACACACGATTCTATCGATCGAATTCTTGCTCAAACAAAACTCTTCAAGAGAAGAAGAAGAAGAAGAAGAAGAAGAATGAGGGTCGGTAATGTCGTTACCCTTTTGCCGTCCCGAGTATTATGTTCATCCTCACATCCCATGTCAATGGACTCATTTCTCCCACACCCTCATGAAGCCACTGATCCAGGTTGCCATTGTCTACATACTCATAGACTAGCATCCTACCAGAAAATCAGAGAAGGCGGTGGCTTAGTGTTAAATTCGGTTTCTTCATTGGCCAGCAATCGATTCAACTGAATTCAATCGAGAAACAAATGCACAGCAGATAGAGTACCTGTTCGATCCCTCGATGCAGTAGCCGAGCAATCGGACGAGATTCTTGTGCCTGACTCGCCCGATCGCCTCGACCTCTACTCTGAATTCCTTTTCCGCTTGGCCCCTGCTGGCGAAAACCACCGTTTTTCAATAACTAAATAGTACTGATTCTATTGGTAAATCAAAGAAAAAAAATGCAAGGCAAGGCAAGATCAGTGTGTGGCATTGGAATCATTGGAAACAATGAATCTCGATCGAAAGGAGGAAGCTTTCACCTCTGTTCCTTCATTTCAAGGAAGAAATTGAAATGGGTATCTCGAGTTCAACAATTTAGAGATTGGGTTTTTTTTTTTTTTGAATTGGGGTGGGGTAAGGGAATAACCTGTTGTTGAGGAGGTTCTTGACGGCAACAATGGTGTCATCAGGCAAGACCCCGCGGTACACGATCCCGTACCCGCCCTCCCCGAGCACATTGTCCTCGGCGAACCCGCCGGTGGCCTCCTCTAGCTCCCGCAGCGTGTACCACTGGCCCCACCCCAGATGGGACACCTCGGGCGTGACCCCTCCGCCGCCGCCGCCGAACGGCGGGGTGATGCTGCCCGCCTCCCTGCTCTCCCCGCTGGCGGTCGTTCCCGAGGTGGAGGCGGAAGGGGGCAAGGGTGGGGGCGGGGGCGGGGGGTGGTGGTGGTCGGAGATCGCGTCGAGGCGGTGGCCCACGTCCTTGGGGACGTCGATGTGGCAGCTGTCGGGCGGCACGGGGTGGTGGGTGGCCTCGAGGATCTGCTTCGCGGCGCGCGGGGTGGGGTCCTGGGGTTGGGGCTTGAGGGGTTTGCCGTGGGGGCGTCGGCGGGAGGTGAGGCTACAGAGGGGGATGAGTACGAGGAGGAGGAAGAGGAGGGTGGCGCCGATGGCGACGCCGATGACCATCCACAGACGGAGGCCTAAGACGGCGGTCGGCTTCAAGAGCAGGCTGTACATGCCCCTCAGCCCCATCCTCAAATCTAGCCTAGTGTCACTGGAATCTATCTATGAATGCCTGCATTCAAGAGAGAGAGAGAGAGAGAGAGAGAGAGAGAGAGAGAGGAGGGCATTTGACTTGCTCTGTTTGTTGTTTTCTTTAGTCTTGCATGGATGGGGACGGGAAGCTAGAGAGAGAGAGAGAGAGAGAGAGAGAGAGAGGCAAATGGGGGCTGTGAGGAGAGAGAGAAAGAGAGAGAGAGAGAGAGGCAAATGGGGGCTGTGAGCAGCAAGAATTCTCGGCAATCGGCATTGGGGGGGTCGATGTCGAGGTTTTATGAATGTCGGGAGGGGGAGGGGACGACGGGTGCGCCGGCCGGCACTGGGTGTGAGTTAATGAGCCCGACTGCTCTTCATTGATCTGCCTACAGTAGGAATGAAAATTAGGGAAAAGAATTATAATTAATTATTTGTTTTCTTAAATATGTTATGTTTATGGAAAAATTCATATGCTCATCAATATATATAGCAGTCGAATGATTCATATTCAGAAATTAGTGACTGTACAATCTTGTAAGATTTTTGACATAATTATGGGCACAAATTAGTGATTGTATATCATGATGTGATCAAATGTCACATCATGATATATGTGCTATTGAAGTGATGACTCGAACCAGCCCTCCTAGCTTATATTTGTCCGGCCGTGAAATTTCGGACGATGGGCGTCCATCCAGACGGAAAAGCCCCCTCTCTTAGGTCCAGATATGATAGAGTAGATCGTACGCATGATCTATCCAAGTTGTGCGCACGACCGATTCCTCCTGTCAGCAAAAAACTATCGCGTTCATCGTCGTTTGGGCACCCGGACAGAGGAGAATCGTGCACGTAACTTGTCCAAGTCGTGTGCATGATTTGTCCAGACCATGCGATCAGGCCAATCCATGCGCTTTTTGGACTTCGTTTTTTGGCCATTGTATGGGGATTTCGGGAGAGTGCACTTTTGGGACATTTGTGTACCTATTCCCTCAATATATAAGGGGGTCTAGGGTTTTGGAAAAAGAGAGAGGGAACATTGTTTCTTTGAGGGCTGCTCTTGGAGAGGTTTCTTGAAAATGAGATCAACCCAGTAGAGGAGTGTGTCTTGCTCCTCCCCATGGGCATGTGAAGGGCCGACGAGCAGCATCGACAATGTTGTGTTGGAGGGAGGATGCCTTCGAGCATGGTGGTCGAGCCATGGAGAGCGCAAAGTTGTTGGGAGATCCGTGGTGCTACGATGATATTTTAATCTGACAGATTGTGACTAGTGAGGATCTAGATCGTGGCTTTCATAGAACTCGTGAAGGTTATCTCTTCAGAGATTGTCATGTGCAATTCGTTCAATCAGATCTGTCAGATTTGTGGGAAAGAGAGTGTACGAAGAGGTATGACTTTCTTCTTTATCTATCATATAACATGTTTTGTTTTGTTCTTCTCTGTTGGAGGTTTTTCGAAGGACCGTTAGCACACGTTAGTGACAATTGGTTCTCCATTAATGTGCACGATTATTCTTTGTGATGGAGAAAATTTGTTATAGGGCATGGAGTGCCATCGGGTGTAATTATGTTTATCTCTTCATAATGGATTCTTGGAGAAGGTGGTTGCCGGAGAGAGAATGTAGCCCAATTTGGAGTAAAACTCTGTAAAATCTTGTTCCTCTAAATATTCTATGGTCTTATGCATGTGATGGATTAATATAGTATGGGATGCATCGATGAGATCTGACTCTTCATGATTTGTGGTAATGATCGCGGATCGTTTATTTTCATCCTCTATGCCGTACTCTATGCGCTTACCATAATATGTACATCACCAATGAGTTCTTGGCATGGTGGTACTTCCTCTGGTGTTGGAGAGGTTCCCTGTTCGATTCTCGGTATGAATACCGTGGAGCGAACCCTCCCTCAATACTGATATGTTTTGTTTGCATGTACGAATCATGGTCGTTGATGTCATGTCCACGAGATTATGGAATTTAAATAAAATTGGGAACTATGGTGCCTTCCCCCGTTTCGATCTCCGAACCTCTTTGAATCCATGCTCTAGTGCCCTGTTCACTAACGGCTTGTCGGTCCAGTAAAAAAAAAGGATATATTTCTATTTTGATGTACACATAGCATTGTTTTATGTTTTTTTACAATTAACAATGAAGACTAATAACATGATAATTAGACCTAGGTTCGATCTAAACTAGACTTTGATCTTAGTAACAATTTCAATATTTGAGAATAATTCAACAAAAGGGCATACACGAGTTTGAGGGGAAAAACCATGAATTTTTTTGGCATAAGTTCAATAATATATCATAAAACATAAATATAACGTATTTTTTATTATGTTACTATTTTTATAGAAATACATGTAATATTAAAGATCAGGATCAATAAATTCATCATTTTTTGACTCATACTTTTACCCGTCATCCAAATCGTTGGATAGAGGTTTCAAAATTTGTTGATTTTTTGCTTACCTTAGATTGTACATCTACAAAAAATCAACAAATTCTGAAACCTCTAAGTACATCAAATCTAAAAGCTTTATTGATCGTCCATTTTAACCGTTATCTTGATGAGTACGTTTTTTACACCTAGAAGTTTTAGAATGTGCTGGTCTTTGTGGATGTGCAATCTAAAGTAATGTGATCTTCCTCGTAAGAAATTAGTAAATTCTGAAACCTTTATCTGGGGTCAAAACCAAGGGTGACCATAACAAAACCCCCCCTGAAAATCTTAAATTTTGGAATTCCTGCGTTCGCCACCGCCTCTATCCAACTATTTGGATGACGGAAGTCAAAAAATGATGTGCTTATGGATCCCGACCCTAATGTTAAATTTTCAATTAATACAATATACTACCATAGGATATCTTGTGAATTATTTAAACATGATTTGTAAATTGGGGACTTATTTATAGGTCCCTATGACAAGATTCTGTTAAGTATAGGTCATGACAAAAATGTTCTTCTATTATAGATCCAAATAAAAAGATCAAATTACATTAAGTCCAATAGCTGGAAAACAGACATATACCCAGGAGAGTTGTCATATTTATAAAATTACCACTCCGTTAACCAAAGATGTCACTCCCTTACAGTTTTCACACCAATAGCATAATCACTATAGCAGCTACAGTGAGTTCACTGTAGCTACTACAGTGATTTTCACTGTGGCTGCCACATGGGATTTCACCGTGGTTACTACAGTGAAATCACTGTAGCACTGAGTATCCTTGAGTTTTTTTTAGTATCATTTCAAATCATTGTAGCAACCACGTATGATAATTTTCATATAGCTGCTACAGTGATTTAAATGATTCTCACGCATATGAAATGATACTCAATTTTCTGAGTACCATTTGCAATGATACTTAATTTTCTGAGTACCATTTTATATATTTGAGTATCATGTTAAATCGCGATAGCTGCTATAGTGCTTTCACTGTAGCAGTTATAGTGATTCATCGTGGTTGCGACAATGATTTCAAATTATACTTAAATATGCCAAATTGTACTCAGTGCTATAATGATTTCACTATAGTCACCACAGTGAGGGGTTTATATGGGGGCAGAGGGGGTTCCAATGATTGGGTGGAGGGGTTCGAGGGGGTTCCAACGATTGGAAGGAGGGGTTGGAGGGGGGTTCTCATGAGTGATGAGGGATAGAAAAAGAAAGAGACATTGTTTGAGGGATGGAGGTGGGGCGAATTGATTTTCGACAAGTGCGAGGAGGAGTTGGAGGAGTTTATAGAGAGTGACGATGGAGAGGAAAAGGAATAGACAATGTACGTATGAGGGATGGAGATGGGGTAGAAGGGGTTCCGACGGGTGAGAGGAGGAATTGGAGGGGGTTCTGGTGAGTGGGAGGAGGGGTTCCAACGAGTGAGCGGTGTTAGAGCATGTTTTGGCCAGTAGGCGGTGTTGGAGCAGGTTCCAGCGAGTAAGGAGGGAAAGGAAAAGGAAGAGATGAGGTGAGGGGGTGGAGGCGGAGGGGTTCCAGCAGGATATGGCGGATGGGCATATGGTATATTTGTCATTTTAAAAATTTATTTTATCATAATCTGTTTCAAAAAGATTGCTGTAGTGTTTAAAATATAGAAAATGATCAGGTTTTTTTATTTATTTTGTTTTGGTGAACTTATTTGTAAACAAACAAACAAAACTGTCATCTTAGTCTAACCGATATGTTGCCTAGGACTTAACACGCATTAACCCTTTGTAAATTCTACCAATAGCGCATGAATAGCTCGGATAGTTCTCGAGATGAAAGTAATCAGACATCCATCCGTCTAGGTTTATATTTGTGATTTCTTGAAAAATCAAAGAATTTTGTCACAATGATTTGGATGGGAAGCTTAAACCTAATAGTTAATCTGATTCGGACTCCATAGCGGAAAAAATATTATTGACTTTTTTTATTTTGATATTCATGACAACATTGACAAGTATTAAAAAAATTATAAAACTAAAATAAAAATGATGAGAAATAATCAACGAGGGAGGAGCGGGAATGGTGAAGAGGAGGAGACATGGATTTATTAACCAACAGTCCGAACATGCGCACGTGCTTAGCATGCAAGGCTAGTCAGAGCTGTTCACATTGGCTGCCATAAATTGATTATGGGAATGCCAATTGCGACTCACATAGTCACCTTCGTTCTGACCTTTTGAAGCCAACCAAGCCAGCATTGGTCGGTCTACACAAACCCATGGGAGTGGGTCTCTTGGGGTCACAATAGGCGTCACTTCTACAAGGTCTAACTAGGATCAGTAGCTGACGAGCTAACGAATGGTGGCAGACTCACCTCCTGCTCGTCATCTGGATAACATTTTCTGGTGACAGCTACCCAACGCTCACCGGTCTGTGTCCCGACCCCTCCATAGCCAACTTTTGTGCTCTACTATGCGCGCGCGTCTGCTTGAGGCGCACCGAGATGGCGTCGTCTCTCTGCGTCTCACCCATCCCCCACCTCGGTTCCGGCCGACGGAGGTCTTCCATTCGGCGGGAGCATCCGCGGGAATCCCGTGACATCCGGCGGTACGGAAAGAATCCCAGCTCGCCGGGCGGCGGCGATGCGGGGCCCCGGTCGGAGAGCGCGGTGCTGAAGCTGGCGTGGTACGGATCGGAGCTCCTGGGGATCGCAGCCTCTTTCTTCCGTCCGGATCCTTCGCCGTCCCCGGCGGAAGAGCACGACGGCGACGGTGAGGGGTTGGGGTTGACGGGCCGCGCCCAAGTGGTGGAGGCCATCAAGCAGGACTTCCAGCGTTCCTATTTTGTCACAGGTTCCGAATAATCACCAACTCCAATAGCCCTCTTTGTGTATTCGTCTGAAAAACAAATTATTTTTAATGTTTATATGTTTAAATTTAGTAATTTGCTTTAAAAAAATTTGTACATGTATTCTTTCTTATTGACCTCATGTCGGATGGGGATTTATCCCCGCCATGACAGATACATAATATACGTTTATCCCGTGGTTTCAGTAATGGTGATCGCCTTGAATAGAACCCCCCTTATAGTTCCTATAAAAAAAAAGTTTGTTTTTCCAAAATCAAAACCTGAAAATCCCCAAAACCCAAAGAGTATAAATTTTTGCTTTTAGGCTCTTCAGACAAGGCGGTAAAACGGTAATTAAGTGAGAGAATTGTTAATAGACTATGTGTTGTAGAGAAAAACTATTGTAACGTGAGATAATTTTAGAGAGAAAAATATTATAAAGCAAGAAAATATTATTTAGAGAACATATTGTAGAGAGAAATTATTATGGAGAGAATGTTCTAGAGAGAATATTTTGTTCATATAAAAATGTTTTAGAGAGAAAAAATACTATAGAGAGAAATATAGGCAGAAAAAATATTGAATAAATAATTTTGTAGAGAAAATATTGTACAAAGAAAATGTTATAGAGAGGATATGTTGTAATTTGTAAACATAGTCACCAAGTTCGGGTTCGGCGATAGATCGATGAGGGTAAAATTCGAGAAAATTCGGTGAAAATCAAAAAGTTCGGGAAAAAAAATTGAGTTTGGGATTTAATCAGCGAGGGTGTTATTTGGAAAAAAAATCAGCATGTTCGGGACCTTTTTAGGACCTTTGAGTCAACTTTTTTGTCTACAGTTAAGCAACTAAAATATTTAGAACGTGACGTTCATAAGACAAGTCAATCTATACTGAATGAGAATGGTTAAAACTTAATGATGAAATTTATGATAATCGATGCGAATAAAGCTGAGGTAGAGGATTGTCTCTGAACAATGAAACCCAATGAAAGAGACTTGCTCATAAGGTTGTGTCATTATATTAGAATAATGCCAATATATAGTTATAGTAGGCAAAATTAAACACTTGAGTTACATGACTCATATGCATATAACAGTACATAGACACAAGTCAATATAAATCCTTAACATGAATTTTGTGCACAAGGAGATGTGCGTGCCCCACGAAAGGGTACAGATGATGGGATAGAGAAAAGACAAGGTATCACCAAATTCGGTGTTTTAAACGCGATTTTTTGAAGAAAAAAAAAGTAAAAAAAACGCCGAATTTTGTGATGTATTATGTTTAAGGTATAAGACGGTTATTAATCGGCTAAGAAATAATCCGCGTTTTAAACATTTTTTTTTTCAAAAAAAGGAGAACTTTGTGACTGGTTGTAGAGAGATAAAATGCTATAGAGATAAATATTATAGAAAGAAAATAATACATAAATAATGTCACGGAAAGAAATCAAGGATATATTGTAGAGAGAGAAAATGCTAAAGAGAGAACGTTATATTAGTGCAATTAGAGTCGTAGTGTGCTTTTGGCACAACTTGACTGATTGGGCAATTTGGACAAAGTTTTGTAAGTATCGAGTTATAAATGTGTCGTGAGTACTAGTCCCTGAGTGTCAGAAAACAAGTCCAAATGAAGCTTCGGAGAAGATACAGATGAAGGAATCCATGCTCAAGCTTCATCATGCTTATCAAAACATCATTTTAGGACAAAGGTAAAGGACTTAGCGACTTTAGATAGCCCTTGATGTATTTACTCTATATAGGCATTAGGGCTATCCAGGGCATACTGTGTGCACTAGGTCGAACCAACATGCGCTACGCACACGGGGGTCGAGCTCCCCGAGGAGTTTGTGGGGGTCTAGGGGGCAGGGCCACCAGGTGGGGGTTCAGGGGCAACGGCTTCGAAACCTAATCAGGACTTAGGTTTCGCACTTTCATGATTTTATTGATTGTGCATGCATCAGATTTATCGATCGTATGTTTATCGTGTTTCATGTATATCAATGTTTGGGGTTAGTCAGAGTGGGTAGACCAGCATCACCGTGCAATTCTCACTTAGAAATCTCTAAGTGTAGAATCTATCATAGAGCCGTCCGAACTATTGTTCATACTGAGTCTTGAGTCCGTCTCTGTTTGAACGATGGTTCAAAAGCCTAAGTGATAACACCCGAACAACTGTTCGGACTATTCTTATTTGAACTATTGTTCTTATTGTCAGTTTGAACTATTCTTGTATGTCCGGACCATTTTGGCTGGTTTCCATAGGGCGCCCAAACAACTGTCCGGACTACCAAGAGTTGGGAACAAACTTTATGAGTTTAAAGTCCGAATGATCGTTCAGACTACCGAGCGAAGTCGTCCGAACAGGGGTTCGGACGGCGTAGGGCCAGAGGAAGCTATACTTTCCTATAAATAGGCTTCCTTGCCTCTTTGGTCGTATCCTTGGTCGGTGGAATTTTTCCTGAAGATTCCTTGCAAGATTTTCGGGAAAGATTTTTTATTGCTACCACCAAAGGAGGAGAGAGGAGAAATCTCATATTGGGGTGCATTCTTCAAAATGGAAACCTAGATCTCCATCTAGAGTTTTTATGATTCCTCTTTTCGTTCTCTCTTGAGTTTTCTTGTCGATTTTTTTAGAGATTCATTTAGACATTTTCTATTGAATGCATTGATTTTCCATCTATAGAAACCCTAGGAGTCATCACCATCATCGTCTTTTACATTTGAAGGTGTTCGGCCGCTTAGAGGGCGGAGCCTCCATCGAGGGGGAGATCGAATCGTCAGGTTCATGGTATCCTATCCGTGTGTTGGATTGGATAGAGGCCGGGCAACCGAAGTCGTCTTTGTGAAAAGGAGGCGGGAGCGACTTAAGGTGTTGAGTCGTGGGCACGAGTGTGAAGAGGAGCAAACTGTCGATCAATGGATCAGAGCCGCTAGACGCTAGCGAAGATCGGGTAACATACCTGTGGAAAGGCAAGATGATGTGAGGCTACGCAATCGTTGGGTTGGGTGAGTCAATTCTTGTAACCGTTTATCTGACATAGTGCATAGTGTTTTCAGAGGCGGGGGCGTAAGGCGGGGCGTTTTGCCTGCCGTGGGACGGGGCGTATGTCCCATGAATTTTTAATTTAATATATATATATATTCATAGTGAAAATAGATTAAAAAAACAAAATAAAAAATATAGTATGAGCAAATTAAGCATTGAAGCCTATTAACATGGTTGATAAATAAAAAATATATAACGATAATAAAAATGAACTTGTCATTGTCTTACAATATCATTTAAGATCTAATTTTAAGTTTTAACCAAAATTCAAACTATTTATGTTCAAATTCTATAGATTCTATAATTCCATATATGATATAGAACCAATTTAAAACAATTTTAGTTCCCAAAAATATCGTAATCGTCATCCAAGAGTAAGACGCTTATAAGAGATCACACGATGACAATCAAATCATTTTTTTTCAACTATGCAGACAAACTTCAGTGGGGCGTAAGCCTAGCCCATTGGGGCGTAAAAGACGTGCCCCGGGCGTTCGAGGCGTACGCCCCAGGCGTTTGGGCGTAAGCCCCACAAAAAAAAAGTCCCAGATTGGGCCTTCTTAGGCGTTTTAGTACTGCCCCGCCCCAAGGCGTGCCCCGAGCGAGTTCTGGGGCGCGTTTTTTAAAACACTGATAGTGCATAATCCTAGCAAGAGTTAGGGGTGGAGTAGGAAATCGCTTGAACCACCTAAAAATCTCTTATGTCATTCTGAATGCTTCTTTAATTATTGATTTACACTTAAGAAATTTTAAGATTATCTGCTAGCAGTGTTCTGAAAGGCTCAAGATGCACATGAGGCGCAAAGGTCTCCTAAAGCCTAGGCGCAACTCAGGCCTAGGCGCAAGGCATAATTAGACTAAGGATGAATCTTAACACAATAGATAAATTGGATAGATCGTTGTTGCAACAACACAAATGTTGTAGCCTTGTAGGTTTGAATTACGGCTCTAAATAAGTTATTTAAAATATGTTAAATCTTTAAATATGTATAGTTCAAATTCAATAACCAGTTTTAAGATATTAAATGTGATATTATAGCAAACAAGAAATAAATAGTGAATGATTGAATGTGTTATTTCATCAGTGTGCTTGTGCACATGCTTCTAAATTAGTATGAAATATGCAAATCAAGAAAGAGAAGGAAACTTATTAAATCTTGTAATAGTTGAAATAATATCAAAGTTATCAAATCCAACCCACAATTGCTTATATGGTCCTACCTAAGAACTATAACAAATAATTTTGAATGTAAATAATATTCAATCAATGTGCCAATATTCAGACTGTTGCAATCATGAATCAAATCTAGTTAATAATCATATTGCCAAAAATATCAAGTGCCAGCACATAATTGCACATGGTTTAACCAGGTGTGCCTTTTTTGCGCTTGGAGCCTAGGCACGTGCCTTAGATCTAGGCGCGCGCCTTTCTAACAGAGCCTCACCTTGTTGTTTTTGGGGTGCAGGGGGTGAGCTTAGTTGAGCATGAGCCTAGGCGCGCGCCTTTAATAACATTATCTGCTAGAAACTTACAAGGGCATGAAAAGATAAAATCCATCGTAGAACATTTTCAATTGGTCTTATTTAGTTGTTTCACCTATTCACCCCTTTTTAGGTGTTTGTGTTTTATACGCTTCCGCATCGTCCGTGTGATTTCATGTCATAGAGGGAATATTGTAGAGAGAAAAAATGACGTATAGAGAAAATGCTTTAGAGTGAAATATACTAGTGGTAGAAGATATGCAGAGAGAATATTACAAAAATAATGTTGTAGAAAGAGAATATATCGTAGATAGAAAAAATATTATAGAGACATAAAATACTTAGATTCTAGCATTGGCCGACTTTTCTTGCATATGCAATAATAAAGGGTCATAATGAAAAACCACTTAGATTCTATAACACTCCCTCTTAGGGCCTTGTAGCTTCTAAGTTAATACACTATAGTTTTATCGAGCTATCACATGGACAGGGTGTCAAGTGAATGCACTACAGTATTAAGGAGCCAAGAATAATGCAGTATAAAGGTATTCATTTGTGACACCCTTAACCAAACTCTGTAACTACTATCCAGGTAGAGGCATATGAAAAATGAAATATAGCAAGACAGATATCTACAGAGTGAATTATATATACAACATCACCCAAGTGCTAGCGCACCCCACACCCACCCATCCACCCAAGCTCAAAAGATACACACAAGAGTGCACGTTACTAAGCAGACATTTTCGAATAAGTGTTTCAATATTAGATAAACAAAATGGACCACAAAAGCCAGTAACATACTCCTTCTGTATCAATGTTATACCAGTGTTTAAGCATCTTGAAAGGACACTAATTGATATTGATATTCCATCCTAACATTGATTAGATTGGATTTATTTCATGGTATGATGTTGAATTTTTTTTCCTTGGTGCATGTAATGATGCAAACGGGTCAGATTCAGGTTAGATCCAAGCAAAAGACCTGACACCATTTTTATAATCTAGCCAGTTTCAGATTCGAGCCATTTTTTTGTTTTCTTATGGGGTTCATGCCTGATTTTGGATCTAATGTCCAACTTTAAAATCTGTAAAGTAAATTTGTAATCTGCTTTGACATTTCCTTAACATCTTCGATGGCAAGTTACCAACAGAAAATAATGTCATATGTATTCTGTCCAATTCAAATTATGATAATTATGGCAAATCAGATATATGTGATGCTAATGTAACGTAGATAAATCAAAAAATCTTTGCAATATAATTTTTAAATTTTGTATCAAGATCCATTATCAGTTTATTGGGTTCGGACCCGGCCATATCCAAAGCCGAATTAATAAACGTATTTAGCTCAGAATGGGGTCCAAACCCATTCATTTCTGATAATTGAGTTGGGTTATCGGGTATTATATACAACCTTAGCAGGGAACTCAGCTCTTTGGCTACTAATTTGTGCTACAAAGATTAATGCAGTTCCCCATGCCAATCTTGCCTTGTACACTCCTTCCTGGATTCTTTCCTTGTCTAAGAATACCTTGGAGGGGTAGCATGACCTTAAAAACCATAAGTAATAAGGTAGGTCTTCATAGCTGCCAACCCACTTCTGGTTTTTTGATAAGCCTTTCTTTTGAATTTGCCTCGGTCAGGTTTTAGGCACCAATACTAGAGTGTTGACAGTAGGTTTCCATCTATTCGAAATTCTTCCTCATCTTTTTTTGTGGAGCCTTCTTAATCATAGTTGTGCTCCATGGTTGGTTCCATTGCAGGTTAGTTCCATTGCAATGGTATGACTTGGATGAAGATGTACAACCATAGGGGTGTGTTCTGTTGTCGGTACATTACAGGAAATGAAAAGAAAGTACTAGTTTTCCTACAAAATCATGTGTATGGTTGACGAAAAAGCTACCCCCCACAAGAAAATTCTTTTCCAATAGAAACTAGTTTTCCTTACCTATCCTTTCATTTCCTTCTCATTCAGGTGAATTTATTTCCTGCAGATATTAGATATTGACGATTATCCTATAGCTAATTTGTTCTACGGTTGCACGAGTAACTTATGATCCGATACATGGGCAGTGGTTATATACTCATTTTAATCACTTTGATTACCATTTTGTATGGCTTGCCTAATCGATATTCACATCTTTCTAGGAAACTTGACGCTCAATGCTTATGAAGACGACTGTGAGTTTGCCGATCCAGCAGGTTCGTTCAGAGGACTTCACCGATTTAAAAGAAATTGCTCAAATTTTGGATCACTGCTTGTGAAATCTAATATGAAGCTCACAAAGTGGGAAGACCTTGAGGTGAATCTGCTTTATTTATTTTTTAATAACTTTTGAGACAATAAATAATGGACAGAACAACATGACAAACAACCATGATTTTGTGTGTTTTTGGATCGACTGAAATTTCATCACTCTCCGGGTATACCATTTTCCTAATAATATGAATTTTGAAGTAATAAATGCCAATCATAACTGGTTGCAGGATAAGGGAATTGGGCATTGGCGTTTCAGTTGTGTCATGTCATTTCCTTGGAGACCAATTCTTTCCGGTAGGCTCAATACTCCCATCTAGATCGTAAGCTGTCTTATGTTACTAGTACTAATCCCCTACAATGCACTAACCGCTGTGGTGCCGGTAGATGGATTGAATCCCCGTTCCCCATTGTGGTTGAGAGATAGAGGAAAGAAAGAAGGGGGGGGGGGGGGGGGGGGACACGTGCCTACAAAGACCTCAACTTCATAAGTATTTACTAGTACTAATCCCGTGCAATGCACGAATGATTACGGTGCTGCTTGTTCGGATCGCACATCCGGCACCGCATCCCCATTGTGTGTGTGTGTGTGTGTGTGTGTGTGTGAGAGAGAGAGAGAGAGAGAGAGAGAGAGAGAGAGAGAGAGAGAGAGAGAGAGAGAGATGTTTTATAAAAGAAATTTAAAAGGGAAGAGATGGGAGAGAGCGGGGGAATGGGGAGGCTGCCATGTGGCACCAAAGGCCTCAGCTTTATAAGAGTAGTATAGATTTATAGATTTTTGTATCTCACAAGTTCTTCTCAATGCATCTTGATTAGACTTGAACAATGATCAAAATCAGCTGTTTGCCTATCATTTTAGCAGTTTAAGACTTTTTTGTCTTGGTTTCTCCCATGCCAGTGGTAAGATCTGATGTCTTGGTTTCTTCATTTTAGCTACCGGATACACCGAGTATTACTTTGATGCTCAATCAATGAGAGTATGCAGGTACCAATACTGATCATTCTCTTATGTTACTCCGACAATCTGCCCCGTTTGTATTTCCCAGCAGTAAGGTAAAGTAAAGCACATTTGAGGGAAACTGCAAATGTGCGAAGATGGGTAATGCTGAAAACTAGAGTTACGCATATTGCTTTGGGTGAAAATTGCAAAATATATAGCAACACAGCTTGAGTTATTCACATTTCTTGAGATTTTTAAAAATTTCACTCAAATGTACTGTACTTTACCTTACTACTGGGAAATACAAACAGACTATGAATTTTTTCTCCAAATAATTTTACATCTCTCTTTATTCAGGCATGTGGAGCATTGGAATGTTCCTAAAATGGCACTTCTTAAGCAAATATTCCGGCCTAGTCGCTGGATATGGGACCGACGTTGAAGAATTCAACCATGAGCTGCTCCGTGATCGAAAAAGTTAAGAAAAAAGAAAAAAGGTTTTAGGTAAAGTTGGGGATGAAGCCTATCAGCTTTCATTCAGCATAGAACCAGAAATGTGGTAGCCTGTGGAATCCAGCAGAAATGCATCATACAATGTAGGGAGAGTGCAAAGTTTGTGTTGGCCTCAAGGGGAGGCAAAAGCTCGATTGTATTAGAGCATTATGGCCAACATTATATGCAACCTACAAAGGGTGTGGTCACCTACGGGTGAGAATACCCCACACAAGGATGAAGGAAAAAAATGCATCTAATAGCATTAATATCCGCTAAGGTAAAAACACAAGCCTTATGTCTTGAATACAGCACTGTGATTATTTTTAGTATCTTTGGTCTATTATACAGAAGAATTGATGATAATATGTCAAATAATGAATCATGCATGGTTGTTTTGGTTCAGAATGTTAAACTTAAGGGTAAATTTTACAAGACAACTACTAGTCCACTGCAGTGTTGTTTGGTTCAGAATGTTGGCCTTCACGAGAGCTCAAGCTTATATGCTGAGTGTGGCAAGATGCAGATATTAAGGTGGATGTGCGGAAAAACTAGAAGAGATAGAGTGAGGAATGAGTGCATTATAGAACGTGTCTATACATTGTAAATTAAAGGTGGCTTCGATAAAGAGATGATCTCAAATTACTGTTGTTGGTCCAAAGAGAGTAAGACCTAGAATAACATCATGGCAGTTAGAAAGAAATAAAAAACTTTCATGAACAAATATTACACTTACCAGAAATGAATTAACAGATTCTCAAAAAAAAAAAATTTGAATGACAAAAAGGGTATCACAAAGCCGGCCCCGAGTAAATAAAACATTGCTTGATGATTATGGCAATGGATTAAAGATATGTATATTTGAACTGCTAATTTATAAATAAAAAAGAATTGAAGGGCAAATATTGTGAAAAAAACCGAAGAATCTCTAAGATCACGTTTGTTTTTTTTAGGGCAGTTTGCATCATGCCTCAGTTTTAAAGCAGAGAAATTCTATGGTACCGGCTTGGTACTATATCGAAATTCATTAGGACCATCCGATGGCCCTATGGTGGATCTGAGGCATCCATCTGGGGTTCATCCCATGGCCTTAGAATAATGCTCCCACCACTCTGATGCGTGGAAAATGAGATGGACGCTGGAGATGGGTCGTTATGGTACCGAAATTTCCCATGTTCGGTACCGTCTTAAAGTATACATTTTTAAATAGTAAATGCTATGTGAACGATCTCCATCGACAAAAACTTTGACAAACCAGACCGAACCATGCCCTAGTGGCGAAGCCTAGGGTTGGTGCATCGGCATTCGCACCAAGCGGGCCCACCACCAGGACATGTGTCTGGGGTTTGTCAAAGATTTTGCCAATAGAGAACATCACCCAAACATACTTTACTCCGCTGCTTGGAATGCAAACACCCTTAGGATCTGTTCTTTTTTTGAAGGAATAAAATAAGAGTCTGTTCTTTTGGTGAGACATGAATGGAATGAAAAATTCATTTGCGTGAGACATACATGATCAAGGACAATGATGTATCAGAAAATTAAATATCTCATGCTCTTTTCAGTTTGACAAATCCATCTAAATTTTTTATGAATCAAATAAATTTTGGCTATTGTTGTCTTGTCTGTGGTGGGTAATTAATGTCCGACCAATTTTGGTGGGACTCTAAATGTACCACCAAAGTAAGAACAAAAAAGAATATTAGAAAATCATTTACCCGAGACATTGGACAAAAGAATGTGGCACAAAGTGAGATTATCTGGATGAAATTGTTTTTACGTCACAAAAATTATGTTGTTCTTTTGAATAGGAAAATGGATCGTGGAAATCGATTGAGATCGAGTGATCCGTCATGGTTGCCGGAGGTCGAGGAGGTCCACCAAAAGATCGTCGGAGGTTGAGGAGGTTCGCTGAAAGTCGATGAGGTCCGCTTGAAGGTCTGTCATGATTGAGGAGGTTCCTTGAAAGTCGATGAGGTCCGCTTGAAGGTCTGCCATGGTTGAGGAGGTTCGTCGAAGGTCAAGGAGGTCCATTGGAAGGTCATTGGAGGTCCGTGTGAGGCCAGCTGGAGCTCGGGCAAAAATCGTCTACGAGATTAGGGTTTTGGAGCAGAGAAAGGGAAATGAAATTTCTGCAGGTTTTGGGCGAAAACTCATTTCCCTAATAGAGGAAAATTTTAGAAGAGAGAAATAAGATTTCATCGCAAAAAAACACCGAAAAAAAAATTAAAAATTTTTATTTCCTCACTTATTAATTTTTTTGCTCATTTCCGTGCAAAAAAATAGACCCTTAACCTTAATGAATTTGGGAAATAATTCAAGAATATTGGAGAACGAGTTTATTTTTTCTCCTTCCTATTTTGTTCATGCAGAATCATTTGTTCTCACCGAATCAGGGAGGAGGGAGACCCGTTACCTGGAAGGATAAGGAACCATAAAAATAAAAGAAATGCTTCCTTTTGATGGAATTTTTGCAGATAACCCCCTGAAAAATATGTTTATTATAGATAAACCCCTCAAGTTTTATAAATAACCCTAAAATATTCTGACATTTACTAAAACCCCCCACCGTGACTGTTTGGCTCTTCATATTTTAAGTTTTATTCATTGAACTTGAGGGCTAAAAGGTACGATAGGGGGGTTTAGTAAATATCTGAACATGTGAGGGGACTATTTATAAAACTTAAAGAGAGTGGGTTATCTATAATATCAATATTTATTAGGGGCAATATGCAAAAATCCCAAATACGATTAACCACTTACCTCTAAATCTAAGCAAAAGCAATTAAGATTGGAAAAATTAATTCAGCTCGAAATCCTGTATTTTTTAAAGCTAGATCAACTCATGTCTGCCACACTAACAAAGAAATGTGAAATGGCAAATATACCCCACAAAAAACTGTGAAGTCATAATCTTCGTCGTCGCACATATTCTGACTTGTCGACCTGATAGATCCGACACCATACAGGAAGGGCCGCAGGAATTCTATAGAGAGAAAATTATCATTTAAAAAAATTATTATTATATGTGAACGGGAGAATAAGCTTGTGCTAGCCAAAGTTCAACTTCAGGGGCTTAACATTATGTTCAAACTTTACATTCCCTTAATGTAAAACGAAAACATTTTTAAGGAGCTTAACTTTATAACCCAATAAATTTATTCTCTAATAGGCCGACCCAAATTTATTAGGACACTGTTATTTTCTGTATATATTTCTTGAATTCTGTATATCCTTTTTTATCCTCATATACTGATATTGACATAAAGTTGAGGTCAGGCAGAAGAGCTGCAGATGCACCATGGAATTAGTGAAGACATCCGAATCTTTATTAAATTTTTTATTTTCTTGTTTATCCTCATCCCCAATTTTTGACCGGTTGCCATTGATGTTGGCCCCATAGTCCTATGCCTCGGTTGCCTCCCCAGACTCCTCCAGGACCGGCCCTGAGGATAGGCGAGCAAGGCGGGTGCCTTGGGCCCCCAATTAACTTATACTAATGGGGGCCCCATAATAAAGCCCAAACACTAAAGGAGGGGGACCCAATAGTCAAGTCCAAACGACAAACACCAACAGCCAAAGAAGGCATTTTTCAATAAAAACAAATTTTGTATTGATACTTGCAAAAAAAAATTATTGGTACTTAAATTTTTTTTCTTGTAATATGTATAGGGGGCCCAACTTTTGAAGTTTGCCTAGGGCCCCCAAAATCTCAAGGCCGGCCCTGGACTCCTCCACCATCTTTTCTCTCCCGACAACACCCTCTGCTGCCCTCATCTTCCTTCTCCCTCTCTCCTCTTTAATTCTTTCTTCCTCCCTCTATATTTTTCCTCCATCATCCCCATGTCAAAACCCTAAGCCGTTGGCCCTACTCGGCTACTCCACCTTCCTTCTTCCTCCACCTCCTCCTTCCCCGCTGGCCGATGCCAATGGCAGCTCGCAAACACTGTGTCGATGGCTACTCGCCGAAGATGCCGCGGCGGGTTTCTATCGACATCCCCATGATGATGACGGCATGTACCCACTACGACAGCTTCAGTGAGCTGGCACCGACATCGGCCAGCAACTAGAGCTCACACACGCAGAATACTGAGGAATGAGAAAGAAGAAGAATTAATGTAGGGAGGAGGGTAGCAGGGTAGGAACAGACGCGGAGGGGTGGGCAGTCGGACATGGGTGGTGACAAAGGCGGTGGGCTGAGAGTCAAGTGGGACAATTTGGAGTTATAATGAGTGCCAAGAGCAAAATACCAAAATAGGTTGGGGACCAAAGCAGATTCGGATGCCATCACTAACTCCATGGGTGCAAATATACGGACCCCATGCACAAAGATGTCGCCAGTGGCCAAAATGGAGCTCCAACTCCCTCTCGGATAGGGTCTAATCTGATCAGACCAACACCTTACCGGTGTCTTGAGACTGACTGCTTTGCTTTCTCCCGAGAGCCGAGGAAAGAAACTGAGCCACCCTGACGTGGCACCTATCACAACCGCCATTGCACTCAACCCTCGCTGGTCAGTCGCACTCAGCCGAGACTGACATGCAAAGGGATGGCTGTGATAAGATGCCACGTCAGCAGCAGAGCTCGCCTCATTGTTAGCACCAGAACAAAAACACATCAAATTCTCCCCCACCAGAGCTCTCCTTCATTGTTAGCACCAGAACAAAGAGGAAAATTTTTATTAAAAAAAAGTAAATTACAAAAACCTCCTCAACCATACACCTCATTTCATATTGGTCCAACTTTTTTTTTAACTTGATCCCTGAACTATGCTCCGTCTGCATTTAACCCCCTGTCAACTTTTATCCCGAAAATACCCTTGTCCTAGTAAGCATAAGTTAAATATTCTAAAACTATTTCGAGTCTTATTGAAATTGATAAGGGTATTTTCAGGTAAACAGTTGAGTGAGGGGGCTACATGCAGATGGAGCATAGTTCAGGGATCAAATTGTTCAAAAAAATATAAAAGTTGAGGGACCAATATGAAATGCAGTGAATAGTTTATGGGAGGTTTTTGTAATTTGTCCTAAAAAGAATAATGCATGAAAAATTCAATTTTAAAATGATATTGATCTTTAAAATGAAAATTAGTAGTGGGAAGCCATAAGCAGCACATCAATCAACTGGGAACATAAATTTGGGGTGTGACTAAGCCTTAGCATTCTTCCAAGATTATCTGCTTCATATAGTGTGAAGCCGTACGGCCTCAATTTTGAGCAACACCAATAGAACGCAAGGGGAATAGAGATGTAAAAAAATTAAAAAAACCCAACGAATTATGGTATTAGCTGAAAAAATCGATGGCCGCAGGCAAAATCGCACACTTTCTCGGAAGAAAACCCAAGTGTTCGCCATCGGACTGAATGTAAACATCGCCTCTGCTCGTTATCTCGACAACTTCGATGGATCGTGCACTGCACCGTAAATGGCATCACACAAATGTCACGCCAGAATTCGGCCATCGAAAATAGGAACATACATGGCATAGCAAAGCAATATTTAGGGATTTTTTAATAGTCCCCCTAACAAAATAATAAAATCCCCCCACAATAACCTTTTTGTCCTTGAGTGGGGGATTTTGTTAAATGTCAGATATTAGGGGATTATTAATAAAACTAAAAAAGTGAGGGAGTAATCTGTAATATCAATATTTGTTAGGGGTTCATATACAAAAAACCCCAATATTTACGAGGGGTAAACAAAAAAAAAACTGGAATTCTCGAAGCAAAAGGCTCAACGGCAAAACAAGGAATCTATATCAACACTTCAGAGTTCAGACAAATTGCTAGAAGATTCCATAGAGGAAGGTTAAGAGAATAAAAAAACTTGGTTGCTGGCTTCCTTGAGATTATATTTCCATATAAACATCTTAATAAGATCAAAAATACATGGTCCTTGATTTGGATTAGGTCAAGCATTGCCTGATTACTATGGAAGGAGTGCATTTTGTTGCCAGCTCCCTTTGCTGCATTTGCTTCTGGCCCAATCACAGTGTGCCATTGTCGTTCGTTTAAAGGGGCATAATGGGAACTACACTTGCTACCGGACATGCCTTTCCCATTATGCCCCTTTAAATGGACGGCGTGGTACACTGTGATTGGACTGGAAGCAAACAGAGCCTGCAGCAAAAATGCACTCCTATGGAAGGTGGGAACCGTGTAGGATTTCTGTTTCTTGATTTGCAAATGAGGCTTGGGTTCCTAGTTGTAGACAGAAACACTACAACATATGGGTTCTGTAATTAACATGGTGATGCTGTCTTTTAACTTAACAACAAACACCTTAGGGTTTTTGGTATATCGGATTGTAACAAGTCCAGGCTAGCATTCAAAATGGACATAAATACATTAATGAAAATGGTCAGGATGAAGATTATTGGTGTGAGGAATTCCTAACTACGGCCATGAATCACAATTCACAACCAAAATGTTCAAAGTTTTGGTGAATTGCTTCTGCAATTTAGCAGCTTATTGAATTTTGGCATCTCGGGGATACATGGATGGTGGTTTCAAGTTTCTAGTTATATGGGTTTTAAGTCTTCGACATGCATCCTAGAAGGCTAGAAGAACCTGGGTAGGGTTTCTCATCAGCAAAGGGCAGTACCAACGATCGAAGCCTTGCCTTGCAACTAGCTGTTAATGTCAACTCAGTATATGTGTGTATTATGGAAGGACCAAGTATAAGAAGTAGCAAAACTAAAGTAGAATAGTCGTTTGTAATATCGAGACAATTGGTGTTTGCTTGAACTTTTAGATCGGACCTAATGCTCAAAACATTTAAGTAAATGTCTTTCCAAAATCCATTTATTTCAAGTTATTCTATGTAATACACCTATAGGAATTCAATAAAAGTACTTAAAAATCAAATTCAAATCCAGTTTTTTAGGGTTTACCCAAAAAGTGTGGTTTCAAATGGCAGGGCTTGTTCGACATACTTTTAGCCTACTTTAGTTACTGAATGATATCAAAGAAAAGAAATATCATCGAACGAATAACTAATTCAACTTGTTTTCCATTTTTCCTGCTCTAAAACGGATGGGGCAGTAATTTTCTCTTTAATATTTCATAATTTTTATAGACTAGGAACCTAGCAAATTTGAAAGTTTTATGCTCCAAGGACCAAGAACCATTTGGTATTGGTAATATGAGTTGGTTATGTCATGGTTTCTTTCGTTACATGATTATGTGCATGTTATATATTTGCATTGGATATCTATAGCTACATGTCAAGAAGGTCCATAGGTATGCTCTATATCATGGGGTGAATGATCAAGTGAAAAGGTGTTTTATGATTTTATCATGGACTTGATCAATCATATCCTACACCTAGAACTAATTCACAGCTGGAATCCACATATGTTTCTCATAGATCTTTAGTGTCTGGAGAAGAGAGTGACTATTCCAATATTCATTGGTTTGCATGAACTACATTAGTACATGCATACCAAATGAATACACTCAGCCAATACACGATGCGTTTGCCTCACAAAAACATATTGTCATTCTTTCAAAGAAAGATTTTGGTTCAACACAGCTTGTTAATACTAGGGGTGCAACTTGGGTCGAGTAAACCCGAGAACCGAACCAACCCGACCTAATTGGGTTAGGTTGGTTCCGGTATTTTATAAAATCGGGTTGGGTCGGTTCTCATTTTTCATGACCCGATTAAATTCGGGTCGGTTTTGGGCTAGGGTTCGGATAAACCCGAACCAACCCGAGAACCGAACCCATATTAATATATTTAATGTAGTCTACATTCCTCCTGTAATTTTTTGGACAAAATTCAAAAAGATTGCCCGCCCTCTGACATGGACCTCTGAACGAGGCACCTTACCATAACTTTCCAGCTCTATCCCCTCCTTTCAAACCCGTTGGAGTGGCTGGATGCATGTGATAATGCATGACACCACTGACAAGTGAATGTCAACACTCAACAGTGAACAATATATACGAAAATGAATTCACTACAAACATTCAAAAGGATGGTTGTGATTAAGGTGGTCTTTTACCGATCTGATCCTCTGAGGATCCACACCCTTCAAAAAACCCCTCTCCTCCCACTTCTATCCTCTCCAAGGCCTAAACCTTCGGCACCACCAGCTCCCAATTCGCCCTCACCAATTTCTGATGAACACGCTGGAAATGTCGACAACGTACATCGGCGGAGAAGCATGCCCGATGGCTGAGGAAGGCTGCGGAGGAGCTTGCTAGCATCATCTCCCACGAGTAGGAGGGCCGTCACGCCCTCGCCCACCCCAAGATGATGGATCTTTTCCAGGTGAGAAAATTACGTTTTTGTTTCAGCAAACAAAAAAACCAATTCTTCTCTGTTTTTTTTTTTGGATGGAATTCTTTCCTTTTTTTAGTCCCTTGTTTTCTGAATTGTTGTACTTTCAGTTTCAAGAAGAGCTTGTACTGGGGGACTTACCGACCAAATGACTACCTCGGTATTCAAGCATTAGAGAACCTTGTGCTCTCCATAAAGGCAAATGATTATTTCCTCGGAGGTGAGCAAGGCAGAGGTGACCTGAGAGATAAAAGAGGAAGATATTGAATTTGATTTTAGTTGACTATCTTGATGGATGATTTGTGTATGTCAGTATGTGTAAGTTTGACCCAAGAACCAATTTCCAAAAAAAAAAGTTTGACCCGAGAACCGAACCGAACCAACCCGATTTGGTTCGGGTCGGGTCGGGTCGGGTCGGGTCGGGTTAGGGAATTGTAGAGCCGATCACTTCCTGGTTGGGTCGGGTTAGGAAATTGTAGAACCGATCACTTTGGGTCAGTTCTAGGTTGGCTCAAACCCGAACCAACCTGACCTGAGTTGCACCCCTAGTTAATATCTAAACCTGAGAATACTACAGCTTGCTAACAAACTTGTCCTAGTATCTCCGGGGCTAATTTGTAATTGTTGTGCCTGGTAACATGGTAACAAACATGAAGCACCGTTGCGAAAAGACTTTCTCAATCATTCTTTCATAAAAGATAGGTGACCCGCGTGCCCAGGGAGGGGGTAAGCATTGAGTAGAGCTAAATTATCCGGTAGTAGAATCCACCTATTGCATGTGTCCTTTATTGAGATAGTATGATCAAAAAAGAAAATTCAGATCCGGTGTTGCATATTTGATTTAAGAAACAAATGTTTTTTTTTTCTTAAGATCAAGTCATGTTCATCTAAGTAGGCCTTATCAATCTGTTTCGGGTAAGACAATATCTAGATGTTGCCTATATGCTATCCTCAAACATGGTGAGAATTATCTCCTAAGAATGGTTGTGCGTATGGAAAATTATAAGTAATTATCCAAAGTCTTTTAAAGGGGTATATATGTTAAAAGGCATCTATAGAATGAAATATGTTGAAGAAGGAAAAAACAAAGAAATTGCATTCCTGGGTGAAGGATTTTCTACATTTTTCCAAGAAAAAAAAAACCTTCGTTTCTAAGATAAAAATTTAGATGAAGATTGAGCTACAAATAGGTCAAGGTGATAGAAGAGAAGATGAGAAATGATATCTACAGTTCCGTGTATATACATAAATCTGTGAGCGAGCCCTAGCACAGAAAGTCTCAAGGTGTTGTGCTCATGTAGCAGCATTTGCAGTTCTACAAGTCAATGCAATAAAAGGATAGCTATTAGAGAAAAGGAAAAAAGTTACCTCATCGAGCAAATATTTTTCTCTGATAGATGTGAGCCCTTGTAAAGTGTATGTAGCTTAAGAACAAAATCATACCATTTGAAGTCTTGAAGAATAACCACCTAATACATGAAATGCTAAATTATTCAAAAGAACAATCATTTCAGTTACAATACTTAAATTAACTGCAAAGAGAACAAGCCAAAATTGCGAAATTAAAGGCACCTCAAAGTTTCCACTGAAAGGATCAGCTGTCGGGGTGATCATCATTCCACCACCAAAGAATTTGGCATTCCCTATGCAGAGAGCTGTGACTTTATGAAATACTTCCCAGTCTCCACCATTGATCTTTATCGTACAACATGTTAAATGGTGGCAAAAGGAATGCTGTCAATAAGCTGAATCATACAAAGCTAGTCAATAATGTTTCTGACAAGGAACCCTGGGATAACACTGACCTTGATTTTCAGATCCCGATTACTGTGTCCAATAAAGGCTCTCAAAGCACCCAAAACATAACAAAGCTTTCCAAATCTTTTGTACTTAGAAGCATAAAAACCTCCCTTTGCACTCCTGCAGTTTTTCCCCCAAATGGAAATGAGTTCTACGAAATCTTGTATGGTAATTTGTAATATTACTTTTTGAGCTTACAAATGAATATCAGCAACATTGATGAAGAAATGTTGCTCTCCATTATTTCCAGTAATAACACCGACATCTATTTTCGATCTTATTCCTGCACAACATCAGCCTGATTTAAGTAAACAAATGTGAAGAAAATTTGTTAAGCTTGCCATAATCTACAAACCAAATACTTAAATATGAAGCTGACACAGAGTATTGGTGATGGATGCAGATTGCAGTCTATAGCATTTCATATGATAGTGTCGGGTGTGTTGACTGTTGAGAGTATATTCTACTTTCATAGTGCCAATCTAATTACAGGAAGCCTAATAGAATTGTCTAATAAAAATTGATCAACAACCTATTTTCATGTTGCATATTGATTTTAGTTCATTAAGGTACAATATATTATTATGTTACCTATTTTCAGCCTGACATTTCAATTTTACCATTATTTTATTATGTTACACTATAATGTTAAGTAATTTACATAGAAGAGGATTGATAATACTAACAAAGTTTTACAATATGCAAAAAAAAAAATGAATTAGGACAATATCTACTAACCTATAGAGCTGGATTGAAAGGCATGGAACTTATAATGGAATAAGTCAAGTGGTCACAGGATAAAATCTTCTTGTGATGAACTTTCCAATTTAATGCGGCACTCTATCAACCAGCAGGTATTGTCACATCTACATATGGCCATCGTGGATCTAGTTTGAACATTCAAAGGTTCAGAACATTATAAAATTTATTGTCAACCCTTTGAGAATTGGCACCAATTTTCACCTGTATGAACTTTGGGCAATACTGAGAGGCCTTCCATGAAACCTAGAAGGTTAGAAGATAGGTAAAGAAACAGGCCATGCAACAATTTTACAGATTTGAAAAAACTGTGAGCCAATTAGGAATTTTTTAGCTTCATAGATAATACATGATATAATATAAGATTGGGTTGATCATGAATAGAGCCCAAGTCTACCCTGCCAAAGGCTAACGTTTATTGACGTCCGTACTATTTTGGGGATATTTTTGGTACTGTTTTCTGCAGTTGTATGTAAAACCTAACTGCAGGGGGTATATATAGATGGATAGCCATCATGCCCTATAATTCCATGTACCGTTTATTATTTTTTGCCTCATAGTATATCGGAATCAGTTGTGAAGGGAGGACATAGACAAATTGTTGAACCTCGTCAAATTTGTGCATTTCCTGGTTATGTGATTGTATCTTGTTCTTTCGTTTATTCTTAACACCTAATTCATCTCAAGCTCGTATTACTGACCAAACCTGATCGAAGGGTCGAGGACTCAGCTTGCAAAATCTGGATTATGACCTCAAGCTTGATTCATATAAAACCGAGCTTGCAAACTAGGCAAACAAGAAGACAAAGAAGAAAGGAGGAGCCTGTGGAGTTATATATCTTATCTAGCCAAAGATGGGGACCGTCAACCCACAAAAAACTCAATAAGGCATATGGCCCCTAGTCTATGACATTTTTTAGAGTCCCTGCTCTTTTAGGATTGTAAATCAGCTTTAAGAGTACAATTTTTAGTTCGTATACGAATTTCAATTGGCTAGGAATTCGACTTCATATTGACGAGGACTAAGAGTCCCATGTTAAGTGAAATAAGGAAACCAACCTCCTTTGCTAGGAGAATAAAGGGGTGCTTCTAGGTGTATTGAATATATTATTAATTTAGATTGGAATTCCAATCCAAGTGAAATTGAAAGGAGGGGAAGGGATGTGTACCTATTATAAGGGGTCTTGGCCAACATAATAAAACATTGAAATTTGTTGGGATCTCTCTTGTTGTCGTCTATCGTAGCTTCCTTGGTGCGATAACCTAAAAATTCCTTGGTATGTTGCCTTGAAAAAACTAAGGTGCCAAACTTTGTTATCCCTTCCCTAATAAGTGTTGTTTCCTCATAATTTTTTGCATATTATCTTTTACTTCTACATCTTATATTGGTTGAATTTATAGTTCCTAGACTACATTCCATACTTAATCCATGAAGCCTAGAATAACTTGAATCCTCATCTATCTTTTCTAGTACCCAGATTTATTTGGAAATAAGATAAATTCTAGCAAGGTTTGAGATAGATCCACAATTCTCTTGAAAGAAGACTCCTAGATTCCTTTTCGGGATCTCAAAACCTTCATAGTGTAGTTTCATATCAAACTCAAAACTAATAGCACTCCGAAATTTTAGACTTCTTCACAAAGTTGCATCCAAATCAAATCTTCTCAAGTCATGCCTCTCTCCTGCACTGATTTGGTATCAAAGCTCGAGATTCAACACCAACATGAAGACTATAATCGGCAAGAATTTCATACTTATTACATGGCGCCGCAAAGAGATGACATTCTCGGCAAGATCCTCCACAAATTGCTCGAGTCTCTTCCATAGATACTAAAAGTGATTACGAACTCTACCAACCAATTTTCACCTCCAAGAAACATCAAAAAGGAAGGAGAACATTTACGGTGTTAATTTGCAGGAACTTAAAGTGGAGTACTATGCCAATGATCACACATCATCGAAGACTCCTCAAAGGGATGCAATGAAGCAACCATCAACCACAAGACAGGATCCACATTCGCAAGAGCCTTTCTCAATGTTTAACAAACCATCAAGCGTCATACGAGGTATGTGATGACCTTGAGGACATCTCGGGGAAGGTGCAAATCAAAGTTCCAAGCTTTATGGGAAAGCTTAAACCTAATGATTTCCTTGACAAACTTACAATGAGGGAGGACTCCTTCGATTGGTACAAGTTCATCTTGACAAGATAAATCCAAAGGGACAAGCACGCATATTGTGGCAAAGCAGCATAGATTATTTGACGCGTCAAGACCACTATCATATCCATTATTGAATGAGATGAATGTATATGTCAAAGATAAGTATCTCCCCCCAAATTTATTTTCGATCAATTGGTGATCATACACAAGATAGCATGATGGTTGAAGAGGGCATAAAGAAATTCAACAAACTCAATGTCAGATGTGGCATGATGGAGGAAGACGAGCACGTTCAGTCCAGATTTAGCACTAGACTAGGGTCTGAGATTCAAAGGGAGATGACCACCTGCATCTATGGGATGACATAACGTTCCGGATAACCCCTAAGATCGAGCTAGTTGAAGCATCCTTTCACCATACAATTTAGAAATCAAGCTGGAGAGTATAGTCTAAGAAGGGTGTCCGACATTGCCAACACAACAAGAACTACACAACAAAGCCTCATAATCCTATGCCTACATTTATTGGTGATGGAAAAAAGAACATAATTGCGAAAATCCTCCCATGACACGATGTCGAGGAGGTAGAATGCTTTAGATGTGGAGTGATACTTTGTTGACATTTTCTAAATGCCGCCTTGTTATAAGGACAAAGAAAAAATTTTGAAGACTCACCAGAAGGTGAAGAGGAGATTGTCAGGGAGAACTACTCCATGTCATTGGATAAGAAGTTTTGATATGTATGATAATGAAAGCTAAGGTGGAGTCAGATTGGTTGCGTACCAGACAGTCCAGATCTTTCACATGTGTGTTCATTGTGACTACAAAGTATGTAATCTTATAATTGACACTTGTAGAAACATGAACGTGGCATCGCAAGACACTGTGGAAATGTTGAAGACTTCTACTGAGAAGCATCCACATCCGTAAAAGATCGCCTGGGTAAACGACATCTTTATTTCAGTTATGCGACGATGCTTAGTGAAGTTCACCTACGAGGATGCCATATGGTGTGTTGTCATCCCTATGAAGGTCGAGCACATGTTATTAGGGAGCCCTTGGATCTACGATCGAGTGGTTCTCCAATGACAACATGGCCAATAGTTTCTCTTTCAAGTTCAAGGATGTCGCATGAACTTAAATCTAGTGCTAATTGATAAAGTGTCGGAGCATAAATAAGTTTTACTATCTAAGCCTAAGCAATTGCTTAAGAAGCAGTTCAAAGCTGAGAGCAATGAGATTGGTAAGGTTTTAGCCTTGGAGAGTCAAGAAGTGAAAGATGACAGAGCCTGAAGAGTGACCACAAACCCAACTATCCAGAGTAATCCTTCAATCGTTTAGATGTGGATTTCGAGGAATCGCCAAATAAGTTACCATAATTACGGGATATCCAGCAAACCATCAACCTAATACCCGGGCAATTTTGCATAATCTTTCAGTTTATTGAGCAAATCCTACGGAAAATACAAAACTCGGAAGACATGTCGACAAGCTTTTACCAAAACAACTCATCCGAGTGAGCCTCAGACCCTGTGTCTTTATACATGTTAATGACACCAAAGATTATAGTAAAAATTTATATGAATATACACATAATAGCATACCTGAATATTTAAGCTAAAAGTTGCATTGTACTAAGGACAATAGTAATAAAAAGTTCCCACATATACACATGTATAGAAAATAGTAGAGAACTATGTATTCACTGCATAACTTTTTTTTCTTCTGCCTCTTCTACTTTTTTCTTCTTTCTCTTTTGTTCTTCCAACCTTACTCCTCGTCTACCATTCATTCTTCCTAACTTGCTATTTCATTTATTTTCCTTCAAATTTCTTTCCTTATTGTAAACATTCCTCTTCTTTAACCTTTCTTTGTTGTTCCCAATCAAAATTCCTACATTATACATTTTTCTTTTTGGACTTCCATCAAAGGCATGTTGATATAGATATACTTTATATTTCATCATGTAATCATTATACACAATTGTTACACAGAAAGTATGCCTTGCAATGGTTTAATTTACTCTCCAATGTCATGAATGTTTGTTACTTTCTTTTCTAGACTTCTTGATAGATCACACATTGGTTGAAGCATTTAGTTTCTATGGAAAATGTTCAGGGAGTATATTTTAGTCTTATTTCCTATGTCATGAATGTTTGTTACTTTCTTTTTGGACTTCCATCAAAGGCATGTTGATATAGATATACTTTATATTTCATCTTGTAATCATTATACACAATTGTTACACAGAAAGTACGCCTTGCAGTGGTTTAATTTACTCTCCAATGTCATGAATGTTTGTTACTTTCTTTTCTAGACTTCTTGATAGATCACACATTGGTTGAAGCATTTAGTTTCTATGGAAAATGTTCAGGGAGTATATTTTAGTCTTATTTCCTATTCTATATGTCATAATTAGATGATATAGTTTAATGTCCAATGTCCATGATATGCTTAACATCCTTCTTGGATAGTCACTTTACCGATTCATTAATAACTTATATGCATGATTTGTTTTAGGGAAAAATAAATTTACTAGGACACCAGGCAACTCACCTAGGCGTTCAAGGGTCCCCACCACCTCAATTGCCTTAAGACACCATTAATTGTCCTTTTCATTGTACCCGCTAAATAGCTATTAGCATATGACTACCACTTCTTACTTGTAAAGTTCTATCCTTCATGTCTTTATCCATTATATCCACTTCTACTTTTGCCAACTAGATAACTATTGCCATCATCGATCTACCTTAAATTTTCCTCTTTCCATTTGATACAAGTAAGCATATGAAGTTGAGAGTCTTGAGACCATTTCAACACCACATCTAAAAGTCCAATGCCCTTTCCTGTCAACATTCCTACTTCCTACCATGAAAGTAACTTTCAACATTTTTTCCAGTGGTCATAGTATTCTTTTGTCTTCTATCTTCTCTAATTAATAATGTAGTTATGTGAGTTATGCAGGTAGAATTATTCATGCCAACAACGTTGAAATATCAAATATGTGCAGTTTTATCTCTACATATCACGATTGTGTCTACCTAAAAGATAAATAATAATCTCATCAGGAATTAGAATAAATCCTCTATAAATATCTGCATCAAGCATTAAAAAAAGGTAGGTAGGTTTACGAACCTTTAACAATCCGTTCCACTGCATCATGTGGATCCTTTTTCCTTATTCAAAAAAAAAGAAAAAAAACTGAATTTTGTCAATTCAATGTAAAATGTCAAATAGCCAACATGCAGTACATCAACAAATAAGGAAGATGAGCAAGGCAAAACTAACCAGCCAAAAGTTCTAGCAAAATCAGAACCCGTCCCTAGTGGAATGAGCTGCAAAAGGATAATTAATCAAATCTACTTTCTACCCTATCCATAATTTATAATGAAATTGTCACAAAAATTAGTTGAGAGTGGATTAAGAAACACAAAAAAACGACAAACTGACTCAACAAAATATGTAACTACTCACACCAAGTGCAGGTGAATGTTCAGGCCCCTTATCAAGAGCAAGTATTGGTTTTCCGGCCCAAAAAAAGCCATTCACAACCTGCTAATAGCATGGAACTGTTTATAAATACAAAAGTGTACCTTGATGATAGTGCTATAGTATAATTAAGAGTAGGAAAACAAGGTTCAAATCGAATAATTTACGATGATGCAGGAAGGATCAAGAGTAACAAGCCGACAGAAGAACAAAGAGATGACCACGTCAGAAAAGCAATGAAAAAGAGTCCACCGAACCTTAACGTATAATAATGTTGGGTAAGGATATGAAACCCCTTCAGAGCCCAAGACATCTCCAGGTTGGGCAGCATGCAGGATATAAAATTCTGTGTCTTATTTGTAGTTATTACAAGGTCCCATTTTGATTTTGAGAGTTTCTTAACAGACTGAATTAATGGCAATTGCTGGTATGAGATTAGAGAGGGATGTTGTAGAAATGCTTAATTTTCAAATAAGTGTTAGGGCAGGTCCCTCGGTTAGTCGGTTTCTTCCTTCACACACAATTTCTTTATCATTTGCATGTAAAGCAAGAAACCCTTCATGTCAGATGTCATATCATAACCATCAAGCTATGTCCCATCTACTTGGGGTCGGGTTTATGAATCCTTCTTCACAATTCATTTCTATTTTGGGCTATATTTGTTGTCAAAAAAAGTTTTTCCATGTCTTTTCTAACTACTTCCGTTAATGTTGTTCTAGCTCTTCCTCTCCTCCTTGGACCTTCCACACTAATCTGGGATTCTCTCCTTATCGGGGCCGTCTCTGCACTAAGTTGCACATACCCAAACCATCTTAATATGTTCCCCATTATCTTATCCGTAGTTGGTGCCACTCCAACACTCTCTAATGCCTTCATATCAGATACCACCAAAGAAGGAAAAAAATTCATCAGAAATTGTCAATTGAAGCATACTTCTGTTAATCATATATGAGACTATGCGGAGCTGAATCATATTCAACTAAATAACTCCTCATTTCTTATTAGGTGTCCCCACTACTAAATGACCATGTAAATAATTAACAGAAATTGATTATAATATATATAATACAATAAGTTCGAAGAATTTCAAAGATGTAAATGTCAAGTTGATTTCCAATTTCAAATAGAAGCGAGAAATGAAATTTTCACAATGACCAAATTAGAGATGGTGCAACAGAAAAAAGACCATTGTGTTCTTAATGAAAAATACTGACAAAACTCAAGAGGCTATACGAATCATTTATTAAACCACAATCACCAACTGCAATATGACCATAATACCGATCCATAACAAGAAAATAGTCCACAATTGAATCTTATGCACAAGTGATGGGTAATGGATAGTTTACAAGTTATCTCCCCTTTCACGAACTGCTGACCAGTGCCTGTCCCACAAATTCCATTGTCTAACAACCAATCACCATCACTTCAACCACCAATCCTATTTACCTTAGGCATAACCTCCGCCACTAGGACTGCTAGGAAAAGGGTACACATGGAAGAGGTACAGAAATTGAAGATATCTTGGAATTTCTGGTTCTTATTTATTTTTCCATCCAACCCGTCAATTTTTCACGTGTTATCAAAGTACTTCACTCAAGAGTTAAAACATCGGCCCGTCTAATACCCCTTTGTATAATATGCGCTGCTGCTGCACAACAAGATAATCGACATGATAGGGGGTGCATAACATGTTATCAACTATCCACTGGTGTCAGCCCTTATATAGCCTGTGATATTGATAAAAATATGAGTTGGCATATGCCAGTCACCTGTCAAAGTTATCAAATGTTTCCAAACAGCATTATCATGTTCAGTTGGCTTAAATTCCCATCTTCTCCCACAGACATCTTCCACAACCATTCTGCAAGCTCAAAAGAATCGGACTCATATTATAGGTGAAAAAGGCATTTAATCAAGGTTCAACTCTTAAGATTTTAAAAGGTTGGCATGAGGTTCTCTATTTTGTTAATCTAACAAGCACATGTCAATTTCTTCTCAGAAAATTAACAAATATATGAAAAATCACAGGTCCATGGATTCTTCATCAAATAGACATGCATCTTTAAAGATCAGCATGTTCCATCCACACATAAAGAAATTTTAAGGAACAATTAAAACATTATTTCTATAATGTTTAACAAAATCTTTGGTACGGAACTCGGAAAGGTTCCAACATAGTGATGATACGGGCTGTCAAAGTCGATGTTTGGTAAATTATACAAAAAAAAATTAATGATGATTGATGATTGCATTAAAATGAGGCAAATCCATTTGATCTGATTTGTCCATTTACAATATGTGGTAAAAAGAGCCCCTAGAGTGGGGTGCAAGGCAAACAATGGAAAGAAGAAAGAAACATCTGGTGGAACCATTCGTAGAGAACTATGAAGTACTTCCTGTTACAAACACTGGGTCAAAGATGTGAAGCAACATTGAAGTAAAATTCAAGACTCAATAAATTACGGCAGTTATAACTTCATTTGAGAAAACTCAAGTTAACCCTAATTATTAAGTACTATATATTTGTCCTACAACAAATTGGCAAAAAAAAACCGAGTTACGGAAACTGAGTGATCTCTTTTTTTCCCTTTTTTTCTTTTTGTTTTGAAGTCAGCGGGTACTAAACCCATTATGGGTGACCAATAGTGAATTCAGACAAATCCATCTGGGTGCACGCCCCGACCCACTCGGTAATTCCTGATGTGTTCCTGGGTGAGTCAAGCATAGTAGGAGTTGAACCAAGGACCAAATTATGTGCTTTTGACGTTTTGCACAGTCCGCCACTAACCAACTCTTCCCACACCTGGTGAGTAGGCCAACATTGGTCAAACAAAGTAAAACATGGTAAAATTTTATCAAGTGACCAACAATTGTCCAATTTAGTCAATAGTCAGTCAACACTAGTCAAATATAGCCAGTATACATCCTACACTACTCAAAGATGGTCAGTAACCATCAACATAGGTCAACATGATTGATAGGTTGTCAATAGTAAGTCAATTTTGGTCAAAGTTTGGCTCACATTGGCCATATAAAATCAACATCTTACTTGCATGACTTAAGTTACAACAAAGTCTAGATATTGCAACCCCACTCTCACGGCAAAGAAGCAATTAGAACATGTTAGCATGATATGCATTGTTGGTCCATTCCCCGGAAGCTCCCCGGCAGCTTAAGCTTTTGGGTGAAATGGTTATTTAACATGGTATCAGAGTTCTGATTTTCGAAGGTCATAGGTCAAGTTTTGTTAACTCCATTTGTTTTGGGGAAAGGGTCACTTGTGTGTGGGTGTGCACGTGCATGCGTGTGTGGGGTGGATGGGTGGTTGGGGGAGGATAGCATGATATGAATCGTCAGTTCATTAACTTCATTCCCTAACAATTTAAGCTTTTAGGTGAAATAGTAACTAAACAAAACATATAATCAGAATCACAGCAACTCTAGTCACATGTAACTCTAAGTTTCACAGTAAGTGGTCACTGACCTTAACGACTATAAGCTTGCTTATCATGAAAAGCTAAGCAATTATTAAGCTAAGTCAACCATTATAGTTCTGTAAATGAAAAGGTATAGACAAAAGTACACTATGAACCATGGATTAACAGAAAAAAGCCTCAACGAACCTAGCTGGGATGGCTTTGTGATTTCTACTTTGCCATTGGTTCCTATCGATAGCCATGGCCCTAGAAACGGAAGGTGTGTTCAAGTTCCTTCACACAACTCCAATCCAAATCTTCTTCGATTTTCCCATTCTTTTTTGACACAGAATTGTATGCCACCAAGATTCTCTACCTAAGGTGCATGATACCAAGCCATCTTCAACCACTTATATGTGCTATTCCAAAGCTTCATGTGATTTACCAAATTTAATGTTAGTATTCATAACTTTAACAGACATCATCAAGATCTTCTACATCTTCATCTCTGCTTCCCTACTTAATATTCCAATATAGCAATTTTAATCTGTATAATTGTGCTATCAAAAATGATGGAAAGACCAGCATAAAAATGGTGTTAAATTGGCCATTGGTTAATGGTCTAGGAAAGACAATCAAACTAAGAATGAACCATAGTTTGGTATTCACTGTTAGAGTATGTAAATCCTTTATTAGTCTCTTTAGTCTGTTTTGGGTATGCTTACCCCTTGGTGACCATATCTTTTTGTACAGATATATATAGGGCCATTGCCCTAATAAGTAAATCAAGGTTTTACTCCCAAAATTTCTTTTCCTCTTCTTCCTTTTTTTTGGATCTAACATGGTATCAGAGCCCTAATGGGTCTCTGGTCGAGAGCTTTCTTCAATCCAAAGCATCATCTGATAGAGCAAAGGTTCATCGAGGCCTTCATCAAGCTTTTCTTTTCGAAGCCCTGCATCGAAGTCTTCTAGTCTTCATCGCAGCAACCCGGATCAAAGCCTTAGTCTTCATCTCGACTTCTTCACCGGCTTTCGTCGGAGATTTCAAGATCGGCGCTATGGAAGTGTGAGACCCTCGGAGATTTCAAGATCGGTGCTATGGAAGTGTGAGACCCACTTCACCGGCTTTCGTTGGGATCAACATCGGCTTTCACTGTGGAAGTGTTAGATCCTCGATCTTTAATGACTTTCGTTGGCTTCTTCACCATCGGAGCGACTGAAGAACAGGGCTAAAGAGCCGGACCACAACACTGGCTTTTTTTAAAAAAAAAACCCTAAGTATAGGTGATCTTAGCAGTTAGATCGCAGTCGTTCGTCGCATCTACGGTTGGATCTTCAGCAACTTAAAATTCCTGCTGAGTCACCGGTTCAATAGTTACACTGGTTCAGCAGCTGTTCGGTTCGGCAGCTATTCTGTTCGGTTCGGTTCGGTCACCTGTGTTTGGTTAGTCTCTTTAGTCTATTTTGGGTATGCTTACCCTTTGGTGACCATATCTTTTTGTACAGATATATATAGGGCCATTGCCCTAATGAGTAAATCAAGGTTTTACTCCCAAAATCTCTTTTCCTCTTCTTCCTTTTTTTTGGATCTAACATTCACTAAGGCTATAACATGTTTCTATATCAAAACTAACAATAAACTCGGTTTTGTCGCAGATTATATTGCTTCAATTGTATGACAAAACCTGCTGTGATTTCATGGCAATCAAATACATGCAATTAAAGTGCAACCCTTTTGCTGAAATTCCATAATTCACCGCTTTGATCAAATTCTGCACTACGAACTTTTTGTCTACATCAATTTCAATCGATGCCTTTAATTTGGACTTGGTTTGAAAGAATAATTTTGTCAAAGAATTTTTAGAATCCCTAATGACATCTCAGAAATTCACAATTATATCTTAACTTCAATTATGTCTTAACCCTACTTGAATAGTATTGGAGAACAAAACTACATCACAGAATGATTCTTTCGAGCATTGATAACATAATTGTCAAAAAAAATAAAAAGTACTTGGAATCCAATAAAATTGAAGTGCATCGAAGATTGTCACCTCGTGAAGTGTACCATCACCCCCAACAGCGATCACAGCATCTACCCCTTCCCTTATTGCCTACATTACCAGTAGCAAATTTGATATCCTTCATACATGCAAGAAAACAAGATGTACAAAAGAAGATCCAAGAAAATTAGGCTCGTGTATCGTACTTCTAATGAAAGTCTGTACCTCCCTTGTTATGTCGACAGCATCGGAAGGGCCCGACGTAATAGACTCGAATATCTGGTCAAACCAGGTGTATAAGTAATTGTTCTACTATGAAAAGGAACCTAATTCGACTCATCTAGAACAAAGTTACAGGAAATTTAGTACAACCACCCTTTTTAATTCAGCCATACGGCCATAATATTGAAGAGAAAAACTTAAGCATGAAATGTACAAATTGAAGAGAAACTCGAAGAAAGTAAGCAAGATTGATTCCGATCCATGGTAGAAAGAGGAGAGAAACCTCACGTTGCATTGCCCACCGAGTCGCGTCTTGAGATAGGGCAGCAGCTTCTTCCACTCCCTCCCCGTCCGGCCATTGGCACCTGAATCCGGCCAGCGAGTGGTGAGAGAGAGAGAGAGAGAAAACGGGGGGAGACGAAATCCAGGAATTGGGAACGGCGATGAGAATACCCTTGGGATTGACGACGAAGACGAAATCCCTCCGCGGACGAGGGGCGGAGCCACCTCTGCTGCCGGCGCGATCGGAGGAGAGATAGAGACCCCTCGGCTGCCCCGCTCTAGATAAGAAAGATGATTTCAGCACCGCCACCGTCACCGTCGCCGTCGCCACCATCGGCGTCATCTTTTCCTCGATGCTTTAAAGAGACGAGAAGAGGACCGTCACCATTGCCGCAGCACCATCACCGTCGCCGTCGCCGTCGCCGTCGCCGTCACTCGTCGTCTTTGGAAATGCCATTCGGAGTCCTCTGGTTCGATTCTTATCCCGTGGGTTTAACCCGGGGTGGCAATTTTTTGGCCGACCCTTCCGACGGACCCGGTCCGACCCCAGATCCTATTCCCATTCGATTCACATTTACAGTAAATTCCACATCCCAAGACCTAATTAAAATATGTTTTATTTCCAGGAGGTGGGGTGGATGTGGTAAGAATATTTTCGAAATGGAAGTAAGATATAATCCAAGAAAATAGAGTGGGTTCAAGTTTGATAGAAAACGGGAATGTTTACATGTTTGTAGGGGTATGTATACAATTTCCTCTGAAAAAAAAAAAAAAAAATTCGGACAATGATTTCTTGTTTGAAATCCGGATCCGTGGATTAAATCCGGATTGACCGATTCAGACAAGTCAACCCGATTTGTCCAAATATATAAAATATATTAAAATATTAATTGTTAAATAAATATGTGTATATATAATTACTGCTTATATATAATTATTATAAATAATTATAATGTATTATAAATAATACGAGTCGGTTTTTGGTTGTCCGATTTGAAACAGGTTGGTTCTAGAAAAGCAAGGCTGATCAAAATCCAGGTCCAGATTGGATCCAGGTCGGATCTTGTACAAAACATAATTAAATCCGAAAATGACGATGTGGCACTGTTCGAATCTAATAATTAAATGATAACTGCCAGTCAAAGCCTGACTTTTTGAACCTGATATTTGGAAGACTTTTAACTACAAGATTCAACAACTAAACCCTAATACAACAAGGGTTGTATCTTAGTGGTTGCCCTCGCTTTTTCTCTCTTGGGCGGTCATAAGATCGAATCTCGGGCTCGTCTTACATCATGTGACGAATAAATATTCTAGTGTTTCGGGTTCACCAATAAAAACAAGGCCTTTAGGCTAAATCAGACTATTCGGTGTCCTATTCATAGGTTGGATCTGTTGTCAGACCTCTCACACATTACTTTTTTTTTTTTGATACATAATGGGGTCCTAGCTAGGGCCCAATAGTGACCACACAGACGCGCGGCAACATAGCCACAGGAGAAAGGTCCATCTGAGCCACAAAAGTCACTACACAACGAGCCGGAGCGCACCACACCGCGCAATGGAAGGGCCCACAGCCCAAGAAGTTGTCGCACAAAGGAGTGGTGGCGCCACACCAAGCTCGGGTAGGGCCCATCTGACCCTCGGAAATCTCCGCAAAGCAAGCGGGAGCTCCACAACGAGTGGAGAATGGGCATCGAACCCGGGATAATGCTCACGAGGAACCTAATTGTTTTATAACCAACAATTTGCCATTTTTGTGGAACCAAATAGAAATACTTCCTACCTAATTGACTTACCCATTACTCTCGATCTCAGGTAAACATGTACGCAATCAGCAGTTTTGCTTCTTTCAATCAGTCCCCTTCCTGTTGTTATCCTCGGTTTGTTGCTGATTTCATCTGGCATGGAAAAGAACAGATCATCAACATATTTCGTTGAGGCAACCGCGCTTTTCACCGATTAGGGGTGGGACTTGGGCGGGTTGAAGGGTCTGCCCATGCCCAACCCGACTTGCACAAACCTTAACCAGTTTTGCCCGTGGAACCCGGGGAACCTGTGGAAGCCCAGCCCGTGCTTGCCCATTCTAGTTGCTCGGGTTCCTCGGGTTGTCCAATTTGCAAAATAATGGGCAGGTTGGACGGGTTGCCCAATTAGAAATGCTTGTGCACATAATTAGATAGAAGAAAAAAAAAACCGACATATTTTTGAATTGGATAAAAAAAATCTTTGAATTGCATAACGAAAACATAAAGTCCAACCCATATCCTCACATATTTCAAACGAATTCTTAGCATTCAACATCAAACAGACCTTGATTTTTCATAAAAAAAAAAAAAGACTACCAAAGCATTCAATCTTAGTGTGTCATTTTCTTGGGTTTCTCGGGTTGGGAAGGTCGGTGTCCAAACCCATCCAAATTAAAATCCGATTGATCTTTTTTTGTCCAAATCCGTCCAAGTTTTTAACTAGCTCTACCTATGTTTGTCAATTGTTCGGGTTGGGCTGGTCAGGTTCGAGTCAAACCCGCCCAAGTCCCACCCCTACCACCAATAACCAGCCGAGATTTGAATCATTTGATCGACCTGCATGAACGAGCCATCAGTCCACAGAAACATGTTGTCATCAAACCATATCGTCTCTTTCGGGTGAACAATCCTCAAGCACCCATCAGCCTCTCTTAGCGATTGCTTTGGTGAGACACCCACGCAGGGTTTAGACGAATGCCTTTGAATTAGGGGTGCAACTTGGGTCGGTTAAACCTGAGAACCGAACCAACCCGAAATAAATGGGTTGGGTTGGTTCGGGTATTTTTAAATTTCGGATTGGGTCGGTTCTGATATATCTTGACCCAACTAAATCGGATTAGTTCTGGGTTAGGGCTCGGGTAAAACCTGAACAAATATGGTATGATGGATTTGTGAAACTATGTCGGGTTTGATTAAAATGGGATCCGACTAAAATATGATCCTACACCTTCCACAAGCTAATGACTTCCCATTTCACCAAGAAGACAAGAAAGATTTAAACTAGGTGTGCAACTCGGTTCTCAACGTGGTTTAAATCAGACCCATTATGAATTGATTTAAACTAGGGGTGCAACTCGGTGATTAGTTTAAACTAGGCCATTAGTTTAAATCAGACCCATTGCACCCCATGGTTCAACTAGACCATTAGTTTAAATCAGACCCATTGCACCCCATAGTTTCAATAATGACCCATGGTTCAACTAGGCTATTAGTTTAAATCAGACCCATTGCACCCCATGGTTCAACTCGGCCATTAGTTTAAATCAAACCCATTTCACCCCATAATTTCAATATGACCTGAGTTGCACCCTTAGTTTAAATCAGACCCGAGAACCGACCCGAACCAACCCGATTTGGTTCGGGTCGGGTTTATATGGAATTTGGGTTAGATCGGGTTAGAAAATAGTAGAACCGATAACTTTCGGGTCGATTCCAGTTTGGCTCAAACCCGAACCAACCCGACCCGAGTTGCACCCCTACTCTGAATATCTTGCACACCATAATGCCCACGATTCGAAAAATGAAACCAAAAACTCTTCTTCTTGTGTACCGGCAATCTGTCAAATAGGATTCTAAGGGTAATTAAACTCTTCTCTTGTACCACTTGATAATTTAAGCTTACATCACCATTTTTTTTTTTTTTTTGACAGTGGCGGGTGTTTCAAAAACTTTTGGGCAATGGACCCACTTCGAACTTGGACTTATCCCTCCAGGAATGTGCAATGATCCACTCGGAAGTTTCCCTATGAACTCCTGGGTAAATCGAGGCGGGGGGGGGGGGGGGGACCTTAAAAAACTCCAATTTATCTTAACTGACAACTGCAAATGATTAAACATATCAGTCAAGAACTTAGACAGGTATCAGGGATATCAATAACTCAGACACAAGTAAAGAGGAAGTAAGGCTAGGTACATATAAGGGATTTTTGTATACCGGCCCCTGATAAATATTTAAATTGCATATAAAGTTTGTCCTTTTTAAAATTACCTGGACACCGCCCCCACAAATCATTATTTTTGCAAAAACTTCCCGGGGCTACTTTTATGACCATTTTACCCTTGCCTGTATGGGGAAATTTGAAAAACACTAGGCTTATACGAAAAATCAATATTTGTGAACCATGAAAAAATCACCGCCACATAGCTCGTGCAAGCTACCAGCTATGCCAGCCGGTCAGAAAAGGGTAAAATGATCATAAAAGTATCCCCACCGTTTTGGGGTTTTTTTTTTTTGTTACAAAAATCGACATTTGCAAGCGGTGCCCATGTAGTTTGAAAAAGACAAGGGTTTATACGCAAAATCAATATTTGTCAATGGCCTATATGCAAAAATCCATAAATATAAATGAACTTGATAGCAAGTGGGCTGGGACCCAATGCAGAATAAAAGCAATTCAAGATGACAACACACCATAATTAATACCTTGCTTTTCAAACAAAGAGGCCTGTCACCTGCAACAAGTACAGGGTGAGGCCCTTAATGCAAGTTTTTGGGTGACCTGAACACTTATCCATCACTAGTAGGGGTGTACATGCAATTTGCAGAATGAAAGTTGGCCATGCCAAGTCTAATAGTTTCCTTGAAGTGCAAATGACAGTAAATGGCTCGAGTCAAGTCGGTTCAATTGTTTGTGTTCTGTTCGAAGAGATACTACGTCGAACAGGATTCACCTTTTGTTTTGATAGTTTATCGTATCGTGTGACTGAAGACGGTCCTGTTTCATATGCTTGTCCCAGAATTCAGAGATACTTCCTAATTGCAATGGTAGTTAACTTATAGCCAACTCCATTCACGATGTTGCGAGGGAGAGACGGTTAAATTCGTCAACAGAGCATCCAAGTAAAAACAAAGAGGTAATTGAGCAGGTTTGGTGTTCTTAATGTAACAGTCAACTCCAAGCAACCAGTGGTCATCAATACATTACAATGTTTGGTACCAGCTTTGCATAACATTATTAAGTTTCAGGTTATTTAGAACAGCTTTGCATAACAGTGGTGAATATAATTACCAACTGACGGATAAAATTAGAACCTCACTGAAAAGGTGAAACAAAGTAATAAACAAAGTTTTGTGAATTACCTTTGATTACTGCCTTTAAACAACAGCTCCAGGATCATCATATCTGAATGTCAAGCTTACCTGAAATCAGAAGGACCAATATGTTGACAGAGTAGTAGTGTATCGTCAGTGAATAGCACGAAAAATTAAAGACATTTCTCTGGATGGAAATTTACCGATATTACATTATAGTGTTACCATCACTTCAGTTAAGAAATTAATTGCACTATAAGGGTAATTGTTTTATCAAAATTCTGCAAAAAGGCAGAATCATTGTCCCAAAATTGAACAGAAATATCGGATGTCTTGAAATATGATAAGTGGCTTACACAATATCTATCGCTAACTTCAACTAACCAACGATGGGCTCCAAGAGACTACATCCCACTCAAAATGGACCCAGGTTGAAAAAAAAAGGGCAAATAAAATTCGAACCTTAAACAAAAAAAAAAAGTCCTACTGATGATGCAACGTCTTTACAAACACTAATAGGGAAAGGCTGCAAGATCAAGATGCCTTTCACTATGAGGAAGACAACATTCATTAGGTTCACAGCTCGTTGCCATCCCACTTAAGCAACAGAGGGAGGAAATAGTGAATACTGCAATCATGAAGGTTTTCTCCTACGTGGTGTCATGTCATCTTCGCATTCTCGGACTCCAAATGGCTTGAAGGCAGCATCATGCTTTCCATCTTTATCATATCTTCCATGAACTTTCTCTTCTTTAGCTCTCCGTGGTGAATCCCCAGGTTGGTTCTCAATGCCCCTGTTAAAGCCCCTTGGGCTCGGTCTCTGCTGAAACTCAGAGGATCTAGGTTGAGCGTTATGAGCCCCAAAACCTTCTTCAACATCATAGCGGAACCGGTTCATATTTCTATTATGATCGAACTGTTTAACAGAATGGAGCATTTCGTGTCTGTTCCAATACCCCCTTCGGTCATCAATACACCCATCATACCTGGGTCCCTTGTCAAAACCAACATATCCAGGGAATTTTCCAGAATGGATTGGTAAACAGTGCTCCTTTGACTTTGCTCTTCCTAGAGACTCCATTGGATCGAGTCTATGGTTTCGTGAGAAAACTCGTCCAGGCGGGCTTCTCCCTGAAAATTGATTGCGCTTGTGTTCCCCAAAATGATCAGGTAAATCCTTCCTTTCATCAACCCATCTTGAAGCATGTGGCGGTGAAGTATGATTTCTCGATAATGGAGCATAATCCACCATGTGTTCCACCATACCAGATCGACAATGAGGCGACCTTAGTCTCTGGATCTTGACATCAGACTTGAAATTTGGAGACCTACTGCTCAGCCGAATACCAAGACCCCCATTCATCCCACGATCATTTCTTCCCCTGGGAGATGGGCGCATATGAGGCGAACGAGTTCTAGATCTTGAAGGAGATCTGGTGCAAGACGGGTGAAGAGGTCGTCTTTGACGAGAAAAGCTTTGCTCGCTCCTGGACAACGGATGGTGAGGTGATGAAATAGTATCTCTGCTGTCAGAAGGGATGACCCGGATGGGCACGTGATACCTTTCCTTGTGAGCTGCACTGACGATTCCAGGATCACACCCACCGGATCTGTGCTGACAATTAGAGGAAGCCTGAGTAGATCTGGGCACACGGGCCGGAGGTTCCACACCACCAGCTTTAACAATTGTACCATCAGGTGCAACAACAAAGCCATTGCTCTCTAACTTTGCAACAGTAGCTGCAGCAGCATTCCTTGAGGATGGGTTTGTGAAACGAGCTGGACCATAGTAGCCATGTGAATCATGATGAGTAGGATCACAATGCCTCTGAGAATCCACCCAACGATCTCGCCTGCCTTGGCCATGCATGCGGAGAGATGCTCCACCCCTTTCAATTGATCTAGGAGATCCTGTACCCCTTTCAACTCTTGAATTCAAATCTCTGTGGTCATTAGACCTAGTGCATAAAAAAATGAAGTCAGTAATATGGTAAACTAGTCTGAAACCCAGGCGATGTCTGGGAAATGGGGGAAGAGGGAAATGGAGCCGTCCAGCGCTAGCCGCGTCCCAGTGTAATTGAGACTGGGTATGATTGCCGGTATTGGAGAGCCGAGTGCAATTCACCACTAGGTAGTGCACATCAGGGGAGAGAGGGAGTGGGAGAGAGGGGAAGGGGCTGCCATGTAGGCAGTTATCTTGTGTGTGTGTGTGTGGTGGTGGTGGTGGGGTGTGTGTGTGCGCGCGCAGGCGTGGGGAATCTCTCTCTCTCTTTCCACACCATATATTATAGCGTAGGTTAGATAATAGCTAAAGAAACATCCAAATGCGATTAAATAAAAAACTCCAGCAGGAATTACCTGTTTTCCCTCTCATAAGATTTAAACTTTCTCTGTGTCAAGTCAGAAGCCTTAGGCCTCTCAACTCCTGAAAATAAGTCCCTCCTCAATGATGATCCCGCCACTCTTCGAGAGGATTCACCAACGTTGGGTTCATCCAAAGAAGCAGCATGATTCCGGCTAACCGAGAACATCATCCTACCACCAGAACCTCCACAGCCTTCCAGTAACCGATCCCATCCGGATGACTTCATCCTAACACTAGCCAAATGGCTTGATTCCCTAGAAGCATCACCTTCATTAAGAAACACTATGTCTCCTATAATTTTATCACAATCTGCGCCAGATTCTGAGGCATCTTTGGCATTCCACTCCAACTTTTTACTCCCATCCTTTATTCCTCCTTTTGCAGATTCAGTGTTCAAAACATCTGTTAATGAAGAGCATTTCGGTAAAGGTTGAGAAACGGCAACTTCTGTCTCCTTCCCCACCTGTGCGCAAAATTTATGATCAGGATTAGCATCTGACATCCACCCATTTTTGCCTTCTACGCTGTCCACATGTACAGGAACACAGACAGGGAAATCAGAAGCAGTTTCCATGATATCTGTCTCTATGTTTTCTGATCCATAATCCACATGTTCATTTTCCCCTTCCTCACTCCCATCGAATCCCCAGCTGTTCGCAACTGACTCTCTGAATTCTCCATCCTCGTATTGATAGTCATCATCCCGCATAAAATCAATTTTTTCCATTCCAGTTGGCTGATTCGTATCGATTTGAGAAGCATCAGAATTGTAATCACTGTCAAAATGATCCTCAAAAGCAACCCGGCCAGGGCTACTTCCATAACCCTCTATGTAGCTTTTGCACACCCCATGAGAATTCAAAGCACCATCTATGGGAGGAACATCAACTGCACCAGGCTTCATGAGTGGTGAACTACAAACAGGAACCCCAGGGTCGGTAGGAATATGGTAATCAGTTCTATTAGAGTTCAAAGTCTCATCAGTAGGCACAAAGCATTTAGCATCTTGCATCTTCATATCTGCATCTGTTGTTTCATGTTTACCAGCACATGCACTCCCAGAGGACAAATCAGCATTATTAGATAACTCCTGGGAATTAAATGCACGAGATTCAGATGGGAAGGAACTTATGCTTGCTTCTTTGAATTTATCATAGCAAGCACAGTCGGCTACATCTAAGGCATTAGTATGTGCAGTTTCACCAGATACGCCAGTTGTGTTCATCATATCCTTGCAGACAATTCCATCTACAATCACAGCAGAAGGTTCTTCGGCAAGCTGATGAGACTCTAGACAACGATCAGTCTTATCGTTCCCTGAATCAATATGTAAAGACACATGCTTCTCAACAAGAGGTCTCCGTGAATGGCTGGCTTGTCCCATTTTAACTTCAGTCGGGCAGTAATTGGCCGAGTGGTGATCAACATCACCTACAGATGCTGCAAATGTGTTTTCCTCGGCGACTACTTCGGTAATTTGGTCCATTCCCTCATGTGGTTTGTATGCAGGAAGATGGTCAAAATTTGCATTCTCACAAGGAACTAAGGAAGAAGATGAGACTTCATTTTCCACTATTGATTCAATGCCCACACATCGGACATCATCTTTTTCTCCCTCAAAAGTAGCAGCCACAAAGGAAGAGTCCCTTGCAGAAACCAGTGCACCCCCAACCAGAGAAGAAACAACTCCTGTAATGAAGCTACTTGTCTCTTGATTATGCAAAGGTTCTGTTTCTTCAGCAGTATCTGTCACAGCAACTGAAGCAACTTCCAACTCGTGCTCCTCTTGAACTGAACCACCACCATGTAAAAGGGAGAGGCAATTTTTTCCTACATTATGATCCACATCTGAATAATCTTTGGAAATATCAGGTTTTTCATGCAACTTCGTCTCTTCTAGAGCAAAATTTTCCTCTCTAACACCACCCAAATTTCTGCTATCAACAACTTCTGAAGCACATTCGGTTTCACCAAACCCCATCTGACTCCTATAAAGTTCAAGGTTCTGCACTTTTTCATCACGAGTACCATCTTCAACATTACTATTAGCAGCAAGTGGCTCGGAATTCAAAATTTCATCACTATGGCTCTCCCATACATCCATCACAATGTTAAGATCCCAATGAAGCCTATCATCTCGAGAGGATGATTTTACTTTACTTATTTTGTTTGGAACATTTTGCAAGTAGCTCGTGGAACTATACAGGTGTGGCCCCTCCAGTTTAGTTCCATCCAATTCCTTATCAGGAAACAACAACGTATTAGGTACTTCCGGTAGTATAGTAGTTTTACCATCCAAATTTTCCTTTTTGTCGATTTTCTCATCTTTGTCCTCCGATCCAGTGTGTCTATAAACTTGTTCTCGAGAAGAATGTTCTTTGAAAACTGAACCCTCAACATTCAAAACGTCACCCCCTACGTTACTGTCACAAGCTGCAGCAGCCAAAATAGATATACCAGAGAAATCTGCAGAGTTACGAAGCTTTTCATTTAAGTCCTCCAAATTGGTTTTTTCATCAGTAAAAAATCGTTCTCGAATCAACTCCATTCCGATGCCGGGTTTGACATCCAGAGAATGTTGTTTTGTCCGTGTTGTATCCTCCTCATACGAAGCAGACTGGCCTCCTCGAACCAGATCGGAATCATCGGAGTGAGATGAAGATTGGGGTGGAGGTGATGGAGAACGAACTAACATAAATCTCCTTTTCTTAATGGGAACACTTTCTAGGGCATCACTGAAGTGCCGCCCAAGAATACTCACTCCAAGCTGCAGAAAAGGGCAAAATTGTTAGAAATGCATATACAAGATGTTACAGTTCCACATTAGCATCATGTGTATGACAGCAACCCATGAGCAAAAAGCCAAAAACCTTCTCAGATTCAGAGAAATGCATGTCCCCGGTCCTCTTTGAGTCTTTATGAGTGAGATCCTCGCTCTCTTTTAAGTTTTTGACGGTAGACCTCTTCTTGTTGCCCTGAGTAAATGAAGTTCTAGCTCGTCTTACGGGCCTCTGTCTTGCTGCCTTCCAGTTCAAGTGAGGATCAGTAACTCCAGAGAGTTCCAGTCCCACACTGCTCAGCATGCTTACTGACAAGGCACCTCGCCCATCAACTGACGGTTTGCCACCACAGTTCTTGCAGGTCTTTGAACCTTCTGGGTGTCTAAGGTTCTCGTGAGGAAAGGCAGAACCCCTAGTACAAGTGCATACACGAATCTGCAACGGAAGAATGTAACATCTTATCCAACAAATGAGAAGAGATAATAACTAATCAACATACTTTCGATGATTCCCAAGGACCTCGTTGAGGACTAACACGCCTGATGTATTAACAAGATCAAGTGTTATTGTGATATTATGCTCAAAAATACCCTCCAATAGATGAATCATCTCAAATAGGACACAATCAGTGTATCGTAAAAAATTAGGAAGGATTGTGGAATTCTGTGTAGCATAAAAATTAAGGTGAATCGTGGAATTCCTGTATTTCCCTCCATGAAAAATGATAGCAGTCACAACACATCAAATTTAAAAGAGATGGTTGAACCAACCATTGACTCAGATCCCTCATCGTCTAGAAGATGACAGAATAGGCCCGTCGATCGCCTCGCCAGATCCCAAAACGGCTGGAGACTGCCTCCTGTGAAGCAAGAAGATAAGGATTTAGAACCTGCACCTCATCACAATGTCCATAGTACATTGAAAGATTCAATTTTCGTCCGTCGAGTTAACAACTTCAACTCTGAGCTAGCAGCAGAGTGCCTGCATAAGCCTTTAAAGGCCATTAGCTTGAGGCAGCTCACAACAGCCTCACTGGCTGCAATTCCTTCAGTTCAGAATCAGTAATTGGACACTAGAAGACCAATAGAAACGTAGAAAGCAAAGGTTTTTCCAGCCCCAATTCAGACTTCAAGCATCAGAAACAGTGTGTTAACTCTTTAAACCCTCAGCAGGGGACCATACACACAGTAGAATTAGGCAACGGCTCTCTCCTGTGCAAACTTCAGGCCCATCCCTACCAGTGTACAACACCCACCACTCCACATGCCAGCCACATGGTGCCATTTTTCCATTGAAGTAAACCTATAGCGAAGGATTGAATTGCCAAGAATCAAAAGTCAATGTCCTGCTCTATGATTCTAGATCAAAGGTATCCTCCTTCGATGATGGTCATCAGATCCACATCTTTAGGGAAGCCAACAGTAATCGGTATCCAAATCTAGCTTACCCCCAATATCCATCCCACTGTCCAAAACAAAATCACTGTGACCAGCAAGGCCGGAATCAGGAAAAAGGCAGGAGTCGTACTAAGAGCAGATGAACACTACCAGATAACCTAAGGATAGATCCGATTGCATGAACAACAGAATCACAGATCGGGAATTAATAAGTGAGTGGAAATGGGATTTCTTGATCCGTTTCCGGTGTTCTTTTGCGATGATATCTTGTTTCCCCCCCCTGAAATTTCCCTGCTATCAGGGAAATGAGTTTCCGCCCAAAACCTACAGAAAATCAATTTCTCTTCTTCTTCTTCAAAACCCTAATCCCGTAAGCGATTTTTGCCCGAGCTCCAACCGACCTCGTCGACCTCCCACGGACCTCCTCGACCTCTAGAGACCTTCCGACGGACCTCCTCGACCTCCGGTGAACCTCCTCAATCATGGCAGACCTTCAAGCGGACCTCATCGACCTTCAGTGCACCTCCTTGACCTCCAGCAATCTTCCGGCGGACCTCCTCGACCTCCGGCGACCATGGTCGGCCACTCGATCTCAGTCGATTTCCACAATCCATTTCTCTATTGAAAAGAACGGCAGAAATTGTGGAGTGGAAACAATTTCTGCAGAAATTATTTCTGCAGAAATTATTTCCTTTATTTTTTTTCCCTGGAAACTAAAAGAACAGACCCTTAGACAGAGGTACATCGTCGTCGATCGCGGCTGAGATACCACTTACTGAAACCCTAGATCCGCCATGGACCCGATCTGATCGCCAATCTTGGTACAGGACCCATTCACAGCCAAAACATCTGCATCCTCTTTAACCCCGATCTACAGATCTGAGACCAAAACCCACGAGTGTCGCGATGGAGACCGGAACCTAACATCCGAATCCCATTCCATCCTCTTCGCTCTCTTCCGATACTGCCCTGGAGCCTGGAGGAGCCAAAACCTAGCCCGGGGACCGAAATCGGAGCGGCAGTGACATCCCATATCGATCAAGCCCCAGCCGCCGTTCTCGTGGCACGGCGAAAGACGAGCCCAGCGCAGCAGTCCGTCACCGATGGAGAGACGCCGGCGGCAAGAGGACAGAAAACGAAACATAGAGAGATCATGGGCTAGGGTTTCAAATACCTGCGGCGGATCCCGGCAAGAGGGGGGGGTGGGTTCGCCTCTTCGAATCGTATCTTCGCTTTCCTCCCCTATTCCTCTCCTCTTCCTCGCCTGTTCGATGTCTCCTCAATCTGTTGCCGCATTTCTCTCTCTTCTTCGTCAACTAAAATGAGGAGGGGGAGGGGGGATTTCAGTACATCCTGCTACAACCGTGGGTCCCACTGCGATTCAAGAGATGGGGTAGCAAGTCCTAGCAAATGGAGATAGTGGCCCACAACACTTAGAGCATGTTAATAGGCTCTGGGCAACGGGTGTAGCCTACACAAGATATGCTAAAAACATTTCCAAAGAAGAGGGGGTTTTTTCCTTCACACGTTTCCCTTTCGCCAGCAGCGCCAATAGACCGTCTCTCTCCTCTTTAGTCTTTCCTATGAGGATCGGCGGCTCGTGCCTTGCCTGGGCAAGTCCTGAGCCTCTAATCGTTAGGCGGGAGGGCCCGTTTGGAGAGTGACAGATTTGACCTTTTGAAAGCATGACCCCAAGTTAGGTGGACCTTTCAAGAAAAGGAGGAAAACTCACAATTGCGTGTGCGACCGACTTTAAGATTGAGATTATTTGCTTCGAATTCAATTTAGACTTGGGATTCTTTAAAAAAAAACAATTTGTTGATATCTTATAATTTCAATGTTTGTCTTTATTTTACCATTTGATTGGCATCAAAAGTTTTTATATTAAAGAATAAATTAAGTACAAGTCCAGTATATAGCATCAAGAAAAAGTGCAGGACAATTAATAGTTTCATATAGGTTTATGTCTACAGGGTGATCCTCTCCCACGGATTTTGCACATAATAGATCATTTGCCAACACTTTGGATGACATGTGTTTTTCTTAAATGCCAAAAATATCCATGGGATCTTTCCACATTAATTAACAGTAAATGATATAGAAAAATCTTTTTTTTAACGAAAATAATGGCACGGGTTGCTATAGTTATTTCATTGTAATAGTTATAGTAAAATCATTGTAGCTGTTACAGTAATTTTCGTCATGGCTGCTAAAAAGACTTCCCTACAGTAAAATCATTATAACAATGATACACAATTATATACAAATAAAACTGAATTTAATTAAGTATTATTTTATATATTTGAGTACCATTTGAAACCATTATAGTTGTTATAGTGATTTTCACCATAGCTGCTAAAAGGCTTCCCTATAGTTAAATCATTGTAGCAGTGATACTCAATTATAGACAAATAATACTCAATTTAAATGAGTATTATTTTGTATATTTGGGTATCATTTAAAATCACTATAGGAATTTTGAGTACCTCTTTGTATCGGTTTTGATCAAAATCGCACCGTTTTACGTCATTATAATGATAAATCACGGTGCACCGCACCGCATGGTGCGGTTTCGGTTTTACATAGTAGTACATCGTTGCGGTGCGGTTTTGGTGTGCCGGTTCGGTTTCGGTTTCGTCCAAAAGCGCACCGAAACCGCATCGTTGTCATCTCTACTTAAGTTGGTAAAATTTCTGGAGGGCCTCTTTGAGATTTTAAAATTTCTAGAGGGCCCCTTGAGATTTTAAAATTTTTGGATCCACCACTAAATATCTATACTATAATATAATCCAGGAGTTCCTAACGTGGCAACCCCCCACTAATGCCACATGGCAACCTCAAGAGACGGAACTCTCTCTCTCTCTCTCTCTCTCTCTCTCTCTCTCTCTCTCTCTCTCTCTCTCTCTCTCTCTCTATTTTTATTTTATTTTATTTTTATTTTTTTGGGCGGGGGGTCGTGAGTGGCTCTCGGCCTTGCCCAGGGGTTCACACGGCGAAAGACGAGCCTAGCGCAGCAGTCCGTCACCGATGGAGAGACGCCGGCGGTAAGAAGACAGAAAATGAAACATAGAGAGATCATGGGCTAGGGTTTCAAATACCTGCGGCGGATCCCGGCAAGAGAGGAGGGGGGGGGGGGGGGGGGGGCAAAGCCTCTTCGAATCGTTTCTTCGCTTTCCTCCCCTATTCCTCTCCTCTTCCTCTCCTGTTCGATGTCTCCTCAATCTGTAGCCGCATTTCTCTCTTCTTTGTCAACTAAAATGAGGAAGGGGAGGGGGGATTTCAGTACATCCTGCCTATGCTACAACTGTGGGGCCCACTATGATTCAAGAGATGGGGTAGCAAGTCCTAGCAAATGGAGATAGTGGCCCACAACACTTAGAGCGTGTTAATAGGCTCTGGGCAATGGTTGTTGCCTACACAAGATATGCTAAAAAAAATTCGAAGAAGAGGGGGTTTTTTCCTTCACACGTTTCCCTTTCGCCAGCAGTGCCAATAGACCGTCTCTCTCCTCTTTAGTCTTTCCTATGAGGATCGGCGGCTCGTGCCTTGCCTGGGCAAGTCCTGAGCCTCTAATCGTTAGGCGGGCGGGCCCGTTTGGAGAGTGACAGATTTGACCTCTGGAAGCGTGACCCCAAGTTGGGTGGACCTTTCAAGAAAAGGAAGAAAACTCACAATTGCATGTGCGACCGACTTTAAGATTGAGATTCTTTGGTTCGAATTCAATTTAGACTTGGGATCCTTTAAAAAAAACAATTTGTTGATATCTTGTAATTTCAATGCTTGTCTATATTGTACCATTTGATTGGCATCAAAAGTTTTTATATTAAAGAAGAAATTAAGTGCAAGTCTAGTATATAGCATCAAGAAAAAGTGAAGAACAATTAATAGTTTCATATAGGCTTAGGTCTATAGGGTGATCCTCTCCCATGGATTTTGCACGGAATAGATCATTTGCCAACACTTTGGATGACGCATTTTTCTTAAATGCCAAAAATATCCATGAGATCTTTCCACATTAATTAACAGTATATGATATAGAAAAACCTTTTTTTTAACGAAAATAATAACACGGGTTGCTACAGTTATTTCATTGTAGTTGCTACAGTAAAATCATTATAGCTGATACAGTAATTTTTGTCATGGCTGCTAAAAAGACTTCCCTGTAGTAAAATCATTATAACAATGATACACAATTATATGCAAGTAATACTGAATTTAATTAAGTATTATTTTGTATATATGATTACCATTTAAAACCATTATAGCTATTATAGTGATTTTCACCATGGCTGCTAAAAGGCTTCTCTATAGTTAAATCATTGTAGCAATGATACTCAATTATATACAAATAATAATCAATTTAAATAAATATTATTTTGTATATTTGAGTATCATTTAAAACCACTATAGAAATTTTGAGTACCTCTTGTATCGGTTCTAATCAAAATCACATCGTTTAGGCCATTACAATGATAAATCACGGTGCATCGCACCGCATGGTGTGGTTTCAGTTTTACATAATGGTACATCGTTGCGGTGTGGTTTTGGTGTGCCGGTTCGGTTTCGGTTTCGCCCAAAAGCGCACCGAAACCGCATCGTTGTCATCAGTACTTAAGTCGGTAAAATTTCTGGAGGGCCCCTTTGATATTTTAAAATTATAAAAAAAAAATTACACCCCAAAAATTTTAAATTTTGGAGTTTTTGGATCCACCACTTAATATCTATACTATAATATAATCCGAGAGTTCCTAACGTGGCAACCAGGGGCGGACCTACATTGGTCCCCCCTCAATTTGGAAAAAAAAGTTACACTTACCCCCTTGAAGTTTAGCTTAAAAACACTTAACCCCCCTATAGTTTATTTTGATCCAAATCACTCCATAAAGTTTGAAATTTTAGCGCAATACCCCTTTTGTCAATTACTTGATTTCCTCATTTTGTAATTTTTATCTGATCTAGCTGAACTTCAGGAGGGAGGGAAGCAAAGTTTTATTTACTCAGAAAACAATTATAGCCAACTTTTGGTAACCAACTTCACATGGAGGTGGTCACCACCAGCCGTCACCGACCCACCAGCCATCACCCCCCACCAGTCAATATCCACCGTCATGCCGCCAACCACCACCCCACCGCCACATGGGCCACCCGTCGCCGCCAGTATTGGTGACCCATGGTCGACTTTTGCGTTTGCCGGCCGCCGACGCCCACCAGGGCCATCACTATCATGCCGATACCTACTGCGGTCTGCCACCTCTCGCGCACGTGGCATCCCCATAGAGTTCATCCCATGGTCCTTAGTGAATAAGAATTGAGTGGGAATCGTGGCCTATTTATAGGTTTTTGGGGGTATGTATGAAATCTACCCCCCCCCCCCCCCCCCCGCCCCCTCCCCCCCTCCAAAAAAAAAAAAAAAGGGATCTGGTCTATTATTTACAAATTGTGCACCTTGATCAAGTCGGTCAATTATAGTTCCAAATTTTCAAATTACTCCGACGATTTAAAAATTCTCCTTCACTAGAGGCAAAATCCTAATAGGCCTTTTGCTGCGTGATCGAAGGAAGGGTAGGGACGTTGTCACGCCGCCTGCCGAAGCCTTCGACTGTGAGGCAACGATTGTAGTTACTTTTTAATAATTATGCCCCCCTGAGGAAAAATCATGGGTCCGTCGCTGGTGGCAACCCCCCACTAATGCCACATGGCAGACTCAAGAGACGAAACTCTCTCTCTCTCTCTCTCTCTCTCTCTCTCTCTCTCAATGTTTCTCGATTTTTATTTTATTTTTATTTTTATTTTATTTTATTGGGCAGGGGGTCGTGAGTGGCTCCCGGGCCTTGCCCAGGGGTTCACACTGGGCATTTATACCTAGCTCATCTGAGTGGGTTCTTATTTTTTGAACCTTTCTGAAGACAAAATCTTGGCTTGATTTGAAACTCGCATGAGACTATCCATAAACTTGAGGCTCAATATGTCCTGAATCAAATGCAAATCCATCCCTTCCTAGATGCACAATTTGTTTGATTCATTGTATGAGATAGTCCACAAACTTATGCCTCAAAAAGACCCAAGCTAAGCCAAAGGAGGCTAGGGGAGTGGCAATGGGTCGGGTTCGGGTCGTGTCCAAAACCCCTAGACCCGGATCCGACCCGTTTAACTAATCGTGTATAGATTCTAAATCCGTACCTGACCGTTTATAAACGAGTAGACCCGATAAGACCCGTTTACAACATGGGTTTATTTAGTTGACCCGATCCGACCCAACCCGATATTACCCGATAGACCCGTTGATACTATATGTTATAATATCGGATTGCGGGTAGACCCGACCCGACACGACTTGATGAATTTTAAACAGGTCTTCCCGGGTCTACCGTGTCCAGACCCTAAACCCGGACCGACCTGTTTATTAAACGGGTCTATCGTGTCGAGTCTGTCGACCCGTTTATGATCCTAACCTGTTTAGCCATGACCCAGACCCGCTAACTTTGTGTCGGGTCGGGTCTGCCATGTCGGGTCTGAAATTGCCAGCCCTAAAGGAGGCCCATAAACCCTTCTCTTTCTCAAAGGATCCACTCTTAACAATCGTACATGCAAACACGACATGATATAAGATAAAGAACCTCGGTAACTCCATTTTGGAGCACGTTGGAGCTCTAATCGGGCTCTATATTGTTGGAGATAGATCCCTTTGCTTGGAGTCACCCAGAAGCACTAGGGGTGGCAATGGGTCGTGTCGTGTCTAGTTTCGGGTCGTGTCCAAAACCCCTAGACCCGGGCCCAATTCGTTTAAATAATCATGTCTAGATCCTAAACCTGTTGTACCAAATCCGTTTATAAATGGGTAGACCCGATAAGATCCATTAGACTTTACCACACGGATTTATTCAGTTGACCCGATCCGACTCGACCCGACCTAACCCGATAGACCCACTGATACTATATATTACAGTATCAGATTGCTGGTAGACCCGACCCGACACGACCCGTTGAATTTTAAACGGGTCTTCCAGGGTCTACCGTGTCCAGACCCTAAACCAGGATCCGACCCGTTTATTAAACGGGTCTATCGTATCGACCCGTTTACGACCTGAACCCGTTTAGCCCAGACCCAGACCCGCTAACTTCTTGTTGGGTCTGAAATTGCCAGTCCTAAAAAGCACTCAAGATGGAGCACCGACAGAACTGGCTCCTTGGGTGTCACTATTTGCGCCCTTGGCAAAAACTTGAGAGCATTGGCATCCTAGGCGCCACTCTCTATTTGGGATGCAGTCATTCTCTATTTGGGCCTTTATTTTAGAAACATCCTGTTTCAATAAAAATAATAAATAAGTTTAATATATAAAATCACCACAAAGAGTTTCTTAGAAAAAAAAAAAAAACCCACAAGATTCCATTTTGTAGACCGGCCGGTTGGAGTTCTTGGGTCTTCAAATACACTTTATCTCTAAAATAGGTAAGTGGGGTCTAAAAAATAAAGACCCGGTTAGAGTTGCCCTAATTTATCATGAGATTATCAAAGTCTTTAATTTGATTTCACAAACAAGCATCTCTTTCATAAGAACATACTTAAGGTGTCCTCCCTTGCTTATCTTAGTCAATCGATAGGTGATCCCTCTGTTTTGACTTCAAAGTTATCAAGATGTGTTATCTTTCTTTTCTTGTTGGTAGTTTTAAAGGGGGAGATCACAATTGAACCTCTAGGAGCCGCCACAAACCGACACAACTGAGAAATGACACATCGACAGGGGACAAAGCCACACCGGCAAACTTACATTAAGGAGCATCCGGCTCGAAACCGTAATAAAGTTAACAAACAAAACCTACAACGAGGAGAACCAGACTCAACGCCGAGAAGGAGCCGCCGACGACCACCCGAATCCACCACCACCTAGGCGAGCAGGAGCAACCTTACCTTGCTAAGACTAGGAGCCGTCAAAGACAAGTCCGACGGACCTATACAAAGATCACTACATCAATCGGATCAAACCATCGTCCGACGCAGGAGAAAGATCCGTCTTATCTTCCAATTGTAACTAGTGCAATGGTCTTGAATTTCACTATGATCCTAATCTTCTGGGAGGAGTCGAGTGAAAAACCCCATAATACAAGAGTTTTTTGTGGTTCCACTGCATGAGCACTTGACCTTATAATTTACTTTACCCAACTAGATGTCAAAGGACAAATGTGATTTGTGCCACGTCAGGGTGGCCTATTTCTGGTGGAAAATTGGATGTCAAATAAATAGCATTGCAACTCCTAGAAGAGCAACACTGTTCTGCCAACCACTTTGCCAACTTAGTATGGCACCCAATCACAGCTGTCAGTTTGTCTGTCAGATGTGACCCGACTCACCGAGTGTGATTCTCTGATCAAGTTGGGTGCAATGGATGGTTATGATCATGTCATGTCAAGTTGGTAATAGAAAGTTGGCAAATGGATTGGCAGTATAACATGCATTTTCCCTCATGGGAAGGAGTTCAAATATCCTCCCGTCACTCGACCCTGGTCACGATCCCCATACGGGGCTGATCCCATGCGCATCACGTCCACCGGATGTATGCGTAGTTGGTTGGAGTGTACACCACGACTCAAAAGGGTGGAAACACCACCAAACACCGCCACACACAGGCAAAGAGGCCTCCAGCACCACCAACTCTACCACCCCGCCAACCACCGGCAGTGGACCTAAACTAAGAAACTAAAAAAAAAAATTCAACAGAACACATACTCAAAAAGTATCAAAAAGTTCGGATCTACACCGGATCGCCTCCTGCAACTCCGGCGAGAGAAGTCTTTCCGTGACCTCAATCCATGAATCCGACCCCAACGCAGCGCACCGCTGGGATCCACCACCGCATAGGAGGACAAAACCACACTGACGAACTTATATCAACGAGCATCCGGCTCGAAATTGCAAGAGTTAACAAACAAAACCTACAACGAGAAGAATCAGACTCGGTGCCGAGAATGAGCCGTCGGCGACCACTCAAATCCACCACCACTTGGGCGAGCAAGAGCAACCGTACCTTGCTAAGGTTGGGAGTCGCCGAAGACGAGCAAAGACGAGGTCCAACGGACCTATACAAATATCACTACATCGATTGGATTAAACCACTGCCCGACGCAAGAGAAAGATCCCCCTCATCTTTCAATTGTAACTAGTGAAATGGTCTGGAATTTGATTCTAAAAACCCCATAATACAAGAGTTGTTGTGGTTCCAATGTATGAACACTTAGCCTTATAATTTACTTTCCCCAACTAGCTACAAAGGACAAATGTGATTTGTGCCACATCAGGGTGGTCTATTTCTGATGGAAAATTGGATGCTCAAATAACATTGCAACTTCTAGAAGAGCGATACTATTCTGCCAACAACTTTGCCAACTTGGTATGGCACCCAATCACAGCTGTCAGTTTGTCTGTCAGTTGGGACGGACTGACGGAGTGTGATTCTCTGATCCGAGTTGGGTGCAATGGATGGTTGTGATCATGTCATGTCAAGTTGGCAATGGAAAGTTGGCAAATAGGTTGGCAGTATAACATGCATTTTCCCTCATGGAAAGGAGTTCAAATATCCTCAAGTCACTCGACCCCGGTCACGATCCCCATACGGGCTGGCCCCATGCGCATCACATCCACAGGATGTATGTAGTTGGTTGGAGTGCACACCACCACTCAAGGGGGGGGGGGGGGACACCACCAAACACGGCCTCACATAGGCAAAGAGGCCTCTAGCGCCACCAACTCAACCACCGCCAACTGTTGGAATTTTGTTTAATTTTTTTATTCAAAATTCTTTATTAAAAACTTCAAAACTCTTTAATGTTTTAACCTTTATTTGTCATTTAAATTCTTTACCGTTTCAGTTTTTATTTGGCTTACATGTAACCACCCAATTTAGCGGATGGTTATTACACCTAGCCATTAAGCCTTTATGGAAGTTATGTGGGAGTTATGGATTGTTGAATTTATAAAACAATCTAAACCTTTGAGAAAGAGAGAGCTGAATTGTTTCTTCTTCCTCCTCTAAGTCATGATATTATTTCATCTTTTATCTTTAGATTTCTCTTTTATGGGCAACATAGATGAAGGGTTCTTGTGGCTCTCTACGGCCGTGCACGTGGTGAGCATATCCCGGCAATAGGGGTTCGTTGTACCTTGGGATCAGATTAGCCAATCAACCCGCACGTGGGGATGCAATCAAGATCTTAGGACAGTGATTACGCGCCTCGAACCCAGACCAGGAAAATCTCTTTTGTTTTTATCTTTTTTATTATTTAAATACAACAAATAATATCTTTAGAATATAATATTGAAATATTTATCCAACAATCTAAGATCTTGATTTGCTTTATCTTCATATATGTTAGAAAGAATACATAAGAAAGAAGCTTATATGTTATTTGTGTATCATCACATAATATTGTTTATAAAGTTTCACTTGCAATATAAACTGGTGTGAAATTCTAAGTACAAAGTTGTAATTTTACAAAATTCAAATAACATATTTCCTTTGATGTGGATGCGCAATGTAAAAAAATTTAAATTTGGGCTCATTCTTAACACATCTAGAAATCTTTCTGTCTGTTCAAAATGGTTTGATTCTACCTTCACGATAACAATTGAATTACGAGTATTTAATAGTTTGCTCAGGCTGTTTACTATATAAATCAAATAAAGTTTGTTCGTTATAATTTTTATGGATTTTCTAAGCATGTTTTTAAATCTTTTAAGTCATAAGTATGTTGAAATGTATAAGCTAACTCCTCTCATGTTCACAAACATCACGTGTATTCTACTAGTGATTTTTTCTTACAATTATTTTATATTTATTCTTGATAGTCTAAGTGATTGGTTGACTCCATAATATCCTTTCTTTATATTACTTGATAAATGATCATAAAATTATAGCTTTTAGTTCTGATGACGTTTTCCTTTCAATGTGATATCAGCTGTAACGTTTTTGATTTAAGTTAACTGAATGTACGTATATTTACAGTGATATGTTTCCTACACAAAGTTATTATTTAGCATCAAGATTGTCAAGTCGTTAAATGTACTTGATCCAGTTTCGAATGGATCATCGTTCCATTGGCCTCTTATCTCTATCCGCCGCTCTTGAATTCTTTGCCCTATGTAATATTGTACTGAACTCAAACCCAACAAACTCCACAACACCCACCTGGTCGCTCTCCGCCTTCGTCTGCATAACCCAGGGTATTGCTTGTCATGGGACCAGTGCACATTTTGGATTGAAATAATAATAAAGGCATGCAATCTGATCTGATGACACCCACCGGTATTGATGTAAGTGGTCATTACTATCCAAGTTCAGGCCATTATTCTAACTTAACAAAGTTTATATATGTGACACTCCAACACATTTCACCTTTTAAAATTAGTTCAGTTTTGAAAAGCTTCTTTAGCATCTCTATTTTACATAATATTGTGCAATGCCTTCACGTTAAGGATACTAGTTATGTCGTTTACATAATTAAGATCTTATCCATCTCTTTTGTGTTGTTAAAATCACAAGAATTAGTCATGAATTAGATATACTGGTAATCTCTAATATGTCTAGATTGTATTCTTCCGAGAATAGAACTAATATCCATGCATATGCACTTCTAGGTGTTATAGTCAAGCTATAAATTTTGACTTTATTTTATTTGAAAAAATTAATAATAATTGCATACTCCCAGTAAAAGATGTTGATCTGTGATATTAATAGATGCTCTGGATTTTATTTCAGCAAGATTCCATATGTAACTTTTATCCATATAAGCATCTCCAAGAAAGTAATAAAGGGATAGAATCAAATCTCATTATGTCAAAATGTGGGGGTGCCCAGCTAAGGTATGAACTATAAATTTCAAAAGAAAAATTCTTAAGATAACAAATGGTCATTCAGTATGATATATATTGTTTTATAATCTAACGAATTACATGATCAGGAACACCCAAGTAAATGTATATTAGAGGACATCTCATAACAATTCATTGTAAAGTGAAATTTAAGAAGATCAGTTAATAACTTGACTGGTTATTTGACCGAAAGGTCATTCTAGGAGCCGAGTCCTAGAATCATTAAGGGGGATGGGATAAGCCCATTAAATAGGCACCTCCGGTAGAAACCTTACCTCTGTGATTGGAGATCCTATGAAGGAGGTTCAAAGGGTAGAAACAAGTCATAGTAGATGTCTAATGGGAGAGCACAATCCTGTGGAGTATAACTCCTTCCCGTCCCTATGATGAGGTGCTCTTATGTGTGACGGTTCAGGTTGAGATTTATTCTCTTAATGAGCCCAAGGCAAGATTTTTGCGGGATACCACTCCGTCGTAGGTACCCTTAAAGAACTCGCCTATGTGAGAGTAGTCGTGGGGCCGCGACTATAGGAATAGGGCTATTCTTTAGAAACTCTCATGAAGAAATAAGGTATCAGCACATGACCGATAACGCGCTAACCCGCAAACCCTAATTCTTATGTACTATGTGTGTGATAGTTAAAGTCTGATCCAATGGAAACTTGGTTCAAAACCTAGTTCACCTCGCTTTCCTCAGACCAAACTTTTAACACTAAGTGTTGGTTCAAGTCGGAAGGCACCTTCACCGATTGCATAGTACATAGTTGCCCATAATTTTTTTTTCTTTGAGTTTAAGAGTTTTGGACTTTGTGGGGGATTATTGAAATTTTGTTTAATTTTTTTATTCAAAATTCTTTATTAAAAGCTTCAAAACTCTTTAATGTTTTAACCTTTATTTGTCATTTAAATTCTTTACCGTTTCAGTTTTTATTTGGCTTGCATGTAACCACCCAATTTAGAGGATGGCTATTACACCTAGCCATTAAGCCTTAATGGTAGTTATGTAGGGGTTATGGATTGTTGAATTTATAAATCAATCCAAACATTTGAGAAAGAGAGAGCTGAATTGTTTCTTTTTCCTCCTCTAAGTCATAATATTATTCATTTTTTATCTTTAGATTTCTCTTTTATGGGCAACATAGATGAAGGGTTCTTGTGGCTCTCTACGGTCGTGCACGTGGTGAGCATATCCCGGCAATGGGGGTTCGTTGTACCTTGGGGTCGGATTAGCCAATCAACCCGCACGTGGGGAGGCAATCAAGATCTTAGGGCAGCGATTACGCGCCTCGAACCCAGTCCAAGAAAATATCTTTAGAATATAATGTTGAAATATTTATCCAACACCAACCACCGGCAGTGGACCTAAACTGAGAAACTTAAAAAAAAAAAAAAATCAACAGAACATATACTCAAAAAGTATCCAAAAGTTCGGATCTACACCGAATCGCCTCTTGCAACTTTGACGAGGGAAGTCTCTCCACGATCTCAATCCATGAACCCAACCCCAACACAGCGCACCGCCGTGATCCACCACCGCACAGGAGGAGGGGCTGGAAAAGCCTACGACAAACTTCGGCCGGGTTCCAAATCTTAACTTCCACCCGTGATCGGTCTAGAAACCCGTGATCCACCGACGAAGGCACTGCTCCGAGGAGGAGGCTGTAGTAAGACGCCAATCTGCCGAGCTGAGAAGGACGCCCATATGTATAGGGGGAGGGGGAGGGGCAGATCCGACCCCCGGACGCTGTCGACAATGATCTCCTGGCCTCTCTGACATGCTAGCAGCGGTCGGGGAGGCCAAAAGTGACAGATCCCAAACCCAAGCTTAGGGAGGGAAAGGGGAACCTTTGTTATCAAAATTCTAAACAACAAGGGGGAACCGCAGATGCTCACAACTACTATTTGAACTGCAGAGATCTTAATTACATTAGATTATAACGAAAAAGGTAATGCACAAGCGTATTCTTGAAATTAATATACTCTATGGTCCTTGAATGCATTAGATTTTCTTGAGAATATCTTCATGGGCAATTTAATGGTTCCCTACATTTGGGTTCTGGATATTGAACAATGGACACTCCTATGAGAAAATTTCAAAAAGGGCAATTAGTTATCACGCATCAAAATAAAAAAGATGGACATATCTACGGATTCAGACTACGAGGTCCTACAAGATCATCTCTTTTATCTTATGTTTCGGACTATTATTATACTCCTCCCACGAGGGAGGGAGTCTGTAAATGATAGACTCCACTTGAAATCCCTCGCGTATGTTGTAGCCCTCCATTAGGACTTCGTGGATGATGATCCAAAGCTCCTCAAGTTGGGAGACTACGTATTTAATATCTCCCATCTTGGACTATAGCGGCTTCGTCAAAATGAACTTATTCGATCCTACGTCCTCTGTGATGTACTTCTTCTCCAAGAAGTTCCATATATTTTTGGTCCTTTTACAGGTGAAGTAGATATCATACAGCCTAGGGATGAGGCAGTTCATGATATAGTTTCTACAAAGGTAATCCTTTGTTCTACCATACATCTATTACAACTAGTTTGAGGAACCATCCGCATCTATGGTCAGGGCAAGCTTCCCACTGGTTAAAAAAAGCATCTAATTTAAGTACAATCAGGTAGAACATAAGTTTCATCTGCAAACATTTGAAGTTTCCACCGTCAAACGGTGCAGGTTTCTTTAAGTGTTTGCTAGATTTATCTTCATTTTAGAAGATATGGCTAGGTAGAGAATGAATAAATAATTTTAAGCTCAGAATGTTGGGATTCTAACCGAGTCTAAATATAGGATAATCCAAATAAATGGCTCAAAAAATTTGCAGTGCAAAGAGAGGACTTATCAATTTCTTCTCGAGACTTGTGATTGTTCAATGCCCTGAAAGCAAAATTATCTCCTCTAGTGGTGTTGGAATGCCTTAGGTTATTTCTTTCTAGGGTGCAATGATTGCCGGACTTCTTTTACACCAAAGAATCTTGTGGAATTCTCAGCATACTCCAGATGAAGAAAAAAAAGTATGAAAAAAGGAAAGAACTGTATTATTTTGTGTATATCCTATAGTTTTATTGGACCCTATTATATATGCATTATCCACCAACGACTACCATCGAGTAAGGAGCTGCTATTAAAATTACTAGCAATGTTCGATAACGAACACAATTTTGTATACCAAATCCGCTCTACCAAGTAAACCAATGAAATAGTGACATGTGGATTGGCAACAAGCGGGTCGGTGACCCACAAGTGGGTCGATCAAATTCTTTCGATCGGGTGGTCAACTCCATGAAGGGGGTAACCAACCGAGCCAGTGGTCTACCACATTCGGCCATGAGGACCTGTAAAGCGCACACTTGGACACTTTTGATCAACTTTATGACTCAATTATCTGAAAAGATCGATGTACTAACCTGACGTCTTGGTCAGTCAAAAATATAGCCTCATAGTCCGGTTGGTGGGAAACGCAGCCCAACGACCTAGTCGGTCAGAAATACAGCCTTGACAACCCAGTCGATCGAAAATACAACCCTTTGGCCCGGTCGGTGGGAAACGCAGCCCGCCGACCAGGTCGATCGGAAAGACATCCCGAAGGCCCGGTCAGTCAAAAATATAGCCTGATGGCCCAATTGGTTGAAAATGCAGCTTGATGGTCTAGTCGATCTAAAACACAGCCCGATGGCCCGATTGGTCAGAAATGCCGCCAGATGGCCCTAGTCAATCAGAAGCATAGGCTGGCGAAAGGATGGTCTATTGGATTTAATCCTATAGTAGAGGCCCACAACGGAAGCAAAGAAAAAGTTCAAAGACTGTGGGTGGTGTGCGTTACATATCAAAATTTTCATCGAAACTATGTACATGTACATGTATGAATGTAGCATGGTGATTATTCGACCCCCTAAATTCAATCTAGCACGATGAACAATCTAACATACATATATGTTCTATCTACACTAGATCTACTAGTTAGAAGTCATACCTGCTTGCGGATTCTTTCATCGCGAAAAATTTCTTCTTTGTCGATGGAGATGGACTCGGATCTGCTCGAGATAGCTTTGGTGGAACGGATATAACATTTGATCCCAAATTCTGATTGGGATGAAATTTAGACATGTAGTAGAGAACTTTGAGACGCAACTTTTGCATCTAGTTTGAAGTCTTTTGGAGTTATGTAGCTCCCGCAGCAATAAAAATATCGTTGATATTCTGTGCAAAATTTGGACAGCAAAAGATTGCAAAAATCGCCTTCTAGATCACTCAATCTCACACAATGCATGGCACGCCGTCGATGGATCTCTGAGTGTCTCCATGCGATGAGCCTTCTTCATCTTCGATTCACCACGCGAGGAAGAAGAGCCGCATCCGAACCTATGCGTACATGCGAGAGAGACGAGAGAGAAAAAGAGAGGGAGGATGACAGCTAGGGTTTCATCAATTCGGCCCCTCCTCTCTCTCTGCTCTCTTATATAGAGTCCGGTCCCTACCTTGCGTATGCAAGTATATAGGGGCGGCCCCCTTACTTTTCTCCCTTCTTGTGTAAGCCCGTAGGTTAGACCCCTTAAAGTCAAACCTCTTATATGTGGCCGGCCCCCTTTAATATAGAGTTTACAACTCCTACACACAAGGGAAGGGTTGGCCATGCAAGTCCCCTAACACATAGGGCCGGCACCCTAGCCCATGGAGAGATCTTGGTTTTCCAAAATAGCCCCATGGCACTAGTAGACCGACCCCCTTGCAAAGAGACTCGCATGACGCATTCACATAGGACTTCAATAGTGATTTCACTATCACCAGGGTGCCCTTAGTAAACACATAGGGTGACCCTAGTAAACTTTACTATTTGATTCATAACATGTACCAATGCATCGCACCAATGTAGCAAGACCATATGAATATAACGGCTTGACTACGTGTGTCTCTATATTACTCCGAGATTGCCCCCTAGCACACACATGCACATACACATCTATCATGCACTAGCGTGATGCACGTACGGAGGATATTAGAGTTGGACTGATTACTTCCTCTAACTACGTTATGTGAAACGAGGAGATGGTTCAAGAATCATACATAAATGTCGATAAGGTGGAACCTTCAGAGACCAGGTTTCATGGCCTCCAACTTGGACTCGATCGACACACTACTCGAGTGTACCATTGATCCTCTGAGTCCGAGTTAACCTGCGTAACCACCCAAAGTGCAACGCAAGTTGTATTTCATTTCCTCTGGACTTACTATGTTCTCCCATATACCCCTTGCTCTCCACTTAGTAGTGGTAAACCCACTGCCATCCACTTAGTGCCATGATGCGACTCTAGAGTTAGAGACCAACGCCAAACGTAAGTGCTCATATGACTCGGTTTCTTCCAGGTTGACCATATACGCTATCCCTCCGATTATCGTGCCGAGTAACCGGATCTGATCAATAGTCCAACTGATGACCACCAGACTTGGGTTTAATATGACGTAGGTCAGACCAAAGAACGCACCTCCCATTAGGGGTGTGGATGGCCTACAGGAGTGGCACGATAATGCGATGCCAGCTGGGTAATCTGGAACACCATGGTTTTGGGTCATGCAACCTAACTCGCACACGTGTGCGCCAAAACACCACACAACTGGTTAGCCCACCAGTCGTGGTTCCTCAGGGTTTAAGACCGTTTACCCTAAGTATAAACATGACTTAGTGCACGGGTATCTGCTCACCGATTTGGCCATAGACACTGTGCCTGGTGATAACTGCGGTGGAGACACTTACGCTCTATTATCCCAACAACTTATCCTAATAGGACGACCGACCCTAATCAAAGCTACGAACGAATTTAGGTTACATAGGACTAGTCCATTAAGTCTCCCACTCAAGTGGACTATTATGTAGTCATGGCTTTCTGTTCTGTAATCAGAACACGTACTAAGGTACATACCTAGATGCAATCCTAACCTATCAACCATATACAGTTAAACTATTGGTTTTTACAACCTGTAGACCTCATCAATTCCAACATAGTCGACAAAAGGATAGTTGATAGTTACGAGGCATGCAGTTGGAAGACCTGTATTTGGAAGACATGCATTAAGAAGATAGATATTTGGGAGACTGACACATTTTGGAAGGCCAATCTATTTGAGGAGGCTAGCGCATTTCGGGAGGGTGACAACAAGTGCTTCGAGATATAGGCCGATAGAGAAATTGACTGGTTGGTGTCTTGCCTTGTGAAGCTACCTACCGGTCTTACCTTGTGAAGCTGCCAACCGATCGATCGATTATTTTGTGACTCCTTATCGGTCGGGATGCTCCTCCGAGTTGAAGGTTCACAATTCTCGCACCAAGTCTGCCCCATAATTCGCGCTAGACAAGGAGGTTTGCAAATCTCGATTGGAAATCCGCCCCGACAGTACCCTATCATGACTCACTCATAATCGCCCAATGATCTTCTTGCCCAGACGGTATTTACAGAGTGACAACCAACATCCCAGGATATTCGGTCGATCGACAGATTGAGGCGAATCTCCAGTAGCAACTACCATGTATGCACAGGCAATCATAGAGCACCACATCACCAACCGTGCGATACGACCGCGGACATTACAAAGGCGTGGCATCAATCCCACTCGTGCGGAGTGCCACAAATGTCGTCTCTAGCGCCTATAAAAAGGGGACCTACCCTATCTGTGAAAGGGATAAAATTTGAGAGGTCGGCTCTTTCTGGGTGTATGCGGGTTTGGGGTGAGAGTTTGTAAATGTTTTTTGAGTTTGATAGTACATTTCTCTCGTATCCCATTGTTTTTTTTTTGCTTTGAGTTGCGAAAGGGTTTTTCCATGTAAACCATGATCACTTCTCTTTGGTTTATTAGATTGTGCCTACCAACTCGGACTAGACACCCCCCCACCCCCCCCCCCCCCCCCCCCACCCCCCCACACACACACACACACACAAACATAATAACTCGCAAACGTTACTCCTCTGCAAAGTTCAAGAACATATATATGCATTAAATCGTAGATGTAACTCCTCTTGGTAACCAACATATCCAAAATTCAATTATTAAAAAATAATTAAGGAAACAAAAGCAAAAAATGAAGCTTGAAGCCCATTCACGGCCGTGCAGCTCGCGTCCGTGCACCGTGCTTGGCTTGGCATACATGCGCGTGGCCACCCAAGGTTTCTCCCAAGATTGTTTTACCAAGGGAATAGAGCAACTCTATATAAAAGGTGAGAAACTTTATTACCACTATCCGATATGGGACTAAATTTACACACAAAACGGAGTCTTGCTCTAGATTGCTCGTCCTATGGCGTTTTAGGTGTGCCCCATGGCCGTTTTTAAAAACTCTGCTAGGAACAGAATTCGTCAAAGTCATATATATGAACTCGAATCTGAATATGAATAGGTTCTACAATTTTGAGTATGAATTATAATCAGTTAGAAGACAATGATTCATATCTTGGTGAGAGTCCAAATATCAATTGATTGCATGTTGGGTTCATGTTCAGTTCTATGACAATTTGGGGTATAGACGAAGGGGGGAGAGAATCAGCAAGACTGAGTAGCTAGAGGTGCTGGAGTTTTGGATCTTGACCTTAATAGGTTGTTTTGGATTTTTTGGAAAGAATACTATGGATGAAACGACTTTCATTTAAACAAAATTTCATTGATCTGTCACCACATCACATCACATAGTTGTGCTTGATGGGTTAAAGTGGATAGATAATAAACTATAACATCCGCTCCAAACATACAAGATATTGTTCACTTTGCCCGTGCCCGCACAATTGTGAGAACTTCCCAGGGAGGTCACCCATCCTAGTACTGTTCTCGCCCGAGTACGCTTAACTACGAAATTTTGTAACATCCGCCCCAAGCACACAAGATATTATCCGTTTAGCCTGTGCCTGCACGAGGACTTCCCAGGGAGGTCACCCATCCTAGTAGTTCGAGCACGCTTAAATACGGAGTTCTTATGAAATTCATAGCTGCGCACTGTTTTAAAACGCATCTTCTATGTTTGGGAGGAGAAATTATATAAATAGCTCAGGATCTCCTTCTCTCCAGGCGATGTGGGGCTAACTCGTGACCTTGTACACCTAACCTCACCTTATCCATCTTGGCATCCCAGACTCAGGAGTCTTAGCTCTTGGTCGTCACAATCCACCCCCCTTAGGGCTACACGTTCTTGTGCAGGGTTAGACCCCTCATAGCGAGAAGAACCAGCTCTGATACCATTTTGTAACATCCGCCCCAAACACACAAGATATTATCCGCTTTGCCCGTGCTCACACAAGAGCTTACCAGGGAAGTCACCCATCCTAGTACTACTCTCGTCCGAGCACGCTTAACTATGGAGTTCTTACAAAATCCGTAGCAGCGCACGGTTTTAAAACGCGTCTTCTATGTTTGGGATGGAAAATTATATAAGTAGCTCATGATCTCCTTCTCTCCAAGCGATGTGGGGTTAACTCGTGGCCTTGTTCACCTCACTCACCTCATCCATCTTGGCATCACAGCCTCATGAGTCTTAGCTCTTGGCTATTGGCCTGTTGGATCTTGGTCGTCACATAAACCGTATCGAAAAATAAAGGTATTATGAAAAAAATAGGGAGGCCATGAGTTGAGCTGGTTATATACATAAGCATAAGGGAAATCATGCTTTTAAATTTTGATCTAAATTATAAAATTTTTGTGAAATATTTCAGTTTCGATTATGACCAAAATAAAATGAGGTTGAAATCAGGGGACTGGCCATTTCGATAATTTGGACGATTTTGATCAAATTTTGGTCAAATTTCAATTTAGGCTTGGATCTAAACCCGGCACGGAACCAAAATTTAAAACCTTGAGGGAAACTATTCAGCATGTTGGTTTCGCTGCCAGGCTTGAAGTCTCATGTCGTGCATACATCTTCTATATAATATTTCAGGTTTTTGTGGGGGGGGGGGGATAAACATGAAGAGATAGATTAACAACAATGATTGATTTGCCTAAATACAAAGAAAGGTCATGATTCATCCAATCAAAAAAAAAAGTAAGGTAATTAATCTCGTTGCAGGCCCTAAACACAGACGGATGTGATTGGACACTTTAATTCAGTCCAAACTGATTGTTATCTCTCTTTTTCTATATACAGAAACAACCCCCTCTTGAGTGCGCGATCCCGACCCCTCCAAATTGTGCTCCCTTTCTCTGACCATCGTGTGCACCACACGTCACAGTCGTTCGTTACACTTATTCCTGAATGATACAATTGATCATTGTCGTCTCTTTGCCTGCTGTTGTGACTAAGTGTGATGCACCAGTCGGTATGGGTGTAGCGGACAGCTATGACATTGTCGAATCTAGCCTTTTGCCCTCGAGATAGAAACCCTTTTCCCAGATAGGAACTCGTGGGCGATCCCTGCAGCTCCTAAGCCCTCGATCCATCTCTTCCTCTCTCTCTATTTCTCTCTCTCTCTCTCTCTCTCTCTCTCTTTATATATATATATATATATATATATATATATATATATATATATATATATATGGGTCAGGATCAGGGGACACTGTTTTTACAGTTAAATTTTACACCGATTTTTATATCGTTAGATAGAGATTTCAAATGTTGTTGATTTTTTGTGAGCATAATCACCTTGTCTTAGATAGCACATCCACAAAAAATTAGCACATTCAAAAACCTCTAAGTACATCAAACCTAAAAGGTTTTGTCGACCGTCCATTTTAATCGTTAATTTGAAGAGCACATTTGACAAGCCTCTAAATGCTTAAATGCGGTCTTGCGGTCTATGCGGTCCGCACCCGCAGCCGTCCGATGCGGTGCACTGCATCGCGCCGCGTGCATCGGACGGCTACGGAATCGGACCACACGGACCGCAGATCGTACTGAAGCATGCCCATATATATATATATATATATATATATATATATATAGAGAGAGAGAGAGAGAGAGAGGAATGATAAAATGCGGCGTGCAGTGCATGCGGCGTCGCACCGCAGTCGCCTGATGCACCGCTGCGGTGCGTGCGATGCACACAGCGGTGCAGCAGGCGGTTGCGATGCGACACCGCACGCCGCATCCTAACACGCCCATATATATATATATATATATATATATATATATATATATATATATATATATATATATATATATATATATATATATATATATATATATATATATATATATATATATATATATATATATATATATATATATATATATATATATATATATATATATATATATATATATATATATATATATATATATATATATATATATATATATATATATATATATATATATATATATATATATATGGGAAAAGGGATGTTGGACCTGAGGTGCAGGTCGTTGCTGCACCTCAGGCATTGTTTGACCATCCTAGAAGTTTTGGAATTTGATGAAATTTGGTGAGGTGTTGTCTAGGGTAAGATGATCATCCTCACCAATTTTCATCAAATTCCAAAACTTCTAGTGGGTTCAAATGGTCGAAGCAAAATCAGTCGTCCACAGTCATTGTTAAAATCTGCAGATTTTGCTTCGACCATTTGACCCCCCTAGAAGTTTTGGAATTTGATGAAAATTGGTGAGGATAATCATCTTACCCTAGACAACACCCTCAGCAAATTTCTTCAAATTCCAAAACTTGTAAGGGGGTTAACAAGTGAGTGGTGCAACAACGATGCTACACCTCGGGTGCAGGCTCCCCGCCCCATATATATATATATATATATCCACGCTCTCAATGGAAACCCTCGGCCACTAAGCTTCAATCATGATGGCGATCAACATCATGGATTTGGTAGCCGGTTCCTCATCGCCCCAAATTTCACAGCCGATTCATCCTCGCTATAAACTCATGCCCCCTCTCTTTCCACCTCGCGATAAACCCACGATAGTCTCTCTCTTTCTTCCTCCCTCCCTCTCTCTCTCTCTCTCTCTCTCTCTCTCTCTCTCTCTCTCTCTTCGATATCTCTAAAGATTGAAACCCCTATACCCAGATGGAAACCTCAATTCCCCCCGCCCCCTCATCTCCCGCGACCCCTAATCCCTTCAATCTTGCGACCCCCAATCCCTTCAATCTCACGATAACTCAGCCTTGGCCGCCCTATATCAAAAGAGAGAGAGAGAGAGAGAGACATCGCAATCATCATCTTCTTCACTCATCATGTAGAAGAGAGATCTTGATTACCTCCCGCAGCTCCTCTGTCCACCCAGGTACGTCTCTCTCTCTCTCTCTCTCTCTCTCTCTCTCTCTCTCTTTCTTTCTTTCTCTCTCAGAAAGTTATAATAGGCTTGATTTTTTGGTCTGATGTTCAAGCCTAAAAAAAACGGTTTTGAACATCAGGTTTTGGGCTGATATTCATTTGATACGTTTGGGATGATGTTCATTTGTTTTTTTTTGGCTGATGTTCATCCCTATATCCTGATTTTTTGGGCTGATATTATTGGGATGATGTTCGTTTTTTTGGGATGATGTAACATCATCTCTATAACCTGATGTTACAAGCCTCGCCTATAACATCATTTTTTTGGGATGATGTAACATCATCTCTATAACCTGATGTTACAAGCCCCGCCTATAACATCATTTTTTTGAGTTACGGACTCGCACCTATATTTTTGGGATGATGTTCATTTGATCTTCTTGAACATCGAGTTTTCAAAAATATCAAATGAACATCATCCCTATAACTTGATGTAACTCATGTTTTTGGGTTACAAACTCGATGTTTTTTTTTATATAATCTGATGTTCATTTGATTTAACCTGAGTTACAGACTCAATGTTTTCAAAAATATCAAAAAGATGATGTTCATTTGATATAACATGATGTTACATCATCCCTATAACCTAATGTAACACATGTTTTTTAGTTACAGACTAGATATTTTTGAAAAGATGAGTGACATTCCGAGTTGTTGACAGTCGACGACGGCCTTCTACTCTGATCGGTGGATGGGCTGCTTCCCTTTGGTGTACGAGGCCTTCTGAGGCTCTACAGGTCTATCATCTGCTCGTCTTGGCCTCTTAGAGGTTCCATCTTCTTCGGCCTGAGTGTTGCGAACTTGAGCCGTTGGTCTTATTGGTGTCTTATCAGAAAGGCGTTTCTCGAGGTCACATTTCTTGCGAGCGACTTGATCATCCTCTACCTCGATCTCCTTTTGAATTCGATCGAATAGTATTCTGAGAGAGGCAGGAGGATTACGGATGAGGTCATTGTAGATGTGGAGATCGAATCAGAGGGCATTTTGGAAGGCCAACATGATGGCCTCATCATCTAGATGCCGTCCGGAGAGAGTGGCATGTTCGTTACAGAATCTTCATGTGAAGCTGCAAAGACTCTCATCGGCTTCCATCCTCAGCCGATAGAGGGAGTTGAGTTTCTTCTCCGGCTTCAGGTTGAGTTGATAGTGCTGCACGAAGTGGTTCGCAAGTACTCCGAATTGGGTGATAGACCCAGCACGAAGGTTGTGGTACCAATCGAGAGATGGTTTGTTGAGGCTTCCGGCGAAGGTTCGGCAGAGCACGTTGTTCTCTTCTTCGTGCGGTATTAGAGCTTGCTTAAACGCTAGGATATGGAGGGTAAGATCCCCTTTAGGACAGTTGAACTTCGGGAGAGTCGGAGTCCTCCAGCCTCTCGGGAAGGATGATTGAAATAAGCTTCGGTGGAGGGGTCCAGCGGAAGAGTATCCCTCTCTACGACCGTGTCCCCAACCTGGATGCAGATCGAGGGGCAAGATCGAGAGGTCTTGTCTAAGCCCTTGAGTAGTTGCCTGGATTTGATGACGAAGATCGGTTCCAGCTTTATGTTGGAGTGGGAAAGATAGGGAAACTCTGTTCTTTGATGGTGCTTCCTTCGCCCGATGTCTCACTCGTATATTAGGTTTTGACTGTGCCGGCCTAACACAGTTGAGATCCGAGGATGATTGGTCGTCAATACAATCCCAAACACTCTCCTTTCACGGAGCTGCAGAGGGGGTGGGGTTGCGACGAGCTCTTTCGGGGGCAACGGTGCCCATAGATCTTTGTAGCTTGGAGTGGACCGATCGTCGAGGCGGAACGACTCTCTTGTTGAATGAAGGGACAGGGAGAGCAATTCCGACATCAGAAGCTGCCTTCTTGAGGGCGTCTCTTTCAGCTGTGAGGGTGGTGTTTTGTTTAGCCAACTGTAGTAGCTGAAAGTCGAGCGCCAAGATCTGGTAGGTGGATGGAGGGTCCTCAGCAGGAGCAGGGGCAGTTTGCCCGATCAACTGTCGGAGAGGTGGGGCGATCGGTTGATCGACCGATCTTTCGCTTCCTGAATGAGCTACCATTTTTGGGGACAGTGAGGGGCTGCCCAAAGTTGAGTCGCTGACTTATCGAACGAGTCTCTGGACAAGCTTGACGTGTGTTACTTCCCTCTAGATGATCCTGATGCTTTGTCTTCGCCATTTAGAGAAGGCGAGGGATGCACCAAGATTGTCGTTGTTCTGACGGTTGTCTGCTCAACCGATCTGATGTTTGTTGTAGAGCTGAACTGGCTTTTCGATCTGATCCCACATACGGCGCCAAACTGTGGGGGAAAAATCTTCATGCAGATCCGAAGACTCCGCCCCACCAGTCAATCGAAGCTGAGTCGAAGGCCTTTGATCGATCTGTTGACTGGAAGGTAGGTCCAAAGGTCGATGCCTTGGTGACGTTGAGTTAAGACTTTCGATATGCAAACAGAGAGAAGGTTGACACAAGGTGTGATCTCGGAGTTCAGCCGAAGCCTACGTTTCCGTGCTATAGGGAGCAACCCGAATTCACTAACACTTTGCTCGAAATGACCTCGACAGGCCGAGTACCACTGATCTCCTCGAAAAAAAGATCGAAGGGAATGGAATATCGAAGTTAGAGCTCTGGGTTTCTGAGGTTTTCTCTCTGGATTTTGGATCTCTGGACTCTGGTTTCAGAAATCGATTTTAGATCCTTTTACACTTGAAGGGTCTGCAATTTATAGAAATCTCTAGTAGGAAAACCGGGGCAAATGACGGTTTCTGCCGTCGTATCTGGGGATCCCCCAGGCAGGGCTGGTGGGTCCCGCTGTCATCGGTGTGGACCCCCCAGGCGGAGCTGGTGGGTCCCGCTGTCATCTCTATGGACCCCCAGGCAGGACTGATGGGTCTCTCTGTCGTCTCTGTTGACCCCCCAGGCGGGGCTGGGGGTCCCGCTGTCGTCTGTGTGGACACCCCAAGTGGAGCTGGTTGGTCCCGCTATGGTATCTGTGGACCCCCCAGGCAGGGCTGGTGGGTCCCGCTGTCGTCTGTGTGGACCCTCCAGGCAGGGCTGGTGGGTCCCGCTGTCTGTGAGGCTTCTGGTCAAAATTTGCACCCACACCTCACCCTACCTATCTCTCTGTGTCTTTTCTTACTTCTCAGCTTTAGTAGAAGAATTTTAATTGTTTCTATTATATTGTTCCAACTTTAGTAAATAGATAGATAGATAGAGAAAGAGAGAGACAACTTTAATAGCTTCTTTTTTTTAACTTTAAAATATTATCATCGCTTACGAAATATTGTTATCACCATTAAAATATTGTTATCTAGCTCGAAATATTATCATCACTCTCGAAATATTGTTTTGCCACTTTTGAAATATTGTCACTTGCCTTGAAATATTATCCTCGCTCTCAAAATCTTTTGCGTGCTGACAGGCACAAGCATTACTAGTATTCAAGTGTACTGGAATGTATATCTAACTATATGATTAAAGAATGTCACTTCGATTGTCTAGTATGGTGATTTCTTTTTGGGGGACTTAGTGATAGGTCTCTTTGACAACATTCCATTAAGTATAGATCCCGACAAAAAGGTTATGCTATTATAGATCCAAATTAAAAAATCCAATTGCATTAAGTTCAACGGCTTGCAAAAGGACACATATGCCCATGGATAATTATCATATTTATTAAACTACCATTATGTTAACTAATGATACCACTCCCTCACGAAAGCATCAGTTTCAACACCGATAGTGGAATCACTATAGCTGCTACAGTGATTTCATTGTAACTGCTACAGTAAAATCATTGTAGTTACTACGGTGATTTTTGTCATGTCTACTACAAGGATTCACCGTGGCTGCTATAGTGAAATCAATGTAGTGCCGAGCATTATTCATATATCTGAGTATCATTTCAAATCGTCATAGCTGCTACAGTAAAATCACTGTAGCATCTATGTGTGATAATTTCAATATAGCCGCTACCGTGGTTTAAAATGATATTCAGATATATGAAATGATACTCAATTTCCTGAGCACCATTTTCAATACTTAATCCTCTGAGCACCATTTTGAAGTGATACTCAATTCCCCGAGTACCATTTTATATATTTGAATAACATGTTAAATCACTATAGTTGCTATGGTGATTTCACTATAGCAGCTACAATAATTCATCGTGGTTGCTACAGTGATTTCAAATGGTACTCAATTATCCAAAATGGTACTCGGTGCTACAATAATTTTACTATAGCAACCACATTAAATCACTGTAGCAGCCACAGTGAAATCACTGTAGCAGCTACAGTGAAAGTCGATGTAGTAACAACCACATTAAATCACTGTAGCAGCCACAGTGAAATCACTGTAGCAGCTACAGTGAAAGTCGATGTAGTAACTCATGGTACTATAGCATCTATGGTGAATTGATCATTGTAGCAACCCGTGGAACTATAGCATCTACTGTGAATTAATGTGGGAGGATCTTATGGGTATTTTTGATATTTTAAAAAAAAGTCATCCAAAACGGTTTGAAAAGGTCCTCTTATGTGTAAAAAAACATGGAAGATGATCACTTTTAAAACTAATTGTTGCCTATGGACCTATTGTAAGCAAACAAATAAAATTGCCTTTTGAATCAAACAAAAATATTTGCAGTGGACCTGCACTCAATTTGTTTTTGTTTTTCTGACATCAGTGGGTGTCCCAAAACCTTTCAGGCAATGGACCCACTTTGGGCTCGAACTAAGCCCTTTTGGGAATGCTCATCGACCCACTCGAAAGTTTTCCTATGCACTCCTGGGTATAGGGAGAGAGAGAGAGAGAGAGAGAGAGAGAGAGAGAGAGAGAGAGAGAGAGAGAGAGAGAGAGAGAATTGAACCCATGACCTCTTCACCAATGCATTTGTTTCTTACCAACTCCCCTTTCCTTTGGTGGGTTAGTATAGATAGTGTTGTTGCCAAATGGTGGTCCAAGTTAATCACACGGTGCTTCGTTTAGATTACTTATAGGTTATTTTCATGTTGCATCTTGTTGCCTAATTATATTCATAATTATCTAACGTTGGATTTAGTTGTGATAATCAATCAATTAATAAAATGACATGTCTGAATATTTTCATAACTGACATTTCCTGATAATTAGGACTTTTCCCGCCTTTGTTTGGTCAGCATTATTTTTTTATTTTGGGGGGGGGGGGCGGCTCGACTCCGACCACTTTATTGATAATAAAACTAGTTACAAAATATAGTTAAACAAAAGACTAAATTATAGGACTCGAATAGTGTCAACAATACTCGATATCATGTCACTTTGATAATGAAATTATTTGTATGCAACAAGGAAAGAGCAACGAGAAGAAGATTTGAAGACCAAAGTATGAGATTTTCTCAATCTCAAAACCCAAGTATTGGGATAAGGTCCCATCATACATATACGGATCATTTCCGCCCTCTACTTTAGACTCTGATACCATGTGAAGACTAATCTTCCAACACTCCCCCTCACGTGCAAGCCAATCTTTTGTGGTCCTTGTCACGTGGATGATAGATGTGTGGAGACCACACCCGGCAGGTGAGTGTACGATTAGGCTCTGATACCATGTGAAGAACCCAACCTTGGATACCCATCTCCTCACAAAACCGGCTTGTAAGGGGAGGTTCAAGGTGGGTAAAGTAGAGTGTTGGTTTACGGAGATCTACATATTCCAATTGTAGATCTATAGATCTAGTGGTTTTTGTTTTTTCTTTCTCCGTCGGAGTCCGGTGAGTTGGTCATGATGTTCTTTGCCTGCCGGCGAGAGTTGTTGTTGGCGGCGCTTGTGTGCCCCACTGCCGCCAGAGTGGCGTGTTGCCCGGTGTGGCGTCTCTCCGCTGGTGAGGGCTTCGAGTGTGGGTCGTTCCCCTGGTTTTGCCTATAATGGCGGTGGCCTCCCCCGGGTGGTGGTTGTTTTGTGCTTGCGCCGGCATGTGGCACCTACTGGAGCTCAGGTTGCGAACTCCCCCCTTTGCAATACCCAAAAAAAAAAAAATTATGTAAAGCCTAAATCCAAAAGATCAAAAATTTATTGCCACTCTTATGTTTGTTAATCCACCCTTCTTTTTTTGGGAAGGACAGTTGGTTAGTACATCATCTATCAATGTGATGACACAAGATGGACCAAGGATAAGAGCGAGATAAAAGCCCAATTTTTAATAATCTCATCGGCTGGAGGGCTAACCACTAACATGAGAGGTAGGCATTCCCATGAGCAGGAGGAAACATGTCGTTCCCATGACTGATCGGATAGCACATCTGGCACCGCATTCCCATTAGAGAGAGAGAGAGAGAGAGAGAGAGAGAGAGAGAGAGAGAGAGAGAGAGAGAGAGAGAGAGAGAGAGAGAGAGAGAGAGAGAGAGAGAGAGAGAGAGAGGTGGCAATCCTTGACCCAACTTGCCAACCCGACCTGAACCCAACCCGAAGTTAGCGGGGTTGGGTTTGGTCTAAACGGTTCGGTTCTTAAATAGGTTGACCTGATTGACCCATTTATTTATTGGGTTGAGTTTGGGTTTAAATCTATAACCCGATTGGCCTGACTTGACCCATTTACAACCCGTTTATTTAATGGGTCGGGTCAAACTATATACACCCGACCCGTGTAACAACCCGTTTATTTAATGGGTCAGGTCAACCTGCCTGTTCATTTAATAGCCCCTAGATTGTTTTTAGCGAAAACATTACTTAGAAGAGCATTTGCATCAGGTTTTTAATCTATGGAGGGACAAAACCCAACTTGATCCGACCCAACCCGACCCATTTATTAAACGGGTTAAAGGGGTCGGGTCAACCTGTTCATTTAATGGCCCATAGATTTTTTTTGGCGAAAACATTACTTAAAAGAGCATTTGCATTAGATTTTTATGTATTTGCATCAGGTTTTTAATTTATGGAGAGACAACACCCAACTTGATCCGACCCAACCCGACCCATTTATTAAACAGGGTAAAGGGGTCGGGTCAACCCTTTGATTAGACGAGTTAGGTTCGGATTGGATGTTTTGCTCTTGTATCTATGTCTCATCCCGACCCGACCCATTTCCGCCCCTAGACCTTAAACCATCTATATAAACACGTTAGGGCAATTCGGGTTATTTACAACATTGCCATCTTCAAAATCACGCAAGACAAGTTTCGAAGACAAGTTGTCCATCCGATCTAATTGTACGTATCAATCGCATCCCAATCCTCATATTCTCAACCCGTTTGATCAAATCGAACAGTTTAAAAACACCCCTCAAATCTCTCAAAGGATAATAATCGTCCCCCCTAAAATCTCTCTTTCCTACAATTTCTCATTTTCTCTCTCTCTCTCCCTTCATCCATTGGGTGGGTGGGGGGGGGGGGGTTTCACGCCGAAGATGTCCGTGCTAATCGGCACGGGCATTCACTAGACTCCGACAAACCAAGGCCACGGGTTTGCATTGTGCCTTACTAACTGACGGGGACCCGTGAGTTGAGTCCGCTGATAAACTCATTGTAATTTGTCGTTCTCTCATTGCTTTCGGCTGACATGCATAGTCGAAAACATGTGATGGTAGGCCATGGAAGTGCACGCACTCTCAAAAATGGGATCAGCCCCAAATGAGCAAAACCTTTTTTATGTTCCATTGGTGGGTAACTTCATCTAATAATGTAATTTTAAATATGATTTTTGTCACCCTTATCAATGTGAAAATGATAATCGATTTTATCATTTTATTTTCCTTTAAAGGAAAATACTATTTGCTTCCATAGTTTTTACCAATTCTCTCACAAAGAATAACTTGTCGCAATTGCAGTCGTCTGTTTCACCTAGTCTTGATCGGTGAATTGCACTCGGCCTGAACCGACAAGCAAAGGAACGTTGTGATTGGATGCCACGTCGTTATGTGTGAGAGAATTGGAAAAAACTATCGGTATGAATAGCATCGCTCGTGTTTAAGTCTTGTCATGTGGTGGTGTAATACACAAGTAAATAGAATCCGGTTAAAAATAAAAAGATTGATCCCTGTCGTTGAAGCACTAGCGCCATTTGATGTCCGATTTTAAAAAATTCTCGGTAAATACATGTACACTGCAGAGGGAAAACAAGTTGGATAGAGAGGCCTTACCACATAACGTCGTGGGGATGCCTATCATGGTGCACCATATTTTTGCCTCGGATAATTGCTTGTGGGGGGACCACGACAAGGCTCGGTGTGGTGTGTTCAACGCAACGCTTAGTGTGGCACATTGTGATGGACTCCCCCTCATTGCTATGTGGTAAGGCCTCCCCATCGAAGTTGCTCTCATTGTATCGTGGTCCGACTCCAAAAATTATACCAGAGCACACATCCTAGACAAGCCGATCCAATTAAATGAGAGTTGTGAGTATTGATTCCTTTTTATTTAGGAAACATTTACTCATACCCCAGAATTCATGAGCTTATCCGTTTCCTAATGTCCCATGATTTCTCACCAATTTTTTTTTATTGATGACAAATTTGTCCTTACCCATACTTCTCCTGGTTATCCTTTTTCATACCCCACCTGCTTCCCTCCTCCTTCCTCATTTTCCATCATGGAGGCACCAGTGCCTCCCCTCATTTTCCTTTGCTGGAGTTGCAGTGTCTCCCCTTCCCTCCTCATCATCTTTCTTTATCGTTGGAGGTGCTGCCACTTCCCTTTCTCCTCCTCCTTCCCTATCACTATGGGGAAGGAGGAGGAGGGGAAGGGGAGGCAACATAAGTTCCGACAATTTGGAAGGAGGGGGGTGGTGGTGGTCGCTCCGGGCCTCTGGCAATGGGGAAGGAATAGAGAAAGGTGGGATAAGTTAAGGGCGTACTTATCATCCAAAAAAATTAGGTTTAATTAGTCCTAAATCCCTCCAAATGTCTTTGTTTAAGTTGAAGGATACAAGTTGTCAGGATATTAGCTAAAGTCCCTCCCGACACGTTTGTACAAGAATTCCTTAACCGGAAATGTTGACTTTTTTTACCCTTTAAATTATAAAACTACCCCTTCAGCAAGAGTATCCATTCGTTTTCAGTAAGAGTATCCATTCGTCTTTGGCACGAAGATCCATTCACCGATTAACACTATACATGTAGCGATTGCTACAGTGATTTCACTATAGGTACTACAGCGAAAACATCGTAGCAAGATTATACATTCATCTCCAGAAGAGTATCCATTCGTTATCAACAAGAGTATCTATTCACCGGGTGACACTGTTCATGTTGCAGTTGCTATAGTGATTTCACTGTAGCAAGAGTATACGTTCGTCTGCAGAAAGAGTATCCACTCGGCTAATTGATACTCTTGCTACTATGAAATCACTGCAGCAGCTATAATGAAATCATTATAGAAACAGATAATTCGCTAAATTGATACTCTTATCAAATCGAATTGATACTCTTGCTATAGTGAAAAAATCACTGTAGCAGCTATAGTGAAATAACTGTAGCACGCAATGTTCGTGAGGGACTTTGTGCAATATTGAAACATTATTTGTCCTTTAGCTAATATAGCATCTATTAAAAGGACTTAAGGCTAAGTCTCCCAAACAAATTATATATGAAGAAACGAAAAGTTTGGGGCAAGCGGGGTGTGTGAAATAATTTTAGAGTGTGAATAAAATTATCATTTATTTATTGTGTTGCTTGTGTTAGCCTGTTAGGTGTTGGAAACGGGCAAGTAGCTTTGCCCGCAATGGAGGCCACGACAAGGCTCGATGTGGTGTGTCCAATGCAACGCTTAGTGTGGTGCACCGTGATGGGCTCCCCCTCATTGCTATGCCGTAAGGTCTCCCCATCGAAGTTGCTCTCAGCGTATTGTGGTTTGACTCCAAAAACTAGACCATAACACATCTTATGTGGTAAGGCCTTCCCATCGAAGTTGTACGCGATGTCATCCCTTAATATAAGTGGACTCCGCCACATGGGTGCGAAGCACCAGGGCATGTTGCGAGTTGACTAGTTGCCTTTGCTAGGGGCACCCAATGTGTTTACTAAGGGCACCTGGTAAATAGTGAAATCACTAGTGCACTATACTTCTGTGTGTCATGCGACTTCTTGCCTACACAGGACGACCAATTAGTCACACAGAGGTATTTTGGTGAAACCAAACGTCACTGTGCACTAAGGGAGCCCTATGTGTATGAGAACATGCATGGCCTTGATTATAGAAGTGGGAAGCTCCATAACAGGGGTCAATCCTATAGTATAGGACACATGGATTTGACTTGGGGTTTTCCATCACTAGAAACTAGGAGACAAGGGAGAGAAGTTAGGGGGCCAGCCTTAGCAAGTTGCATACGCAACCTAGGGGGGTGGCCTCATTAAAAGGAGCAAGGGGAGAGGGGTGGCCTCATTAAAAGGAGCAAGGGGAGAGGGGTGGCCAGCCCTATTGAAGCCATACTCCCCCCCTCTCAAGCTCTCTTCTCTCTCTTATCTCCCTCGCTTGCGAATTCGTTTTCTTCATGTGGTGTCTTCATAGACGAGAAGGGCTAACGTAAGGGGGGCACTCAGAGACCCTTCATTGGCGTGCCATGCATCGTGTGAGATCGAGTGAACATTGAAGGCATCATCTCCGGCGTATCGTCGACTTCTTCGAGGACTATCTTCCGTCTCCATCGACAAAGAAGACAATTTTCCACGGTTAAAAGATCCGCACGAATGTATGCAATATCCTAACTCGTAGATCTAGCGTAGAATCGAATTGCATACATGCTAGTTATTCATATCACTAGATTGTTGTTAGGGTGTTTGGTTCACATGCACACATGTGCACGCACATATAGCTAGTTTCAATGAAAGTTTTTTTTAATTGTGTAACGTGCACCACGCACGGTCTTTGGACCGACAAATCACTTCAGTTGCGAGTCTCTGCCATATGATTTTTCCAACAAAAAACTTTCCTTCCAGCAAGAGTATCCATTCATTTTCAGTATGAGTATCCATTTGTCTTTAGCATGAGTATCCACTCGGCTAATTGAAATCACTATAGCAGCTACAGTGAAAATCATTATAGTAAAAAACAATTCGCTAAATTGATACTCTTATCAAATCAAAAAATCTAGGTTACACTGTAGAGGAAAAAAAAGTTGGATGGAGAGGCTTTACCACATAATGCCGTGGGGACGCCTATCATGGTCCACCATATTGCTGCCCCGGACAAATACTTGTAGGGGGGCATGACAAGGCTCGGTGTGGCGTGTCCAATGCAACGCTTAGTGTGGTGCGCCGTGATGGGAGCCCCCTCATTGCTATGCGGTAAGGCCTCCCCATCGAAGTTGCTCTCAGCGTATCATGGTCCGACTCCAAAAACTAAATAAGAGCACACATCCTAGACGAACCGATCCAATTAAATGAGGGATGTGATCGTATTGATTTCTTTTTATTCAGGAAACTATTATTCATACCAATTGATTCCTTTTTATTTATGAAACTTTATTCCTACCCCAAATATGATGAGCTTACTCGTATCCTAATGTCCATGATTTTTCACCATTTTTTTTTATGACAAATTTGTCCTTACCCATACTCCTCCTGGTTACCCTTCTTTGTACCCCACCTGCTTTCCTCCTCCTCCCTCATTTTCCATCTTGGAGGCACCATTGTCTCCCCTTATTTTTCTTTGTCGGAGTTGCTGTTGTCTCCCCTTCCCTCCTCATCATCTTTCTCTATCGTCGGAGCTGCTGCCACTTTCCTTTCTCCTCTTTCCCTATCGAGGAGGAGGGGAAGGAGAGGCAATATAAGTTTCGACGATTTGGAAGGAGGGAGGAGGTGGTGGTGGCTCTGGGACTCCGACAATGGAGAAGGAATATAGAAAGGTGGGATGAGTTAAAGACGTACTTACCATCCAAAAAAATTTGGGTTAATGAGTCCTAGATCCCTTCACAGATCTTTATTTAAGTTGAAGGATACAAGTTGTTACGATATTAGCTAAAGTCCCTCCCAAAGGACACGTTTGTACATGAAGTCAACCAAAATTGTTAACAATTTTTTACCCTTTAAATTACAAAATTGCCCCTCCAGCAAAAGTTTCCATTCGTCTTTGACATGAGTATCCATTCGCCGATTAACACTATACATGTGGCGATTGCTACAATGATTTCGCTGTAGCTACTACAGCGAAAACACCGTAGCAAGGGTATACATTTGTCTTCGGAAAAGAAGTATCTATTCATCGGATGACATTGTGCATGTTGTGATTGCTACAATGATTTCACTGTAGCAAGAGTATCCATTCGTCTTCAGAAAGAGTATCCACTCGGCTAATTGATACTCTTGCTATAACGAAATCACTATAGCAACTACAGTGAAATTATTGTAGCAACAAACAATTCGTTAAATTGATACTCTTATCAAATTGAATCGATACTCTTGCTACAATGATTTCACTATAGCAGCTACAGTGAAAATCAATGTAGCCACATTAACAGTGTCAACTAGCAAATGGATATTTTTTTTGGAGACGAATGGATATTCTTTCTGTAGTACGTGAGGGGATAAATAAGGATGAGGGACTTTCTGTAGCACGTAATGTTTGTGAGGGACTTGGTGCAATATTGAAACATTATTTATTCTTTAGCTAATATAGCATCTATTAAAAAGGACTTAAGGCTAAGTCTTCCAAAACAGTTATACATAAAAGAAAGGAAAAACTTGGGGCAAGTGGGGTATGTGGAATAAGTTTAGGGTGTGAGTAAAATTATCCTTTATTCATTGTGTGGCTTGTGTTAGCCCTGCTGGGTGTTGAAAACGGACAAGTAGTTCTGTCCACAATGGAGGCCACACATCCCAGTGGGGTCCACCACCCACAGTCCCTCAGAAGTCAGAAGGTAGTGAACGGGAGCCGCCGAAGAGCCGCAATCAATGAAAGATACCGTACCAAATCCTTATGGTGTCCGATAACCCCAAATCTGACGGCGGCGGCGGAGTTGGTGTAGGAGGAGGAGGAGGAGGAGGAGTTGGAGGGGCCGGCTACGTCCCTGATCAGCATCAGCAACGGCAGCAGCGCAGCATTCCGCCGGGCATGGCTCTGCCGGGGATCATGGGCTCCCTGGCCACCACCGCCGACGCTGCCACGGAGGCTACCACCGTATCCTCCTCCGATGACCTGAACAAGAAGATCCGGAAACCTTACACCATCACCAAATCCAGAGAGAGCTGGACGGAGCAGGAGCACGACAAGTTCCTCGAGGCTCTCCAGCTGTAAGCCCTCCTCCTCCCCCCCCCCCCTTCCCCTTTGAGTGAATCCTTGGATTGATGTCATGGGTTCCAAGTAGAGTTTGCCCATTTTGTACCCAAATGAGTGTTTAAAACTGAGTTCTCTGATATTTTTCCCTCTGAGTTGTTGCTGTGGATTTAGGTCATGGGTTTCAGCTGAAATTTGCCCCTTTTCATTAGCACAATGGGTGTTTGAAACGTGGGCTTCGTTATTATTATTTTTTTGCTGTTGTTGCTTGTTGGGTCTTCTCATAGCCATTGGGTTGATTGTTTGGGGTGAGAGAAAGTGGGGTTCTCGGTTTTAGATTTGACCGTTGATTAGAGGGGCTCTCTTGTTTGAAGTCATCAACTTGTTGGGTTACAAGAAGAGAATGAATACTTACTAAGTTCCTTGAGAGAATATGCCTTTGAGGTATTTTAAGGATTTTATTTATCAAGTACCTGATGTGAAGTCAGTGCTCCAGGGAGATAAATGAAAGAGGGGACAACCTTTTGTTCTTTGTTTTCTTCATCGGCGAAGCCTGTTAGTTGAGCTCTCGTTAGTCATTACCCTGGGTTCTGACTTCAGCCAGTTGCATTATATTCTCATTTCAAAGCTGCCGTTAGTTGTTGGAAACCCCAATGAGAATTGAAGTGGATTTGCACCAAACCATGGTTATGAATAAGACCCTATGGGTTCAAATCTACTTGCAGAAGAGGTTTACACTGGGTTAGATACTTAGATGAAGTGGAGAGGGGTCTCAGGAGTACTATGTAATCGTCGCATACCTTTAAGACTCAAGGGTAAATTTTACAAGACAACAATAAGACTCACAATATTATATGGTTCAGAATGTTGGCCCTTAAAAGAGACTTCAAGTTCATAAGATGGGCGTGACAGATATGAGGATGCTGAGGTGGATGTGCGAAAAAACTAGGAGGGATAGAGTGATGAATGAGTGTATTAGAGAAAGTGTTGGAGTAGCACCAATTAAGGACAAGATAATGAAGAATAAATTATGATGGTTTAGACATGTACAACGTAGAGTAGAGGCAGCCCCTATAAGGATAGGGTCCCATTTTAGTTTGGAAGGTCCAAGGAGGAGGGTAGACCTAAAATAATATTGATGAAAGGTGTTATAAAAGACATGGACAAGCTTTCATTGACAACATATATAGCCATCAATAGAAATTAATGGCGAAGAAAGATTCATAAAGCTAACCCCAAGTAGATAGGGCATGGCTTGTTGGTTATGGTCATGGTTTAGAACATAGTGCCATTATTCACGAATTGTTTAAAATTTTTGCGAATCTAAGACAACAAATTATTTGCCGAATATCTCAACAATCTGACACGTGTCCGGGTTATTTATGAATAATTCACTAACATATTCGCAAAGTTTACGACACAAATCTACTTATTTTATATAAAAATATTTGTTTATTACTTTTTATATATTTTGACCATCCCTTGACCATCAATTGCATAACCCATTTCTTGGTTTTCTAGTAAACCACCTATAAACCATTGCCTCTCAGATCAATATTCATCATTTAGGATGATTATTAAGTTAATCTATGTGCTTCATAGTTCAAATTCAGACCGGATTCAGATCTTTCCTAAAATTTTATAGGCTTAGCTTGATTCGAATTTCTTCGCTATTGTCAATGGTCTTCTACACTACTTGCTTCTACTTCTTCCTCAATCAAAAAATGATATCAAATGAAGTCCCTACAACATTTATCAATCATATTTGTGAGAAGAAGCATCCTATCCTTCATGTCTGTACCATCAGGAGCAGGAGAATTTTGAGGAAATAAACCCCATGCCCCATCTCTAAAGCAACCAACAAACAGTTGTCCATGGCTTTCCTGCATCCAGTTGAATATTAGATGTATGCACTTTTTACTGATCAATAAAGACATTTGTTGTAAGGTCAAATATTGTCTCAGAAAGGTAGCTGTGTGCATATGTGGACTCAGCTTATCTCTCTCGTACTTTAAGAACTATTATCCTATTTTTTGGGCCTATGGTTTCCAGCAAAAATATACTTTTGGCAAACATTTCATCAGGTTATAATTAATCTCACTTCCATGTAAAAAATTAGGTACTTGATTTATTGTAGTCCTCGAGACATGCACTTTAATTTAGGACCAGTTAACTTATCTTTACCTTTTAATTTAACTTCCAGAACTGTAAATTAAGTTTGCAAGAGTTTTCTTCTTTTTTGATTTGCAGTTTTGATCGTGATTGGAAAAAGATAGAAGCGTTTGTTGGCTCAAAAACAGTCATCCAGGTATTTTTCATGAGTAAGCTTTTGTGGAAGTAATATAAGCTACACCAACATAAAACTTACTACTGATAAGGAAAAATTAAAATTATGCTTTAGTATGTGTCTGGCACTGATGTGTAGCTTAGATATTAATATGATCCTTCATACTAAATTCACATTTCAAAAAGGAATAGGATCACAATCTGTTAATGTGATATGGATTTAAATGACAAATTTTGGAGCTCCCCATACTTGGGATTCATGTCTCTGATCTTTATCATTTTTCCTGATTGGGTCATCTTGGTATTTTGGAATTGTTGTTTAAGCTGAAACAAATGACATCAAAACTTCTACTAATAATAGAGAATTAAAATGTTTAAATATTGATTTAGCATTCACCTATGGTTTCAATGCAAACTTTGTTCTATATATCAGATTTTCTGTTTCAGAATAGAATGATATTGAGTTTGTGGTTTGGATTCTATATGCTGAAGCTTGGATCTCGCCATTCTCATAATTGATGACTCTTTCGCCTTGCTTGCCAGTATCTTTGTCCGCGAACAAACTCTTTATTGAGTACTCATGCATAAATTTAGTTTGACTTATTACATCTGTGAATGACTAGTAAAAAATTGGAAGTATTTGGAAGGACATTCTATAGAAACTTGGAGAAGCATTTTTGGTTAGCTATACAATCACCAAGCCATATTTACATTATATTGCAAGTTTGTCATTGTCAACAATAAAAGTTCACAAGGTGTTATATTTATACTAAAAGAAGTTGGAAGTTACTTGAAGGGTAAATTAGTCGAAACAATGAGAACAATGAGAACTAATTCTGGTTCCTAAAAGGTTTCATCAATCTTTAAGATCGTATCTATCCAATGATCAAGTCACTGTGCTTGACATAAGATAGCAATTTTGTAAATGTTAACACTAGGATGCAGATATTACTAGAAGAAAATGGTGTGTTCATGTTTCTATCTGGTGCGAAAGAAGGTTCCCCATGGATTACACCATTGGTGTGAGTGAAGTGTATGGATAAAGTGAATGGAATTAAGGTTGCCATATTGTGTATTGTTTTCCCTATTTTGTGTATTGTGTATTGTAAGATACGGTTAAATTTATATTATTATATATATATATATATACACATAATAAACATATAAAGAACATACTAGAATATTAAATATGAAAAGTCAAGTAGAAGAGTAATATATTCCCTATAATTTCACATCAAACATAACAATAGCCTATACAAAAAGTATGATGTGTGTATATATCTATAAAAAAGAAACCATATATAAGTATTATCTATGATCTATTAATTTATTATTCTTAAAATATTCGGATGGCCAATGAAGACAAAACAAAAACTCAAAAATTAGGAAGGCCTCATTTTTCAATCTCCACCGCATCTACATCATCAATTTGATCATCACCAAAAGATAATTTATCACCATTTACTTCTTTATCTTCCTCTCCTGTCTCTTGCACCTTTTCATCATAGTCATTCTCATCCTCATTGTCTTCTTCAAAGTCATCAACTTCTTTCCTTTAGCCTTCCTTTGTGAACTTAGATTCATTACCCCTACTACAAAGAAGTAACATATATATATATATATATTATAGGTAGAAATAGAATCATATAACTATTGAAGTTAGAAAAGTTGTAGATATTTGTTGCCCCAAGCTCTATAAAACTTTAAAAAACAAATGGCATTGAGCTCCGACAATTCTAGAGAAATATTTGTAAAAACCCAATAAACATCTAAGAGACCTATATAGTCATTTGGGAAACTAAAAAAAAAAATCATTTTAAAAGTAAAAAAAAAGTTTTCACCGTATCGGACGTATCATGTATTGTATGATACGGTGAAAATGATATGTAAACACGATACATATCGTTTTTCTCCTGTATCGTATCGTACAATATGTATCGTGTATCGTACGATACTAACAACATAGAATAGAGACTCTTACTATTTCGATTGATTTCAACATGCATTCTTAAAATCCGGAAAACAATTGATTTTTAGAAATACACCAGTTATCTCACCATCTATATCCCTAACATAAAAGACAGTTTGTTCTCTTCTACTGGAATACTACACCTATAGGGAGCCTGGTTTCCCATCGGTGTAGGATTTGGTTTCCTATTGGATTCGTCATCACTTAACATAAAAGGCAGTTCATTCTCTTCTATCAGAATCCTACACCCATGGGGAAACCGGTTACCCATGGGTGTAAGATTTGCTTTCCTATTGGATTCACTTATATAATCTATACCCATAACATAAAAGGCAGGTTGTTCTCTTCTACCAGAATCGTACACCCATGGGGAAACCGGTTTCCCATGGGTGTAGGATTTGATTTCCTATTGGATTCACTTATATAAAAGGATTGTTTAAGCACCCCATTGCACATACACCCCTAGCAAATATTGATATTAGTTCTCTTCCACCAAAATCCTATACCCATTGGTTACCCCTTTGCACATATACCCCTAACAAATGGTGATATTAGTTCTCTTATACTGAAATCCTACACCCATGGGGAAACACCCCTTCACACATACACCCCTAATAAATGATGATATTATTTCTCTTCTATTGGAATCCTACATCCATGGAGAAACACCCCTTTGCTCATACACCCCTAACAAATGGGGATATTAGTTGGATTTGGTTTCCTATGGGATTCCCTTATATAAAAGGATTGTGTAAGCACCCCTTTGCACATACACCCCTAACAAATGTGGATATTGGACATAACTAAGTTTCTCTCGTCGGTCCCCTCCGGTTTCCTATGTTTATGTCGTCAGTGGGTAGGGAATGAGTGCTCAATACCCTCCATGGAAGAATACACTTAAGGGGCTTGCTTAAGAATAAGGAGGAGAAAAAGAGTTCCCCTTTAAAAGATCAGTTTTGTTGTTATACGCTATCAGTTTTGTTCTCTTATTTTTTTACCCTTCGAGCAACAAAATGTGAAGTCCTAAAAACTGCACCTGAATAGTTCTATGGATGTGGTCTTATATTCTTCCTTTACCAGCTCGAGGTTATGAAAGACCTTCAAACTCCACTAAATACTCATTACCTCAAGCCTTTACTTTGGGCTAGCCCTATGCCTAAGAGCGACGAGGAACTAAGAGTGTGGCACTTCAACAAGAATGGGTAAAAGTGGTGATGCGGTACGGGTGAGGGAGTCCCACCAAAATTAAGGGAGGGTTCTTGCTCTATGTGAAAGATTGGGGATTTAAGAATGTTCAGATTTTATTCACAGAAAGCTAGTCTTTGGCTATTTGACTGAGATCTAGCAATAGAATAGGGATGGAAATTGGTTGGGATGTTGGTCTTGATGTTATGAGATATGATCTATATTTGTGGTCAATCAGAACACTGGCTGAAAAGTTATGGATAAAACTAGGTGCAGATTTTCTAAATCAGAATATATCTTATGAATGGATTTTTAAAGGTTTTTATTAATGGTAATGAATTGATGATGGCTTCAGGTTATGGGGTTAATGGATGCATAAAAAAATAAGAATGAAATAGATAGAGATGTGAGAATATGAGTGAAATAATGATTGCTTCAGCCTTCGGGTTCAGGGTTAATGGATGCATAGAAAATTAAAACAAGAGAGAAAAGCATGAGAGAATATGAGAGAGAGATAGGGAGATGAGGAGATGATTACCAGGGTATATTATCTTATGACCTCATGCCGAGTATTCGTAGGCCTTTCACCCTCAAGGAAGACGAGCCATCACAACTCGCTTTAAAGCAAATAGTTTCACAATATTTTTAGTCATCAATAACTGATTACAATGGCAAGGCCTATGTCCTTTGTATAGACTTGCAAAAGTAAAAGACTACTACTCCTAATGTGTTTAGGACATGAACTCCTACTAAAATTAGGAGTTGTACTAATTAACTTAGGACTTGGACTCCTAATATACATTGGACTTGGACCCTTACTGCACTTAGGACTAGTATACATCATGGGTATGTGCTTAATACTCGTAAACCTACTAGAAAACCCTTATAATATGTGTTTTGACATGTGCAAAACTAAAGCCTAAAAATATGACGAAAATATATACTAAATAAAAAAAATTAATAAATAAAAAAGGCCTCACCTTGATTGGTTCATCAGTTGGGCTCATCTGGGTTTCAAAATTTCATGCAGGTGCAACCTAATTCCATCAAAAGGTTATATGGTTGAGATAAATACGGGGGAGACCAAATACTTGTTATTTTCTGTAAGGTTATGTTTCGAGACTTGTTATTTGGTAGTCGAAGAGAGCTTTTTATTTGTTTTCCAATGATTATTTTTTGGCATTATTTATTTTGGATTATACAACTATGCTATCCTATGTTGCGGGAGATGCACCGCTACTTGAGTCATGTGACTAGCATCATTGAGAGTTGTATTCCCTAAAAGCAATCTGACCCTATCTTTGATGTGGAAATCAAATTATAGTGATGATTCAAAGAGGCAAAAGGAATCCTTAACTACCCGCATGCAGACTCCCGATTGTGAATTTGGTTCATGGTTGTACAACACGATCATTGGTTGGAAGGTGTCCAGAAAGGTGGTAATGGAGATTGTGCTCGTGGTGTTGTAAAACTATAAGGTTAGTGAAGGCAATGCACCTGAGTCGCATGGTAAGTCTTATAAGGGTATGTTTATTGATTCTTGTTTTTTGATCCGGACAATTGGAGCTAATGAATACATTAGATTTTGAGTAGACCTTCGTTTTTATCTGCTGGCTATATTTATATATATACTGTGGACCCGAATCAATCATGTCTAATTGTATGTGGATCTGATTAGGTCTTGTTTAATTTTGCAAAAGAATTTTTTGAATATATTAGGTTCTTAAATGGGACTTTGCAGCCCCCTCTAGGTCTTTTACATATAAGAACCGTATATTCTACATTACGACCCATGTATTAGTGTTACTTCATTACGTCACTGGATCTTCTCAGAAATCCATAGTCCCCAGAACAAGTTTAAGTCTTCTATCATTATCCATGTCCTCCATTATCTCCTTTCACATTTCAGGAATATCATTAGAACGTGCTTTCTCATAATACCCGAAAGCATGAGCCAAGTGTTACTTGTGTCAAGCAATACCATCATTTCTTGTAAAGCCCACAACTTCCACACCATATGATTCTTTTCATTAGGACTCCCATAGTGCCCATACTTCCATCTCTATCTTCAAACAAAGAAGAATCCAAAGACACGGATGAGATGGTGGTGTATATGAGTCTGTGGTGTGTAGTGGCATGTTGGCGACTTTGACATCCTTTTTGTTAATGTATGTAGAGATGGGTCGGATCGGGTCTTATGTACAGTTGGGTTGGGTTCTATGTTGTACATATATATTGGGCTTAGTCCCTCAATGAAGAGACATTCCATTCTCTCCAAATCCTAGCGCCATCTCTATTATGGTATCAGAGCTCTAGGGTTTCTCCCGCTGCGACGCATTGACAATAGCTGCTCCCCCCTCTATTCCAGTCCCTCCTTTGGCACCAGGCATCACCTTCTTCAGCCCCTTTCCCGATGTCTCCTCTGGCCTCCGGTTACCTCTCTCCCGACGTCTCCTCCGGCCCCTTACCAGCAGGCTGGCAGCCATCTGGCTTCCCTCTTCCTCACCGGAAGCCCCCCTTCCACTCCCTCACCGGCAGCCCCCCAACCTCCCTTTCTCTCACTGGCAGCCCCCCTCCCTCTCCCTCACCAGTAGCCACCCCCCTCCTTACCTGATCCCCTTACCCTCTCCCCTACCGGCAACCCTCTACCACCCGGTAGGCCCCCTCCCTCTCCCTCACAGGCAGCCCCCCTTACCCGATCCCCCCTACCTTTTCCCTTACCTACAACCCTTTCCCACCTGGATGCCCCTTCTCCCTCCCCCTCGCCGGCAGCTCCACCCCCCTTACTCGATCCCCCTACCTGGCAGCCCCCTATCCTCTCCCCACCCGACAGCCCCCACCTTCCTCTCCCTCACCGGCAGCCCCTCTACTTGGTACCCCCGCGACACCAATCGGCCTCCTTGTCACCCTCCATGCCACACCCCGCCCCCTCTCCCCTTCCACCGCCATCCACCGACCACCCCTCTTACCCGACCTCCGGCCACCTACCTGCCCCTCTCCATAGATATCCCTACAGTCTCCCTCTGTGCTATACCACTACTGCGGGCATACTGTCTCCTTCCTCTTACAGACCGGATCTGGCACCGGCCATGGGTACCCCCGCTATGGACTCCTGCAGCACCTCTTGGCTCTCATGCCATCTGCACCCAGTGGCTGCTCGTCGAGTCTCTCCAGTTCTTTGTTTTGAGGGTATTCTTGGGCCGAGTCCTTTCGTCGAGTCAGCCGGTTGTGGACGTGGCCAGGGTCCCCTCCACTATAATGGCGACACTGCTGCTGCTGCCGGTCTCGCTTCCTCGGTCTCTACCATTGTTTGACTCTGATCGTCTTCAGCGACTTGAATTACTTCGGTACATGGTCTGTTCGTCACTTTTGGTACTGCTACTCGGATCATCTACTCTGATGCCTCCTGCCACCTCACTCCTGACTCTACCGTACTCACCGACTGTACCCCTGCTCCTACCCATCTTGGGGTCCTCACTGTTGATGGGGGCCTCGTACCTATTTCGCAGTGTGGTTTCATCACCTCTGTCTCCGATCCCATTGGTTGCTTGACCTTGCCCCATGTTCACCATGCTTCCCTCTTAAACATTAATTTAATATCTGTTAGTTCCTTTTGTGACTCCGGCCTGACAATTATCTTTACTTCTTGTTCTGTGTAGAATACACAGACGGGTCAGAGGGCTGGGTTGGGTTGTGACAAGGGGGACTTTACCAGTTGGATCACCTTTAGGTTCTCACTTCCATTCCTTTTGCCCTGTCTGCACTTTTGATGCCGACTTGTGGCACAAATGGTTAGATCACATATCCAGTGATAAACTCCAAAGCGTTTTCCACTCAGGCGCCTTAGGTCGAGTGCCTTTCTCCCCCCTCTTTGTCTGCATGGGTTGTCGATTGGAAAAGCACCTAACTCTTCCTATAACTGCTAGTGCTTCCCGATCAAAACGCTTCTTTTGATCTTGTGCATTCTGATGTTTGGGGTCCTACTCTAGTTGCCTTATTTACTGGTTTTTTATATTATGTGTTCATAGATGATTACTTCCGTTGTATCTGAGTCTATCTCCTGCACTGCCTCTTCGAGATTCCTTACATTTACAGGACCTTCACTACTATGCTCCATTCCCAGTTTGGTCGGCTCATTAAGACCTTTCGGTCTAACTGTGCCCAAAAGTATCTTTCCTTCGAGATGCGTGAGATCCTTTAAACTCATGATACTTTTCACCAACAGTCGTGCCCCCACACCCATAAACAGAACGGAGTCGTCAAGCACAAGCATCATTATGTCCTTGAGATAGCGCGAGCTCTACTTCTGTCTGTTTCTGTTCTATATTACTACTGGGTCGAGGCTGTTATGACCGCCGTTCACTTTATAAACATCACTACGTCCTCCACCCTCTCTGGTGTTACCTCGTACGAACGGCTTTACTCCACATCCCCCGACTACTCCCTTCTTCGTAACTTTGGGTGCACGTGTTTCGTCCTTCTCTCTCCCCATGAGTGCACCAAACTCTTTGCTAGGTCTGTTAGGTGTATACGTACACTTGGGGCTCAGTCGGGAGCACAAGGGCTATCGGTGCTATGATCCTTTGACTAGTCGGATCCGTATCTCTCGCCACGTCTCCTTTGTTGATGTTGTCCTGTACTTTTTCACTGAGTCCCGGGATCTTTCCTCACTGCATGTGTCACCCTCTACGCCTCCACAACTCTCACTGCTCGCATCACCCTATACTTCTCTATCACCTCTTACCATCCCCTTTCTACCTCCGTAGCCTGCTCTCACGCCTACAACTGTGCCTTACTCGGTTGAGCCTCCCCTACCATCATCGGGATCCTTCTTGCCTCCGCCTCCCCCACCCCTACCTACCATGCCCCCTCGCCTCCATCTCCCCAAACGCTACTATCTGTCACTCGTGTCTGCGTTCGTCGCTTCACAGTCACTTCTACCGAGTCTGTTCCCACTGGTACTCCCTCGCTTGCTGTTGCTCCCTCCTCTTCGGTCACGGATCCTGGCCTTGTTCGGTGCTACCCTACGCGCGAACATCACCCTCCAGACATATATGACTACTCTCTTGACAGGTTTGGCTACTCTGATTTTACCTCTGACTTTCCTGACTCCTCTGTATACTCTGTTGTTACCTCTTATTTCCTGTCTTACTAGGTCTTTCTTACTGCTTTTCACACACATCGGGAGCCCCAGTCGTACCATGAGGAATCTTTACACCCAGAGTGGCGGCAAGCCATGACAATGGAGCTTGAGACTTTTCAGTGGACCCAGACTTAGGATCTGGTTCCTTGTCCCTCAGGCGTGGTGTTTGTTAGCTGGAAATGGATTTTCAAGGTCAAGACTCGAGCTGATGTCTCCATTGAGCGACACAAGCCTCGCCTTGTTGCTCGGGGCTTCTCACAGGAGTATAGGATAGACTACGAGGAGATGTTTGCCCTAGTTGCTCGGATGACTACTGTGCGCACCCTCTTAGCTGTGGCAGCTGCTCGAGGGTGGCCTCTCCATCAGATGGACGTGACAAATGCGTTCCTTCATGGTGACGTCTCAGAGGAGATGTATATGGCTCCTTCACCGAGCGTTTCTGTTCTTGCGGGGCACTTCTGCCGTCTGCGCCGGGCTATCTATGGGCTCAAGCAGGCCCCTCGTGCCTGGTTTGAGCACTTTCGCAATGCAGTTCTTACCGTTGGGTTTGTAGAGCGACACCCTGATTATACCTTGTTCACCCGTTCCTCCAGTCAGGGACTTGCTTTTCTGCTACTGTATGTGGATGATATGATTATCACCGGGAATGACAGTGCCACCATAACATCCCTTCAGCGTCACTTCCAAAGTCAGTTCGAGATGAAAGATCCGGGCCCTTTTTGGTACTTCCTTGGCATTGAGATTGCCCGTTCGACTCGTGGTTTGTTGGTCTCCCAGCAGAAGTATATTTTCGACATCCTTTTCGGTGTTGATCTCACTAACTCTCGCACTGCTGACACACCCATAGAGCTTAACTCGAAGCTCCTACCTACAAATGTTGAGCCTCTCCAGGATGTTTCCAGATATCAGAGGTTGGTTGGAATGTTAGTCTATCTCACTATGACTAGACCTAATATTGCTCATGCTGTAGGCATTGTTAGTCAGTTTGTTCAGACTCCCTGCTTTGTTCACTATGCAACGGTACTCAGGATCATCCGCCATCTCCGTGGCACCATCACCGTTCATTGCTTCTACCTTCCACCTCTACTCTCTTGCTGTGCGCCTACTTCGATGCCGACTAGGCAGGGGACGTTGCTACTCGCCGTTCTATCACTGGCTACTGTGTGTTCCTTAGTGACTCCCTCATCTCTTGGTGCAGTAAGAAACAGGAGTCCGTTGTTCACTCCAGCACCGAAACTGAATACAGGGCTATGGCTTCCACCACCGCAGAGATTGTCTGACTTCGCCGTCTTCTACTTGAACTGGGAGTCGTGATATTCGAGTCCACACCTCTTTTCTGTGACAACCGGAGTGCTATTCAGATCGCTAGCAACCCAGTTTTCCATGAGCGGATGAAACATATAGAGGGTGACTGCCACTATGTTCGCCAAGAGTTTCTCGTCTATACCATCTCCTTGTCATTCGTTCACTCGACGTAACAGACTGCTGACTTCCTCACGAATTCTCTTACCATTGCTTACTTCTGGCATTTTATCAGCAAACTCTCGATATATGATCTACTGTGAGTTTGAGGGGAAGTGTTAATGTATATAGAGATGGGTCGGATCGGGTCTTATGTACAGTCGGGTTAGGTTCTATGTTGTACATATATATTGGGCTTAGTCCTTCAATGAAGAGACATTCCATTCTCTCCAAACCCTAGCCGTCATCTCCTTTCACTTTTCATCAACTCCTCATGGATTCTTTGGGGGGTGATGAGAGGGCATTGAGGGTGTTCCGGACTGCATAGCGCACAATATGTTGTAGGAAGGGGCAAGAGGAAATTTGAGAGAAAAAAGATATTAATATGATCTTGGGAGGACTCTGTGAGCGCACAATATGTTGTGCGGTGCACAATTATTATGTGGTTGCATAAGCAACCACATAATATACCATGCGGTCGCCGAGTAAATGGCACTGAGGGTGTTCCGGACTGCATAGCAGTCATATGTTAATACTGTATAGAATTCATACCCTACTCTATTCCCAAACTATCCACACTAGTACATGCAGTGTCGACTTGATGTGTGGACAAACTTTCTTGACAATATAATTGAGAACATTGTTGAGTAACTGTTGTTACTAACAGATCATTACTTCATCATAGGCTATACTACCTGCTTAAAATCTTATCATAACTTTAATTACTGTTGAAGTAATAAATTGGTTTTCAAGTAATTTTATGTTTGATCTTTATTTATGACTTATCCAGATTCTAAGGCCTCTCATTGCAGATAAGGAGCCATGCACAGAAATACTTTCTCAAGGTTCAGAAGAATGGGGCAAGTGAACATGTCCCACCACCTCGGCCAAAGCGCAAAGCAGCGCATCCATATCCACAGAAAGCCTCTAAAAGTGGTCAGGAACTGTTATAACTCGAGCTTTTGCTTTCATTATTCTATGGGACTAATCTTATATATATGGAAATGCACCTCCTTTGTTATCTCAACCTACAACCCCATTTCAAGCTTCCTCCTTTCTTCTCGAACCAGGCTATGCTCTCAGGACTGATTCATCTTCCGTTCTTAGAATTTCTACTACAAGTGAGCCAGTGTCTTCCTGGGCTCACAGTTCTGTTCAGCCTGTTAGTACATCACACATGTCTAAAGGTTTAGTATTTTACATATTAGTTCACAAAAACATAATAATTTCTTACCATTTTTGAACATAAACCAGGGGCTTCTCATGTGTACATTTTTTTGGGGTAGAAATGCAAACATGTTGGTTAAGTTATTTTTACATAAGATATTGGATGTGCAGGGGTGGTCAATAACTGTTGTTCTAGCAGCACTGAAAGTCCTCCTAGGACATGGCCGACTTGTGAAACAACTGATCAAGGGAATCATGCTCCGTCATTACGTGGTCAGTATCTCTTTGCATTCCCTAAGACATTCGAGAAGATATTGTCTGTACTACTCCTCAATATTCAAAGATTTTAAACATGACGACAATAATGTCAATCATAATTAGGAGGCATTTTGATGTAGGACCTTCAAAGAAAAATTTCTGATATGACTGATACAGGACATCCGTTAGATCTTCGAACTGAGTAATATAAATAATAGCTGTATTGTGAATATTTTCCGTTGTTTTTTGTATTTTTGAATAATGAAGATAAAGGTGAATAAAAGCTGAGTTACATATCTCTTTGGATAATATCTGGACATTACACTGAGGTTATGAGTAAACCTTTATTAGAGTTGAGCCATTGGGAAGGCTTGGAGTACACGCAGGGTTTTCTCAAAACAATTATAACAAGTATTCTGCATAAGACTGCTTGTATAGGATTCGAATGACTCGCTGTAGGAGTATAACAATTAGGACAATCTCGTCAAGATCAAAGGAGAGAGCGGAGACTGCCTTTGGGTTTGATAGCTTTGTCAGATTGGGTTTTTTTTCCTGGCAAATCAAACATGCTTGAAATAATCATATTGTCAAGCTATGCTCTTCATTCTTACAAACTTACACTCACTTAGACATGCATAATAATGCTGATACAAATATACTCACTTAGACATGCATAATAATGCTGATGCGAATCCCTGGATCTCAATCCACTAAATTCTACATTGTCTTGAATCCAATACTCTGTAACTATTAATTCAGACTTAAACAGAATATGATTTTATACTAAGTATAACAAGGTACTAATTATAGTCCAATACCTAAAGAATCTTGCTAGGAATTTATAATATCCTTGTGGTGGCTATCAGCCATGTCCATGCGTTTTTGACTTTCCATGGCATGCAACATTATGCTTCTGTTGTGCTGGAATTCGTCCTTTATTGTCCACTATGATCATTTTCATCATATACTTTGGTCAATGGGTACCTGAAAATGAATACCAATCGATGATGTAGCTGATTACCCCCTAGGAAGCATCGACACTCTCCGCCCCCCTATGTATCCGTGTTCGACAGTCTCTGATACGTGTCGGACATGCCAAAATCCGTGTCTGACAAACTAACACGCTCTATTCGGCGTGTCGGCTTTGTACAGGACACGTGTCAGACACGTCAAAATCCGTGTTGAAGCATGTGATTTTCTTTTACTTGGTGATCCACACTTTTTTTATTTGCTTTCCTGCTTGTCCTACTACTTGCGAGTTCTTCCCCATAGAGAGTTGCCCAATTAAAACCATCTACAGTCAAGACAAATGGTCCTCTATTGTTAAACTGAAACCAAAACTACAAACTTGTCATTTGTAAGAGCAGAAAGCGAATCTTTCGTGGCTGCCTGGTGAATGTTACAGTTTCTTTATTTGAGTTGCTCCTATGTTGGGACTGTCACTAGAGATAACAGTGTGTTGGTTGCATTGGCACAGTGCTTCAGTGAACCATTTGAGTTTCTATGTGAATTTTTCACAACAATAATTTAAAAATGATCCAAACTTTCGTCACAAACTTATTAGTTTCATCACACACACACACACACACACACACACACACACACACATATATATATATATATATATATATATATATATATATATATATATATATATTAGTAAAAACCCCGTACCCAAGGGCACGAAAAAGATTTCGAGGGTGACGAAAACATTTTGAGGGTAATGATAATATTTAGAGGGTGGCAGCAATATTTTGAGGGCGACAATAATAATTCATGAGCAACGATATTATTTCGAGAGAGAGAGAGAGAGGGGGGGTGTTCATAATATTTCGAGGGTGGCAACGGAACGTTTCAAGAGCGGTAACTATTTATTAGGGGGTCCAATAATTCGAGGGTGGTGAGGTTTTAACTCGGAACCCCCCTCCCTCCAGGTTGTTTTCTCTCTCTCTCTCTCTCTCTCTCTCTCTCTCTCTCTCTCCTTTGTCGGAGGGGACAACCCTAAGACGACTCGACCCAAGGCCACACCCATGCTGTGGTGGCATTCGACTATTGCCGACTATTTTCTGTCCCGACCGACATGCAAACGAATGACTATGAGGGTACAACTTGAAGACCCGATCCAAGGCCCTACTCATGCTCTTGTGGCATTCAGAGAGAGAGAGAGAGAGAGAGAGAGAGAGATTTAGCGGGAGAGAGATTTCTGAGAGAGATCGAGAGAGGGAGAGATTTCAGAGAGCGAGATCGGGAGAGAGAGAGTGGGGGGGGACACATGTAGGCAAGCGAGCAAGAGAGAGAGTGAGGGGGGGCACATCGGGCTGAGAGAGCGGGGGAGGGGGGTGCACAACGAGAGAGAGGGAGGGGGGGCGCACAACAAGGGGGGCACACTGCGGACGCGAGAGAGGGGGGGTGCACAGCGGGAGAGAGAGAGAGAGAGAGCGAGAGTTGAGGGACGGGGGCGCACATCAGGAGAGAGAGACCGAAAGAGAGATTTCAGAGAGAGATCGGGAGGGAGAGAGATTTCTGAGAGAGTGAAATCGGGAGAGAGCGAGATCGGGAGAGAGATTAAATCGGGAAGAGAGAGATTACATGATTTTTTTGGTCCTATTAGCTTTACAGTAATAGGACAAAATTGTGATGGGTGTAGAGCTAATAGGACAAAAAAAATTAGTTGTTACTGTACCAGCTACAATAGCGATTTTTTTTGTCCTATTAGGTGTACAACTGTGAATCCCATTCGTTGATCCAAATATCTTGTGAATCCCATTCGTTGATCCAAATCTCGGATTCATGAATCTCATCCGTTGATCCATCGGAATTACGATGGATCAACGGATGAGATTCGTGGTGGGTGTTTTTTTTTGTCCTATTAGCTCTATACCCACCACGAATCTCATCCATTGATCCATCGGAATTCCGATGGATCAACGGATGAGATTCGTGGATCCGAGGTTTGGATCAACGGATGGGATTCTGATGGATCCACAGATGAGATTTGTGAATCTCATCCGTTGATCCAAATCTCGGATCCACGAATCTCATCCGTTGATCCATCGGAATTCCAATGGATCAACATATGAGATTCGTTGTGGATATTTTTTTTGTCCTATTAGCTCTACACCCACCACGAATCTCATTCGTTGATCTATTGGAATTCCGATAGATCAACGGATGAGATTCGTGGTGGGTGTAGAGCCGTGGGAGTTTTTTTTGTCCTATTAGCTCTACACCCACCACGAATCTCATCCGTTGATTCATCAGAATTCCGATGAATCAACGGATGAGATTCGTTGTGGGTATAGAGCTAATAGGACAATTTTTTTTTTCTGTTACTGACTTACTGTAGCAGCTACAGTAATAGCGATTTTTTTTGTCTTATTAGGTGTACAACTGTGAATCCCATCCATTGATCCAAATATCTTGTGAATCCCGTCTGTTGATCCAATCTCATCGTTGATCTGAATACCATCTAACGCATCCGGTCCGTTGATCCTAATTTAATCGGTGCGGGAGGGGGGAGAGAGATCGGGAGAGAGATATTAGATCGGGAGAGAGAGGGAGTTGAGGGCGATGCATTTGTGCCTCGGAACCTGGGTACAACTGGCTTCTTTAATTATATTTTTTACATAAAACCCCTTCTAGAATAACTATATTTTTTTCCTCCACAGGTGAATCGCTCTCACCATATTCCTTATACTAAAGCCCCATTTAGAAACGAACGACCCTATCTTGGTGGGTTCCATCCCGTCAAGCGATCCCTTCGTTGGCATCTTGTTCGCCGTCAACAACACCTTCATTGTCAACCTCTTAACTGCTGCCAACCCCATCTTCCTCTTCATCACATTATTACAAAATTAAAAGAAAACTGAAAAAGAGTAACAGACAACAAAAACAAAAAAGAGCAACAAGGGAGAGAAATCAGAGCAACCCTGCATGCTCGACGTGCTTGTCGGCATGTGGCCCGACCCTGCTAGCCACCTCAGTTGCCGTCCAGCCCCGATCTGCACCTCCCGACCTCGATTCGCGTCACCTGGTCTTGCCTGGACACATCTAGCTGCCCGATCCAGCCTGCCCTGATTGCCCCCTCCCATTGTGGCCCTAGATCGTCGAAGACCGCCAGTCGCCCTGGCCGCTCCACGCTCTTGGCCGTTCTGCGCCCCGAACACTGTCGCCCCACCCTTTGTGCCCCGCCAGTCACAAATCGACCACTGCCTGAAGTCCCCGTGGCCGTCAGTCGCAACCCATCTCCTTCAAAACTCTCGTCGGCTACGTTCGACCCTGTCGGCTACTCCGATCTAGGCCTGACCTCGCTGGAGCACGTGCTGTCAGGCTCCAAGTCCCCGCAGCCCCTCGCGCCCTAGCCGAGGCCATTCGCCTCCCTACCGGTTTGACCCACGAGCCCCCACGTCTCTAGTCTTCGATCGGAGCTCTGTTTGGCCACAGCCTACCTTCGTGACTCGTGAGACGAGACCCTACCCCTTCATCGATTTTCGTCAACCCCGTGTGCCCCCTTGCTCGCGCACATGAGAAGAAGACCTGAAATGTCCTTTTCCCTCTATGTTTGCTATCACAGATTCACAGTAGGCTTAAGATTTAATCCCTAGCCCTACTGTTCACATGTGGTAGCCCCTCTTTGTTGACCACTCACTGGGCACCACTCCACTTGGCTACTGGCACACGTTGCAGCTTCAAGCCTTGTTGAAGACACCCAGCTTCACCGAGGGCATCCCCAGAACTGTGCCAAGTAACACCATGCCAGATCGAAGTCCTGTCTTTGCAGTATCATCTCATGGTGAGTTCATGACCCACAGGTTCCAGACAGAAGTGTACCTCCAATTTTATGAAGTTACGAGGACTTATCATAGCACCTTATTGCCAAAGTCTTATTTGGATGCGGAGAGGTCATGCGATATCGCACGACGAGCCATTCATCTAGATTTACCAACTTTGCCATTCGTTTGATAGTTTCTCCAGAACCCTCCTGGTGGCTGGTTGGACTTGGCGAGATAGGTTTCACTGTACTATCACCGTCTTTAACGAGATTGAAGATGAATGAGAGATTCAGGAATGTCAAGCGCCTCAATTACAATCACCACCTTCAAAGGTGCATGCTCCATCACTTGTGCCACCACCTGCGGTGCCTGCACCGCCTGTCTCACCTCCATGTTTAGAGGCGTCTACACCACCAAAGGCGACTCCACCTCCTGTGGAGCTTCCACCTCCACCAGTACCTTTGGGGGAAACTATACCACCTCCCAAGGATCTTTTTCCAACACCTTCCATGTAATCCTCGTCTTCAGTGGAGCATTTGCCGCCAGCCGTACTACCACCTGCAGCCGACTATGTTGAGTTGTTTTTGCTAACCAAGCCAAAACTGGGTGTTGATTCAGTGCACTCGTCCCGACGATTGACTTTATTGGGCTAGACCGCCCACCCATAGACTTGTATACTAAGCTAGTACCACGTGTCGTTCTATTATTGTCCACGTGATCGGCTCAGGTAAGTGTATATTTTACCACCAACATATATAAACCCATGTTTTTTTTCTTTCACCTAGATCGAGCTGTATATCTATGTCATGATCCATGTTAGAGAACAGAACTAAGGGTTGAAAATTTCTCTTCTATGCCCATTGATCTGCAAGGCACATAATATTCTCATCGCAATAATTTACTTTTGTTTTTAGATAATTCAAGGTCATGCATAGATTGTTGATTTAGTTCTGCTGAATTGCTGGTGAGCGGTAGCAAGAACAAGTTTACCTTTTTGGAAAATGTTCCTTCGCCATCAGCCGAGTAAATCCTTAAGATTATTTTACTTTTTTAGTAACCTCTACCAACTTGCATATTCAAAATGAGTTGGACTGTTTAAAATCATGGTATAATCACCAAATTGCATCAAACCCAGAACATTAATACTATGTTGTAGGGTGTGTTACTGTTGGTGCGAGTTAAGTTATTTTCTGAGTGAGCCACATATCGCACAAGCATGACAACTGAAAGTTGGTAAAAACGATGTTCAGGGTTTAGGTTTTTCTAATGAATGTTCCTTGCTCTTTTCTATGTTGTGAAATTTTGTTTGGATAACTTAATGATGCCTGAAATTTTGTTTGGATAACTTAATGATGCCGTACTGATATTGGTAATCAATTTTCTTATTCCTTGAAGTTAGTCCTTATACTATTTCTTCTCTGTATGCATCCCTCGAACAATATTTACTCTCTTTTATGTATATTTATTTCCTTTTGTTTTATGTTTTATGAAGTTATGCCGGACTTCGTTCAAGTATACAGCTTTATCGGCAGCGTGTTTGATCCTTTTACAAGTGGTCATTTGGAGAAATTGAAGGAGATGGATCCAATTGATTGTGAAACCGTATGCCACTTCTCGAATTTGAATCATTTTTATTTCCCATGCATGTCTAACAGAGAAGCATTGCACTTTTGTCTTGTAAATTATGCTATGTAATTTCATTCTATCATGGACTATTGCAAATGACTGCTTAATTCATGTATTGTTTCTTTTTGGGTGAAGATTATTAATAATACTGTTTGCATGTTTATGAGAAGTGCGTTAAGAATGTATTGTCATATTGTGTCCACTAGTTCCATACCACCAAAACCCTTGGTATATTAATACTCTTAACATGAATGTGTAATGGATTCATGATATCATGTGTCGTTTTTTTCACAACATTCAACCCTAAATTGGTATGCATACCATAGTATACGTGCCGACATGCAACATGCACTGACATGGAAGGATGCACATGACTCTGGACTAACACACAAGTGGTGCACTATATGCTAATTTTTTTTTTCTTTCCATTTTGTTGAATCTGTTAAAAATCTCCTAAATATGCAATTTATATTTTTGATCATATCAAAGTCATAGCATAACACGAAGCAGCACTACCCTCTTCTAAAACAATAAATGAAGTTAGGTGTAACGACCAATTTAAAAGGAAAAATAGGTCTCTCTTATGTTCTATATTCTGATGCATTATACATGAGATCCAGACCAATACAATGATTCAGTCCATTTAAAAAAATGCAGCAGGTCCCAACAAATCGATCACGACTTGTCAGTTAGCATGAGATAAAATATTGCCATTAATGAATTGTTCCTCCATTTATATTCTTTGTGCACAAATATGGGTTTTATCTTTATGTATCAGTCATGCAGTGTTTGATATGGTATGTGATACCATAAGATCCATGGAAGGCATTATAAGAAGGCTCGGGTGAATTACTTTGGACAAAATCATGAGAGAACTAGGTCTCTAGATCCTTGCTCCTTAAGTTGTCATAAGTTGGAGAATACTGGATAACTTCTCAATTACTTGCCATATGAAATATGAACGCAATTGCTGAAATACGCTAATGCATTCTCACCGTGATAGATGAGATCTTGTACTGGTTCCATGAATGTTTATGTACACTATCAAAGTTAAGACTTGAGTTTCTGTTTGGGAAAGATGTATATCCTGACTTGAGAGATCCTCACAATCTAGAGAGGTCTGATATACTTTGATGAGCTCTCACTTGGGGGTTGTATTTGATTGGACTATTGAAGTGGTTTGTTGGATATGTCCAGATTACTGGCCGATGGTGTGCAAGATTATGAACAAGGGATCCATTACATGTAAACAAGAACATACAATTCGAATCTAGACATTTTTAATCAGACTTTTAAACCTGACGTTGGTATAAAATGAGATTTCATGAGTTTTGTTTATTATTATAAATGTTTTACAGTTATGTTTAATTCATCTGAAATAATTTTGTCAGTTCTGATAGGCCTCATGATTTGTTAGTAGTTAATGTCAGATATGGGTTGGATAGTTACATCACTTGCCCGATGTCCGATAGCTATGTTGTGTAGTGGAAGGATACAAATGCATCACATTAAAAATCACATGATCGATTTTGTCCTATTGGAACCCTACATTTGGTTCCGTTACTGGTGGAAGATTTAACAATGACACCAAATTCCCATGTCACTCTTGATTGGACCAAGTCTAGAGATGTGATCTCTAGATATGGTTTGTTAGGAGTTAATTGTCCTACCAAAAATATTAGTCCTAAGATGATATTCATAATCCCACACTTAGCATACCATGAGTGACTTGTTGGTAGTATTTGTCCACGATGTCATGGTTCTTAAACGTGCCTTTTGGTTGGACCGAGTCAGATCTTGTGGGAACATATGACAAAGATAATGGACTAATGGGATGAGCCTTGTCCATGCCATGGACTACCTATGACTCTAAGGCTTTCTCGAGCATGGACCCAATTTCACTAGGTTCTTAGCTCAAGAGGCCTTAGGGTTATTGGGACCACTTTTAGGAGTCCATGACATGGACACCTATGAGGGTATTTAGGGTAGGGTGGCAATGGGTCGGGTCGGGTTCGTGTCGTGTCTAGTTTCGGGTCGTGTCCAAAACCCCTAGACCCGGACCCGACCCGTTTAACTAATCGTGTCTAGATCCTAAACCCGTACCCGGCTCGTTTATAAATGGGTAGACTCAATAAGACCCATTTACCACATGGGTTTAGTCAGTTGACCCAATCCGACCCAATCCGACTCGACCCGACCTAACCTGATAAACCCGCTGATACTATATGTTATACAGTATCGGATTGCGGGTAGACTCGACCCGACCCGACATACCCCATTGAATTTTAAACGGGTCTTCCCGGGTTTACCATGTCCAGACCCTAAACCCGGACCCGACCCGTTTATTAAACGGGTCTATCGTGTCGACTCGTTTACGACCCGAACCTGTTTAGCCCTGACCCAGACCCGCTAACTTCGTGTCGGGTCCGAAATTGCCAGCCCTAATTTAGGGCATGGACCCATTGCACTAGGTTCTTAGATTGAGGGGGCTTAGTGTTATAGGAGCTTGGGGTGTGCATCGGTTCGGGCAAAACTCAAACCGATCCCATCCAAACTGAACTGAGATTGGAATCCGATCCAATTAAAGTCGGTTTGGATTGGACTGGATGATCAGTTTGGGCTTTGGCCAAAATCAAAATCCCTAATCAAACCCCCAAAACTAAAATCCCTAAATTAAACAATAAATACCCACAGCCAAAATCAAAATCCCTAAATCAAACCCCCAAATCAAAATCCCTAAATTAAAACTTGCAAATCAAAATCCTCAATTTGAACTTATATTGCACATATGTCATAAACCCTAAATTTGAAGGAGAAATCAAAGCATGTCAAGATGAAGAGAAACTTGATTGAGTTGATTCAATCATACAATGTTTCAAAGATTCAATCTATAATTGTATCTAAAAAATCAATGAAGAAAACTTAAAATACATAAATATTTTGTTTTGATGCACCTAAGAGAGAGAGAGAGAGAGAGAGAGAGAGAGAGTAACCGTCGGAGGGATGACGATTGGCGACCTGATAGATTTGGAGAGTAGCGGCACCGCAACTGGGGTTCTTCCGCGAGGAGAGAGGCCACCCTGAGTCCTGACTGTCGCAGCCGACAGTCGCTAGGGTTTTTCCGCCAGCAGACGCAGAGCTGAACGGTGCATGAACGTAGGGAACTTTCTTGCGACTCATGAGTCACGCGTGTAGCGTGCTATAGGCCCAGAGCCCCATGCTACGTTTTTTTTTTAATTTTCGATCTTGACTTCGTGAGTCACACGATTCACACACTCACACGTGGTATACAACCATACAACCCATAGGGCTATAGGTATAGGGACCGGGCCATACCGCTGATTTGCTGTGAACAACCCTCTTGCAGGCGTCTGATTTGATACCATAGCCCTCTGATTTGCTATGAACGGCTGTGTTATTGTCGTATAACTGTAGTGCAAACTGCAAAGGTTGTTGGCAACAAGGATTAAGAGGACATATGATATATTTAATAAAATAGTATATGTATATACATATGGCGGTTCGGTTTTAAATTAACAAATCCGTCAACCGATCCAATCATGCTGGTTTTTAAAAAGCCCAATCCAATATGATCCTATTGAGTGTGTTGAAATTGATCAACATCGGTCGGTTTGATTTGGATCTTGCACACCCCTAATAGTGGCACACTTTTAGTAACGAGCCCCATACACTTTAGGGGCCTCCCATGTGGGCTTAAGGGACCCAAGGCCTTTCATGAGGCAGCATGTAACGTCACCATATAGATAAGGGGAACTAAAGGCCTACTAGTTTCTAGGAGAAGCAATGGGTCAACCTCCTAGTCCTCTATAAGAAGAGGAGAAAGTGGAGACCAAACATCCAAGGCTTCCACTCTACTCTCTATTGCAAGAGGGTACTTTGTTAATTGCCTTAATTGGATTTACACCTGGCATATCGGTTATATTTTTAAAAATCTTAGCTAACAGGTTTATGCTTGGAGTTCGGATCCTCTCCAGTCGGTTAGCCTCGTTGTGCGTGTGGAAATTACAGCTGACCAATGAGTGCGCAGTCAGGTGAAGTATGATTCACTTCTCGAGGGTGGCCTGGCATTGGGCAACAATTATGTGTTATGTGTGGGCGACTGACTCCGACCAACAGAGTGGATCTCTAAATTCTCTACTCTTACTTGGGGGAAAGAATGGGGTTGGGGGGGGGGGGTGTTTTATGAGAAGAATGCATCATGATACTTCAACTTGAACCGATGTGCACTTAAGCTTATAAGTTTGAGCTTGAGACCCAGTCCTGTCCTAAAAGTAGTTCTTCTTCATCCAAGTGATAGTCTATAGTGTCTATACTATTTAGTGCGCAAAGGCTTCTCCGGGCTCTGTTTGTCTGGTTAATTGGGACATTTTACTTTGTTTATTAAGCCTTTTTAGTTGGGTGTTTAACATTTTCTTAAAATGTTGTACCTAGACTCAGTTTAATGGTAAACACATGCTAGTAATGTAACACTCATTGAGGGTGACGTGATTCCATGATAGCACAGTAAATATATATTAGATAGCAACAACATTTATTGCTGTTTTGGTCATTTGCAGTGTGGTTAATTTGATAGCAAGGTTCTAAAAAGCGCTAGGCGCTAGTCGGGCGGTGGGGGGCCGCCTAGCGCCTAGGCGGCATAGGCGGGGCCTAGGCGTTTTGCCTTTTTTTTAATTATTTTAATTATTATTTTGATATTATAATATATATATATGTTTAAAAATTAATATAAGTTCAAGATTATCCCAAACCATTATTTTAAAGAACAAGTATATAATCATAATTCAAGATTGAGTGATTAACAAGAACAAAAGCAAACATGGTCCGCCTGGCCAGCCTCAGCCCGCCTGGTCCGCCTGGCCAGCCTCAGCCCGTCTAGCCCGCCTCAGACTGCCTGGCTCGCCTGGCCAGCCTCAGCCCGCCTAGATCGCCTAGGCGGCCGCCTAGCTCCGCCTGGGAGCTTGGTCGCTTTTCTGGAACGCCTAGGGCCTAGGCGAGGCGGTGGGGGGCCGCCTAGCGCCTAGGCGGCCGCCTAGACCGCTTTTTAGAACACTGGTTGATAGATGGGATGTGTGAAATTTCTTCATGAAAAATTTGCAGCATTTGTCCCTCACACAAATGTTATGCTTCAATGTAATATTTTTGTTTGAGTTTTCTACTGTTTTCTACTTGCTTTCCAGTTGCATTTACTCATCATTTCATAATTTGAGTTTCTTTTATACAGCTGTTTGCCTGTTTGTCTACCTAACAACAACCACCTACCATTTTAGTGTGGGATTTTAGCGACATCGACACAAGTTGCATTTATTAAAATTATTATAATACCATACCTTCACCAATCCTGTATTTCATGCCATAAAAGCAGATTTTAATGAGTTTAGTGGCTCTTATGCACAGTCATTTATTAGGTATTAAGAATTATCTGTGCTCCTTAAGTTCTGTTTCGGAAGACTGATACTTTCATTGACTATTGTCTAGGTATTATTGTTGATGAGAAATCTCTCCATCAATTTGACTAGCCCTGATTTTAATAACCATGTGAGCTCCTTTATCCTTATCATGCTCCTTTAAAATTATACATGTCAAGTTTTCGACAATCTGATGTCTGACGGAAACATATTAATATGTTCAAAGGAATTGGTTTGAGTCTGTTATTTATATCGATGTATAGTGGTAGACATCATATGCTTGAACTATACTGCTGAAAGACATGATTTTGGACAACTTTCTTTTGTCATATCCATCCGCTAGTATGACTTTTTTTTTTGAAAGGACACTAGTATGACTTACATTATCATGATTGCAACGAATGAGTAAATTTAATTGTCATGTTCAAATTTTGCATGTACATTGTGTCCTGTGGTCATTTCTATGAGTATTGAGGTTTTCTATAGACACACACTTGCACGCTCAAGCAAGCGTTGTGCGTGTGTGTGTGTGACATGAGCAACTTTATTAAGGATGTGTGTGTGTGTGTGTGTGTATGTGTGTGTGTGACATGAGAAGCGTTGTGTGTGTGTGTGTGTACGTTTTGCATGTGCATTGTGTCCTGTGGTCATTTCTATATGAGTATTGAGGTTTTCTATAGACACACACTTGCGTGCTCAGGCAAGCGTTGTGTGTGTGTGTGTGCGTGTGTGACATGAGATACTTTATTGAGGATGCTTGGTCATACGGGTAAAACTGTAAAATAACCGCATTCCATAATCTTTGTCTCACCTTTCAAGCTATCCATGTCTCTTTGGTCATGTCCATGGTTTTAAAACTCGGCTGATACCAGTACGTAGCTGTAACTGGTACCTCCTAATCGGATACCACCTCCGTATTGGTCGAGTTGAACTCGGTATCGGTCCGTATTGGCCGATATGCACCTATTTCGGCCGGTACTCCCGATTCAACTTGGAATTAATTTTTTAAATAATTTTTTCTAGTTTTTTTAAAATTTTATTATAAAAAAACTGGTACTGGTTTCGGCCCATACCGAGTCGTATCATTGGTACGTATCGGTTTGGCACTGGTCGATACCGGAGCAAATATCCGCATTTTAAAACTTTGTCGTGTGGCCCTCCTAGGCTGTTTGTTTCCTATCCAATGGTGCATCTCTTCCACCTCAGTTTGCTCCCCCCTTTTACCTCTGATATTTTCTTCATGTAACCTTTCTCCTGATGTAAGTCAAGAAATTTAGCAAACATTGTTTTCTGTTAATTTATCTTCTCTATAGAACATACCACTGAACACGCCTTGATGAACACCACCCAAAAATATGCTTTCCTGACATGTATGACCTCAAACCAATATTAGGTTATCCTCTAACTATGAAACATCAACCTATTGTCTCGGGTTTTCAAAATCTGCTACCTCTTAGGATTCAGACAACAGCATGTTTGCTACCCACGATTTAGAAAACTAGCATGTTGCTTTCTAATATTTAACAGAACATCAACATTCTATTCCCCATTTAAAGATGTAGATGCAATTGAATGTTCCTCTTGGACAACTTAAATGTCCCAGTCTTTTCTAGGTTAAAGGTTGACTATGGGCTTTCGTACTCCAGCGCTATACTGATCTTTTCATTCAGCCTCCATTTTCAAAAGGGCTGTTCATTTCATTTAACTTTTCCACTAGTTGACACTCATTTTGAAAACCATTGTACTCATGATACCTTCTAATCACTCCTAATTAACTTGAAGGCTCTTGTCACAATCCTGTTTATCGCCATGTTTTAACTTCTCTCGTTATGAAGAATATTATCGCTCTAGTACCAAATTCACAGGGATCCTATAGAAATCAGACATGAATTTTATGATAAAGTTGTTTCGGGCAGAATCCAAGAATTAAAGCACCACGTATCTTGCCGGGAAGGTATCCTTAACACCATTCAGCGCCAACACTTCGTACGCACCAGAACTGTAAGATAAGTGATGTTTTTTTTATGGCACGATAGAACACGGTAGGAGACCCACTTCATCTAGGTCACCTTTAGTTGTTTTCCATGGGATGTAGGCATGTTTTGAACAAATTAAAGAAGAAATTGATTCTTCTGTGTAGCATCATATGTCAACCGAAACACACATGTTTGTGAACAAAACCTCACCATTGATGTAATCTGATCGTCAAAGTCTAACTTTCTATTATTCTGATATTGAATAATTTTATTTTAAGAAATAAGTGCAACTATCTATAGTGATGTCAAATTACAATATTATTTGTTTGACCAAATGTAGTTTCACCCATACAGGGTATTGACCTACAAGACCTATGTTTGCAAGCTGCAACATGCTCTTTATGGGCTTAAGTAGGCTCCACAATCTTGGTTCTAGATTTAACATGTTTTCTATTTGAGCATGGTCTCTCTTGTAGTACAGCCGACCCCTCTATCTTCACATATTCCTCTTCAAAGGTTATACTAGTTTTACTACTTTATGTTGATGACATAATCCATAGGGCCTTCTACTATACTTTTTTCTTCTTTTATATCTTGTTAAAAATGAAATTTGCAATAAAGGACTTGCGACCTCTTCATTACTTTTCTCGGTGTTGAGGCTAGAAATATCTCTAATGGAATCATTCCTTGTCAACGAAATTATATTATAGATTCTCCAAAGGCGTTAGATGATCTCTTTCAAATCGGTTGCAACACTGGTTATTCGAAACCGAAGCTTTCCCCTTTAGATGGACATCTCTTACTGAATTTGGCGCTCTTCAACACTTAATATTTGCGCGACCAGATATCATATTTACTATCAACACCCTTTCTAAATTTATGAATGTTTCTCGCGAACCTCACTTTCAAGCATTGTTTTAAAACTCGGTAAAACTCGGCCGAGTTAGCTAGATTTCGAGTCGAGTTATTTGGTCGAGTCAGGCCAAGCTAGGATAAAACTTGACCGAGTCGGGCCGAGTTAGCCCCATATCGCCTGGAGAGAAGGAGATCTTGAGCTACTTATATAATTTCCCCTTCCAAACATAAAAACGCGTTTTAAAACCGTGCGCCGCTACAGATTTCGTAAGAACTCCGTAGTTAAGCGTGCTCGGGCGAGAGTAGTACCAGGATGGGTGACCCCTTAGGAAGTTCTCGTGCGGGCACGGGCAAAGCGGACAATATCTTGTGTGTTTGGGGCGGATGTTACAAAATGGGGGGGTCTAACCCTACACGAGGACGTGTAGCCCTAAAGGGGGTGGATTGTGACGACCAAGATCCAATAGCCAAGAGCCAAGACTTCTGAGACTGGGATGCCAAGATGGATGAGGTGAGGTGAGGTGTACAAGGCCACGAGTTAGCCCCACATCGTCTGGAGAGAAGGAGATCCTGAGCTACTTATATAATTTCCCCTCCCAAACATAGAATACGTGTTTTAAAATCGTGCGCCGCTACGGATTTCGTAAGAACTCCGTAGTTAAGCGTGGTCGGGTGAGAGTAGTACCAGGATGGGTGACCCCCTGGGAAGTTCTCGTGCGGGCACGGGTAAAGCGGATAGTATCATGTGTGTTTTGGGTGGATGTTACATGTAGAACCCGCAACCCAAGGCCAACTCGACCTTCAACTTGTGCTGCACAACCCTAAACCAACCCGAGAGAAAATTTTGAAACTCGGGTTCGTGCATGTTGGTGGGTCGGGTCTGGTTGCACGGGTTTGGATAATTCGTATTCTATTACTTGTCCAAAGTTTTGGATTTTTATGAGAAAAATATCAAAAAATCATTTTTATCCTTGATCTCTAGTCTCTACTAATAAGATGTGTAAACTGTAAACTCCACTATCTGATGGTTTGTTGCTCTTTTGGTTGGGAATAGGATCCATGCATTTCTAAGAATAAAATGCATGGGGCGGCTTGGGGCCTGTAAGTTGACATGTTACACTTAACTTGGGATCGGGTTGGATTGGGTTGAGTTGTCCAACCCCTTGGTCCGAGCCCAATCCAAATTTAGTTCCCATAACCCGTCCTTCAATAAAATGAGCCAAAACTCGACCCAAAGTCGGGTTCAACCCGCCCAAGTTGCAGTCTTACTTTCAAGCACTTAAAAGAATTTGAATCATCTATTACTATGTTTTCAAATGTTGATTGGGTTGGATGCCGAGATAAACGAAGATCTACAACACATATATTGTGTTTTATTTGGACAAAATCCTATCTCATGTTCCACCAAGAAGCAACCTTAAATTTCAAGGTAAAGCACCGAGTCCAAATACCCATGCCATTGTGAAGCAATTTGGGTTCAACACATTTAGGATCTTGTGCAACCCGTGACTTTGCTCAAGGGTTTGAATCAGTGCTACTAGGGGTGCAACTTGGGTCGGGGTAAAACCGAGAACCGACCCAACCCGACCTAAATGGATCGGGTTGGTTTGGATATTTTGACTTAACGAGTTGGTTTGATTCTAAGTTTTGTGGACCCGACTAAATATGGGTGTTAGGGCTCGGGTAGACCCGACCCAACCCGAGAACCGTACTCATATATATTAGGTCACATATATATGTCACGGGTTGGACTTTTGGGCTACATCATACTAGCACCCAAGTAAACATTAGTTGTTTGCTAACGGTGAACCAACTACCAAGAGAACTCAACATGTGGCTAAAGTCAAAAGCCCAACGTGGACCTCCGGCTTACTAATAAATAGCTGATGGTCATTATTTTTTTAGACCAACTACCAACCCGAGAATCGACCCGAACCTTAGTGTAGGTTGGGTTGGTTCGGGTTTCAATATGGTAGAACCGAATTTGTTCGTTTCGGTTTCGGGTTAGCTTTAACCCGATCCAACCCGACCCGAGTTGCACCCCTAAGTGCTACGAGCCTACAACGTATTTCCTCCCGCTCTGAAGTGGTGGGCGTCCCACTCATCTTACTATCTTAGTTGCGAACTTTCCTACCTGTGGGGTTATTAAAAATCAGGGCATTTTGCTTGCTCCTATTAGAGGTGCAACTCGGGTCGGGTTGGTTCGGGTTTGAGTCAACCCAAAACCGAACTGAACTAGTTCGGTTCTACCATATTGAAACCCGAACCAACCCGACTTGGGCATAAACCCGAACCAACCCAACCAACACTAAGGTTGGGTTGGTTCTCGGGTTGGTAGTTGGTCTAAAAAAAATAATGGTCATTGTATGCGCAGAAAAAGATCTGGGTCGTCTTTATTGCAAACACACAAAGATTACAGAGGCCGGGAGCCGGGGACTCGGGGGTGGTGAGCCGGGTGCGGCGAATATTTGATCAGGAGATTGTGGGAGAGATCCTCTGGAGGGTCCCTTTGATCTGCGTCTCCACGTGGTATTTGTGCGAGAGCTCTGAAGGGGTTGCTCAGGACAGAGGTCTTTACAGGTTGAGGGTTTCTTGAGAGGCTAAGGAATATCCGTCGTTGCTTTTGTCCCTTCAGTGTTTCGCGCTTTCTCGGCTAGGGGGGTTTTTGGCTTCGTTCCTCGGTCTTCGTGTCTCCCTCGCTCCTTGCTAGACCTCGACGTCCCTGATCGATGGTTCACGGCGTCGATCGTGCTTTTGCTTTATTCTTTTTGCTTCGGGCGTCTGGCTCTGGCTTTGCTTTGGTGTAGAGTGTAGCTTTGGCGTTTAGCACTTGAACGTAGAAGGGGTAGAGACTTGCGGTGCTTTCATTCTTCCGGATTTCGCGTCGTATCGGCTAGAAGTGCGTTGCTTTGCTCGTGATCCTTTGTAGTTGCTTGGCTTCAGCACGTGCGTGGTTTTAGCGCGGGCGTAACTTTGGCTTTGCTCTAGCTTTAGCTTTTGGCTTCTTGCGTCTGGTTCTGGCATAGCTTCAGCTTTGACGTTAGCTTCTTGCGTCTGGCTTCGGCGTTGCTTCGGCGTAGCTCTGGCGTCGGCGTAGCTTTGACGTATAGCTCTTGAACGTAGAAGGCGTAGAGGCTTGCGATGTTTTCGTTCTTCCAGACTTCGCGTCTAATCGGTTAGAAGTGCGTTGCTTTGCTCGTGATCCTTCGTAGTTGCTTGGCTTCAGCACGTGCGTGGCTTTAGCGCGGGCGTAGCTCTTGCTTGGCTTTGGCTTTGGGCATTTGCTTTTGGCTTTGGCTTGATCTTCACCTTGAATGACGATGGCGATATCTTCGAGTCTTCTTTATTCTTCTGGCTTTATTTTGGTGGCAACAGCTATGGCGTCGGCTTTGACTTCTCTTCTTCTCCGGGCTATTTTGGCGTGATCGGAGTTGAGGGCTTCTTTAAAAGATGGCAGGTGTAGCACCGATCTTCGTGTGACGGTTGTAGCGTCGGTCTTGTTTCTCTTCTTTTCCGGGCTTCTTTAGGGTGATCGGAGTCGAAGGCTTCTTTTGAAGACAGCAGGGGTAGCACCGATCTCCGTGCGACGGTTGTAACGTCGGCTTGACTTCTCTTCTTCTTCGGGCTTCTTTGGCGTGATCGGAGTTGAAGGCTTCTTTTGAAGACGGCGGGGATAGCACCGATCTCCGTGCGTCGGTTGGAGCGTCGACTTGACTTCTCTTCTTCTTCGGGTTTCTTTGGCGTGATCGGAGTCGAAGGCTTCTTTTGAAGACGACGGGGGTAGCACCGGTCTCCGTGCGACGGTTGTAGTGTCGACTTGACTTCTCTTCTTCTCCGGGCTTCTTTGGCGTGATCGGAGTCGAAGGCTTCTTTTGAAGACGGCGGGGGTAGCACCGATCTCCGTGCGACGGTTATAGCGTTGGCTTTCGTTGTTGAAGACGGCGGGGGTAGCACCGGTCTTCTTGCGACGATTGTAGCGTCGGCTTTTGTTGATGAAGATGGCGGGGGTAGTACCGGCTTCAGGCCTTCTTCTCCAAGCTTTCTTTTTCGTGCGAGGAGTCGACGCCTTTGCTAAAGACGACGGGGTGTTGTCGGCTTCGATCTTCTTCTCCGGTCTTTGCTTATGGCATCTTTGGAGTTGATGACGATCGTTGGAGACGTCGGGATGATGACGACTCCGGGCCTTCTTCTCCAAGCTTTCTTCTTCGTGCGAGGAGTCGAAGCTTTTATCTTCGAGTGCAAGGCTTCTGCTTTGATGAGGACTTGATGGGCTAAGCGTTCCCGTAGGACGCGCTTGCCATGCCTCGTGAATCTTTCGGTCTTCAAGCGTTGGAGCTCCTTTTTGCAGAGCCTTTTCCTCTTCAGCTTTCGACCTTTGATGCCTTCCCCCACCCCTTCTATTTATAGGCAAAGAGGGGAGGTTGGGAGAGATATGGCTGCAATCTTTTACTTGTATCCAATATCTCCCCCCCATAACCATCAAGATATTGTTCCTTTATTTGGGGGGAACAACCTTGATCCCTTCCTTTTTGGTGGGGATGGTTATGGGCAAGATGTGACTTGATCTTTGAAGATAAGTTGTCATCTTTGCACCTTCCGATTGTACGGCGACACGACGTCATCTTGTTCGTCGGATCGAGGGATCGTCGCGGATCTACGGTTGCGTAGATGTCCACGTCACCTCCCCCGCATCGAGGCGGTTATGATTTTTTCTTTTACTTTCTATTTCTTTTATTTATTTATTTTTTTTTATGGTTGGCCACACCTCCCCATGGGGAGGGGGCACGGTTTTCCATGAAGGGGGGCCGGTGGGCCCCCCTTTTTGCATTTGAGTTGCGGGTTCGTTCGCATACAGGCCGTTGTGTGCGTGCCGAGTTTGTATGCGAGCCGTTGTGTGCGGGCCATGTTCGCATGTGGGCCGTTGTGTGCGGGTCATGTTCGCATGTGGGCCGTTGTGCGGGCCAATTTTTCACATACGGGTCGGGTTCGACCCGTGGGCTAATTTCGGTGCCCACAGTCATCGACTAATTACTAGCAAGCCAGAGGTCCATGCATGTTAGTCTTTAGGCTTTAGCCACCCGTCGAGTTCTCTTAGTAGTTGGTTCAACGTCAACAAACAAGTAATGTTTACTTGGGTGCTATTGTGATGTAGCCCAAAAGTCCATCCTATGACATATACGTGGCCTAATATATATGAGTTCGGTTACATGTGATGTACTGACCACTATGGTGATCCAAAAAAAAAACACATAGGATCTTGAAGTTCACCTAGCTAAACATGTTCAAATTTTATGTGACAATTGGGTGCGACAAACTTGACCACAAATCCTATTTTCCATTCGTGAATGACCGTATAGAAATTTGTTTTCATTATATTCACGAGAGTAGCCACGGGCGATATTATGGTGCGTTGTGTTCCTACACAACAAGTGGCGAACTAATTCACAATGGGATTATCATCGATCCCCTTTGGCATTCATCAGGTACATTGAAAGTTTGTTGCACTTACGATCAGATCGAGGGAGGCTATTAGCACAGGTATTGTAACAGTTGAAAGGGTGTTACTGTTTCTACTAAGACGGAATTATTTTAATCAAAGCTCTGGTGTTGTAACTGATGGTAAACTATTATTATCAGTATTTAAAAACCCGGAACTCGAAGTCGTCTTGAAAGTCCACTGAGTCAAGTAACTCGAAGACTCGACTCGGTAATTATATATATATATATATATATATATATATATATATATATATATATATATATATATATATATATATATATATATATATATAGGGGCATGCTTCACTGCAGTCCGCATCCGCAGCCGTCCAATGCCGCGCGCGCGGTGCGGTGCATCGCATCGGACGGCTGCGGGTGCGGACCACACGGACCGCATTTAAGCATCTCTCTCTCTCTCTCTCTCTATATATATATATATATATATATATATATATATATATATATATATATATATATATAGAGAGAGAGAGAGAGAGAGAGAGAGAGAGAGAATACGGGGTATGAGCTGACAGCCCATTTTTATTTTAGGCTGTCAGCTGCTAGCCATCCGATCCCATGATCATAGCCGTCCGATTTTTTAAAAAAAACACACGTCTTCTCCCAATCTGATCATCCGAATCTCTCTCTCTCTCTCTCTCTCTCTCTCTCTCTCTCTCTCTCGTTCGCTGGGAGAGAACCACCGCCGCCCTCACCCTTCTCCTCCCCCTCCGGTGCCGATCCAGCCGCCTCCGGCGCACCCCACCGACCACCACCACCAGCAGCAGCGCCCTCACCCTTCTCCCCCTCCGGTCACGATCCAGCCGCCTCCGGCTCACCCCACCGACCACCACCTCTCGATCCGGCAGCGCTGTCACCCTTCTCCTCCCCCTTCGGTCACGATCCAGCCGCCTCCGGCTCACCCCACCGACCACCACCAGCTCCCTTCCCCTCCCCTCCCGGCAGCCCCGACCTCCCGATCCGGCAGCCCCCTTCCGGCGTGCCCCAACCACCCGATCCAACCCCGTCGCTCCCCCTCCCCCTCTAATCTCCTCCTTCCCCTCCGGCAGCCACCCTCGACGAACCACCACCAGCTCCCTTCCCCTCCCCTCCCGGCAGCCCCGACCTCCCGATCCGGCAGTCCCCTTCCGGCGTGCCCCAACCACCCGATCCAACCCCGTCGCTCCCCCTCCCCCTCTAATCTCCTCCTTCCCCTCCGGCAGCCACCCTCGACGACGAGGGTGGCTGCCGGAGGGGAAGGAGGAGATTAGAGGGGGAGGGGAGCGACGGGGTTGGATCGGGTGGTTGGGGCACGCCGGAAGGGGGCTGCCGGATCGGGAGGTCGGGGCTGCCGGGAGGGTACTCGACGAAGGGGGCACGCCGGAGGCTGATCGGGGAGGGGGAGAGGTGAGGTCGGGGGAGAGGCTGCCGATCCAGAGAGAGAGAGAGAGAGAGAGGATGTGTGTTTTTTTTTGTTTTAAATCGGACGGCTATGATCATGGGATCGGATGGCTAGCAGCTGACAGCCTAAAATAAAAATGGGCTGTTAGCTCATACCCCGTATTCTCTCTCTCTCTCTCTCTCTCTCTATATATATATATATATATATATATATATATATATATATATATATATATATATATAGTGTGTGTGTGTGTGTGTGTGTGTAAATAGCCTGGGTAGTTCCCAAGTCGGACCAAGTCAGCCCGAGTCACAACCCGAGTAGTGGCCGGTCCAAGTTTACATCCGAGTTGGCTCGATTTTCGGGCGAGTCGAGTCAGACCATGTTTTGGTACTATGGTTATTATAACATAAATAAATGTTGAAGGGCAATTGGATCCCTAATTGATTCCTGTTGAAATTACATAGCTAAATGGCATGATTTGCTACAAGTTGTTCTAAAGACTTATGCTGTAGATCTGTTGTTATTCTTCTATGGAGGCATTGAGTTCAATCCTGTTTGTTATTCACTATTTTTGCATTGGAGCCGAAGGTCGTCGTCGTTATTATCATCATTGAAGTTTAATCCGACTCAGATGGGGTCGACTATAGTGTACAACTCTAATTAAGAAGGCCCTGATAAAGATTGATAAGATTTTGCTGACTGGTTTTCGACCTGACATCAACCCTTTAAGATTCGTGCTGAAAATCTGACCAAGGCAACTTGGCAAGAGAGGTGTCCACCATCAAGCCTAAGAAGCCAATTAGCAGGTAGGGAAACCGGAAGCCTACCTTGTTGGTAAGTTCACCCTTTTGCAATGGAACCAACGGTCCCGTCACTAAAACAAAATTAGGGGGCTCTTTAATTAATTTGATACCATTTTTCTCTGTGAGGTAGGGTAATGATGTTTGGTAAGTTTACCCGTCTTAAACCTGTTTTGAGATTTTCTTGATACCCGAACCAACCGACACTTTTGCTGATAAATACTAACCCTAGTGGCGTGGTGGTTAACAAAATCATCACTTGTCATGCATAAACAGAAAAATGCCTCATGTGCGGAAAGTTCTGATCTCAAACCGGAAGAACAAGAACGTAAATCTTGGAATTGTTTGCACCTGTTTATAAACCAGTCTAGACATCAGCTGGATTAATACTTTCATCATGCAGAGAAGGTTGCTTTCATCGTTCGACACCGGCTTCGAGGAAGTTAAATCCGGTAGCGCCAACAACTCGCTCGAAGCTGATGAAGCCGCGAATGCTCCGTTCATGTAAGTGCAAGAACCTATCATGTTCTGCATGAATATTTTTCGACTCCGCGGTTGAGTCACCGATACGTCAATTTTCAGGGTGCAAGGGGAATGACGGTGTAACATCAGTATCTATGAAATAATAAATACTTTATGGGCTGTGTATGGTAAAGCTTCTCCGAGGCAGTACGACGGTCGAGAACAGAGAGCTCTGCCGCCACCGTTTCCACCGTCAGTGTACAATGAATAAGCCCTGAAATCCAACGGTGTGATGTATTTCTCTTTGATGAGTGGTGATGGAGGGAAGATTCGTGTACAGGTTGTGCCAATTTTCGGTGGGTGAGCTTTTTGACCGTCGGTTACCGCGTCTGTAAATTCTCTCGTTTTCAAGCCGAGGTGGTAGGTATATTTCCTGATCCTTTGTATACTTGTATATTTGCTTAGAGCCCCGTCTTAAATCTTCAATCAGTGTAATCTGTTGCAGGTGATCCTTGAATTGTTGTAACCTACCAATCATATAAACCCCTCAAATCATCCAAACCTTACCTATCGACCCCTAGTTGGTATCCAAAATAAAAGCAACATTCCCAAAATATTCTATTATATAAACTAAATAAAGGAACATTCCCAAAAGATTTTATTTTATTAATCAAAATGGGAAATGGAGATTTACGCTCGGTTTTAATCATTTAAAATAATACATCTTTGTTGAACATGAATTTAACCCAAAACTAATGTGGACCTTGACCGAATCTAACTTGGACCTAACCCGAAGCCTTCACTTTGGAGGGTAATTTAGGTAAAAACTAAGTGTGAACGTAAAATTTTTTGAAAATTTTATTCATACCCAAAAAATCTGTAACTAGACCTTCCACCTATTTCACATTAACTTATTAAAAAATTTTAAAATATCATTTATACCCTTATCATATACCTCACATCCAACTAAAACCTAAAACATAACATTTTGGGCATCAACTGCAATTAAAAAGGAATTACATTCGAGATTCCTTCGATCGGATTCCTCCAAACGAGATCTAACCCCTCTAGCAATGAAAAAAGAAGAGGGACCCCTCTCTCTCTCTCTCTCTCTCTCTCTCTCTCTCTATATATATATATATATATATATATATATAGAGAGAGAGAGAGAGAGAGAGAGAGAGAGAGAATACGGGGTATGAGCTGACAGCCCATTTGTGCAAATGGGCTGTCACTGCCAGCCGTCCGATTGGGATGATCGCACCGTCCAATAAAAAAAAAAAAAACGTTTACAGCTGTTACAGCTGTACTGTTACAGCAGCAGTTCTGTCTCTCTCTCCATACACCCGCTGCCCGACCCGATGAAGCTCGGACCCCCTCCGGCGACCAGCTACCCCGTCCGGCGACCCCCGACCCCCTCCTGCAGGACCCCGACGGCCTCCGGCACCCCCCCGATGGTCTCCGGCCACCCCGTCCCCCTTCTACAGCCACCCCGTCCCCCTCCGGCACCCCCCCGATGGTCTCCGGCCACCCCCGACCCGCTTATGGCGACCCCCGACCAGCTTCCGGCGACCCCCGACCCCCGTCCGGCGATCCTGTCCCCCCCCCCCCTGGAGCTTCCGGGGGGTCGGGGGTCGCCGGAAGCGGGTCGGGGTGGCTGTCGGAGGGGGACGGGGTGGCCGGAGTGTCGGGGGGGGTGCCGGAGTCCGTCGGGGTCATGCAGGAGGGGGTCGGGGGTCGCCGGTCGCCGGGGGGGGGGGGGGGGGTCGCCGCTTCATCAGGTCGGGCAGCGGTCTGTGGAGAGAGAGAGAGAACTGCTGCCAGCTATAACAGTTGTAAACGTTTTTTTTTTTTTTTTATTGGACGGTGCGATCATCCCAATCGGACGGCTGGCAGTGACAGCCCATTTGCACAAATGGGCTGTCAGCTCATACCCCGTACCCCGTATCCTCCGATCGGATTCCTCCAAACGAGATCTAACCCCTCTAGCAATGAAAAAAGAAGAGGGACCCCCCTCTCTCTCTCTCTCTCTCTCTCTCTCTCTCTCTCTCTCTCTCTCTCTCTATATATATATATATATATATATATATATATATATATATATATATATATATATATATATATATATATATATATATATATATATATATATATATATAGGGAAGTGCTAGAATGCGGCATGCGGTGCGTGCGGCATCGCACCGCAGCCGTCTGATGCACTGCTGCGTGCATCGCATGCACGCAGCGCGTGCATCAGACGGCTGCGGTGCGATGCCGCACGCACCGCATGCCGCATTTTAGCATACCCCTATATATATATATATATATATATATATATATATATATATATATATATATATATATATATATATATATATATATATATATATATATATATATATATATATATATATATATATATATATATATATATATATATATATAGGGTCAGGATCGGATGACCCATCAAAATTTTGACCCATTAATAACCCAGCACCCTTTGAGGCACCTAGAGGTTTTAGAATGGGCTGATTTTTTGTAGACATGTTGTCTATGATATGTTGATCATCCTCACAAAAAATCAGCCCATTCTAAAACCTCTAGGTGCATCAAAGGGTGCTCTTCAAATCAACGGTTAAAATTGACAGTCAAAAACCGTTGATTTGAAGTGCGCATTTGATGCACTTAAAGGTTTTAGAATGAGCTCATTTTTTGTGAGGATGATCAACATACCATAGACAACATTCCTACAAAAAATCAGCCCATTCTATAACCTCTAAGTGCCTCAAAGGGTGCTGGGTTATTAATGGGTCAAAATTTGCTGGGTTATCCGATCCTGACCCATATATATATATATATATATATATATATATATATATATAGAGAGAGAGAGAGAGAGAGAGAGAGAGAGAGGGCTGTTACATTGCGCTGTGCGCTGCGGGGGGAGAAAACGCGCTGCGGATTGGTGGCCGTCCGATCGGATTTGATCGGACGGCAGACAGAAATCCCGCTCCCGACCTCTCTGTTAAGCCGTAACCGTCTGATCGCATCCCTGCAGCTGTCTGATTCCATGAAATGCACCCCGCCCGGCGAGATTTCGGTCGGTTCGATTCCCATCCGTTGGATCGATGGGAATCGAACGGACTGAATTGATTTTCGCTGTTACTGTAGCGGCTACAGTAACAGCGAAAAACATTTCAGCCCGTTGGATTTCCATCGATCCAACGGGTGGGAATCACCCAACCCACTTATGTGTTAATTGGATTCCCATCCGTTGGATCGATGGGAATCCAACGGTCAGAAATTTTTTTGCTGTTACTGTAGCCGCTACAGTAACAGCGAAAATCAATTCAGTCCGTTCGATTCCCATCGATCCAACGGATAGGAATCGAACCGGCTGATTTCTCGCCGGGCGGGGTGTATTGCACGGGATCAGACGGCTGCCGAGCACAGATCAGACGGTTAGGGCTTAACATATATGTCGGGAGCGGGATTTCGGGCTGTCGTCCGATCAAATCTGATCGGACGGCCACGCTTCAGCAGCGCATTTCCTCCCCGCAGCGCGCAGCGCAACCTAACACTTCTCTCTCTCTCTCTCTCTCTCTCTCTCTCTATATATATATATATATATATATATATATATATATATATATATATGGGAAATGAGTTCCTATGACATTTCATAGGGAGTATCCTATGACATATGGTGAGTTAGTAACCCTAGAATATTTAGAATGTTCTGAATTTTTATGAGGATGATCACCCTATCTTAGATAGGACCCTCGCAAAAAATCGGCTCATTCTAAAACTTTTAGAGGCATCAAATATGATTTTCAATTTAACGTTTAAAATGGATGGCCGATAAAACTTCTAGCATTTGATGCCCCAACAAGTTTTAGAATGCTTTGATTTTTTGTGGACATTCTATCTAAGGTAAGGTGATCACCCTCAAAAAAATTCAACACATTCTAGCATTACTAATTCACCATATGTCATAGGGTACTCCCTATGACATGTCATAGGAACCCAGCCATATATATATATATATATATATATATATATATATATATATATATATATATATATATATATATATATATATATATATATATATATATATATATATATATATATATATATCAATGAATGGCAAATAATTAAAATAACTCCCCACGTTTCTATACTCATGGGGCTTTAACATAAGAAAAGAATGGGGTATGATCAAGGTGGTGTGTAAGAGGGAAGGATATTTTTGCGATAGAAATGAGGTATGATCAAAGAAAACGGGGTGTGTTCAAGTTTGTTGGAAATGAGGGTTAATTATAGATTTTTGGGGAATGAATAAAGTTTTCCAAAATTTTTCACTTTGGTTGTCAGCTAATCACAGGGTCAATATGTAAGATTTGGATGATTTATAAGTATTGCTTAAGGAATACTGTGAGTGTGGGCTCTTCTAAGTTAGGAGAAAAAAAAAAAATGGGGGACTTTGTGGTTCATCCCAGGTCAAAAGACCTAATGGACAACCAATTTGCAGGACAAAAATACACCTCACTATGCTTCAAATTTTTGATTCATGCCATTCTTTTCTAAACTAAACCGAATCCTAAATCAATGATCCACAGGCCATAGAATGAACCCATAGACCCAATCCGAACCGAACCCCATATGTAGCTCGTCTCTTGCGGCCGCTGCTTGCGCCGTTGAGGAGGATGGAGGAGGCAGAGGCTGAGGTCGTCGCGAGCGTTGAGGATGACAGAGTGGAGGAGGTCGTCATCGCTACAAAAGGAGTTCGGTTTGGTGGCATTTTGGGATTTGACGAGGGTAATTTGGGGTTTTGGTAGTCATTTACACCTCATGGATCTACTGTTCAGGGACCTTAGGCGAGAGGAAACTGTTGTCCTTCCTTTATACCCCTCCGATCTGGTAACAGGAACCCTATACACATTAACCCAAAAAAAAAATATTGTAGGACATCACGGTGGTTCCGGCGGTGCAGCATGGACAAGATTGAGTCAAGAAACATGCTATATCATTCCCTTTTTTCTTTTGGAGATCGGCTGGTGTCCCGAAACCTTTTGGGCAATGGCCCACTTCGGTCTCAGACTAATCCCTCTAGAAGTGAAGCCCGATACACTCGAGATTTTCCACCGCATTCCACCGCACTCCTAGGTAAACTAAGAGAAGGGGGGGGGGGGGGGGGGGGGGGGAGTCCCACACACAATCTGCGATATCATTCTTGTGTATAGATAGGTGATCTGGTAAGAGATCATGAGGAATCCTATGAGATTGTTACATGGAGATTAGTACTCGCAAACCCACCACAAAGATGGGTGGAAGACTTACATGATTCGATTGCACAATAAGCCGGATAGGAGGCATGAGCTTTGCCACTGGGATGCGACCTCAATCGCAAGCGATCATCATTTATGACTAACCAGAGCTAGTCCGACAGGCTGAGTGTTTGGATAATCGTACCGAGATTTACGGTGAACAAACACTGATTTACTTGCCATGTGGGCCCTCATTAATGTCCTGATTCACAGGGGCACACGTGCTATGCCAAGTGACTCAGCCGTCCACCTCAAGTGTAGGCATGTCTATGCTGCCAAAAAGAAAAAAACATTTCCTCAGTGCAAGTTGAAGTCAAATACATATGCAATTGCAACATGACGATATAGGTCGAAGTTTGCAATAGGGGTGGAAATTGGGCGGGTTGGACGGGTTGAAGGGTCTGTTCATGCCCAACCTGACTTGCACAAACCTTTGTCTGTTTTGCCCGTGGAACCCGGGGAAGCTCAACCCATGTGTATGCACAGAAAAAGATCTGGGTCGTCTTTATTGCAAACACACGAAGATTACAGAAGGCCGGGACCTGGGGACTCGGGGGTGGTGAGCCAGGTGCGGCGAATATTGATCAGGAGATTGTGGGAGAGATCCTCTGGAGGGTCCCTTTGATCCGCGTCTCCATATGGTATTCGTGCGAAAGCTCTGAAGGGGTTGCCCAGGACAGAGATCTTTACAGGGTGAGGGTTTCTCGAGAGGCTAAGGAATATCCGCCGTTGCTTTTGTCCCTTCCGTGCTTCGTGCTTTCTCGGCTAGGGGTTTTCGGCGTCGCTCCTCGGTCTTCGTGTCTTCCTCGATCCTTGCTAGATCTTGGTGTCCTTGATCGTCGATTCGCGGCGTTGATCGTGCTTTTGGCATCGGCTTTGGCTTTGGCTTTCGGCTTTGGCTTGGCTTTGGCGTGGCTCTGGCTTTTGCTTTGCTTTAGCGCTTGCGCTTGGACGTAGACGGGGGGAGACTTGTGATGCTTTCGTTCTTTAGGACTTCGCGTCGTATCGGCTAGAACGTGCGGTGCTTTTGCTCGTGACCGGCGTAGTCGCTTGGCTTTGGCATTTGCGTTGATTTGGCGCGGGCTTTACCGGGGCTTTGGCTTTGGCTTCTTGCGTGGGCTTTTGCTTCGGCGTCGACTCAATCTTCTTCTCAAACGGCGGTGGCTACTTCTTCAATGCTTCTGGCTTCCTCGACGGTTTAGGTGTCGGCTCGACTTTTCTTCTTCTCCGGGCTTCTTTGGCGTGATCGGAGTCGAAGGGTTCCTTTGAAGACGGCGAGGGTGACACCGATCTCCGTGCGATGGTTGTAGCGTCGGCTTTGCTTTGAAGATGACGAGTGTAGCGACGACTTTGCTTCTCTTCTTCTCCGGGCTTCTTTGGCGTGATCGGATTCGAAGAGTTCCTTTGAAGACGACAGGGGTTGCACTGATCTCTGTGCGACAATTGTAGCGTCGGCTTTGCTTTGAAGACGACGGGTGTAGCGACGCTTCGGGTGTTCCTCTCCAAGCTTTCTTCTTCGTGGATGGAGTGGACGTTTGTCGAAGGTGACGGGTGATGACGCTTCGGTCTTCTTCTCCGGGCTTTTGGGCTTGATCGGAGTCGAAGGCTTATTGGAGACGACGGGGTGGTGCCGCTCCGATCTTCTTCTCCGGCCTTTGCTTCTGGCGTCTTCGGAGTCGAAGGGTTCTTCTTCTCCGAGCTTTCTTCTTCGTGCACGGAGTCGAAAGCTTGATCTTTTTGTGCAAGGGTCTTCACGTTGATGAGGACTTTCAATGGACTAAGCCAGTCCCGAGGGGATAGGCTTACCTGTGCCTCGTGAAGCCTTGGGTCGATGAAGAGTGCGTCTCCTCTTCTGCAAAGCTTCCTCACTTCGTCTTCAGCTTCCGACCTTTTGAGCCTTCCCCCTCCCCCTCTATTTATAGGTGAAGGGGGGAGGGGAGAGATATGAGAAGTTTATTTGAATCCCTTTAATATCTCTCCCATAACTACCCAAGATTTATTCTTCAATTGAAGAGGGGAATAAATCTCTATTTGCTTTCCTTTTCTGACGGGGTAATTATGGCTCAATCATTTTTGGATTTATTTTGAATCTTGCACATAAAGTCGATGGCGACCCGGCTTCGTTTCTTGTCCGTCGGATCAAGGGATTGGCGCAGATCCACACTTACGTAGACGTCATACGCAAACCCCCCCCCCCCCGCGCATGGTGGTATTTGTTTCCTTTTTGATCTTTTTTTCCCTTTTCTTTTCTTTCCTTTCTTTTCTTTCTTTCTTTTCCTTCTTTTCTTTTCTTTTTCTTGCATGGCCGACCACCCCCCTAAGGGGTTCGGATTCCTATAGGGTGACCGGGTGGGCCCCACTTGGGGATGGGCCCACCCGGACCCTTGCTTGGCGCGGGTCGGGTCCAGGTCCCAAATGCGTGTCGGGTTTGCCTTCGCATTGGTGCATGCGAGTCGAGTCCGGGTCCGAGTGCGCGTCGGGTTTACATCCGCATTGGTGCATGCAAGTTGGGTCCGGGTCCGAGTGTGTGTCGGGTTTGCATCCGCATTGGTGCTTGCAAGTCGAGTCCGGGCCCGAGTGTATGTCGGGTTTGCCTCCGCATTGGTGCTTGCAAGTCGGGTCCGGGCCCGAGTGTATGTCGGGTTTGCCTCCGCATAGGTGCATGTGAGTCGGGTCCGGGTTAGACACAATTTGTGTGTCTACACCATGCTTGCCCATTCTAGTTCCTCGGGTTGCCAAATTTGCAAAATAATAAGCGAGTTGGGCAGGTTGCCGAATTAGAAATGCTTGTGCACATAAATAGATGGAAAAAAAATCCAACAGATTTTTGAATTGAATAAAAAAAAAACTTTGATTTGCATAAAAAAAATATAAAGTCCAACCCCGTATCCTCACATATTTCAAACGAATTCTTATCATTCAACATCAAATAGGTAGTCTCTGATTTCCATAAAAAAAACTATCAAAGCATTCAACCTTAGTGTGTCACTTTCTCGGGTTACTCGGGTTCCTCAGGTTGGAGAGATCGGTGCCTAAACCCGTCCAAATTGAAATCGGGTTGATTTTTTTTTTGTCCAAATCCATCCAAATTTTTAACCAGCTTTGCTCATGTTTGTCCATTGTTTGGCTTGGGCGGGTCGGGTTCGGGTCAGACCTGCCCAAGTCCCACCCCTAGTTCGCAAGATGTGGTAACTAATTAAAGGCATATATATATATATATATATATATATATATATATATATATATATATATATATATATATATATAGGGGACGGGGAGCCTGCACCCGAGGTGCAGCAAGAACGCTGCACCGCAAGCATTGTTTACCTACCTAGAAGTTTTGGAATTTGATGAAATTTGGTGAGAATGTTGTCTAGGGTAAGATGATCATCCTCACAAATTTTCATCAAATTCTAAAACTTCTAGGGGGGTCAAATGGTCGAAGCAAAATATGCAGATTTTAACGGTGACTGCGGACGGCTGATTTTGCTTCGACTATTTGACCCTTCTAGAAGTTTTAGAATTTGATGAAAATTTGTGAGGATGATCATGTTACCCTAGACAACACCCTCACCAAATTTTATCAAATTCCAAAACTTCTAGGTAGGTAAACAATGCTTGAGGTGCAGCGTTCTTGCAACACCTCGGGTGCAGGCTCCCCGTCCCCATATATATATATATATATATATATATATATATATATATATATATATATATATGAGGTGCAGCAAGAACGCTGCACCTCGGCCTTGTTTTACCTACCTAGAAGTTTTGGAATTGGATGAAATTTGATAAGGGTGTTGTCTAGGGTAAGGCATATATATATATATATATATATATATATATATATATATATATATATATATATATATATGCCTTTAATTAGTGCGGCACCTACCGCGTGCATCAGACGGCTGCGGTGCGGTGCCGCACGTACCGCATGCCGCAGCATAGCATGCCCCTATATATATATATATATATATATATATATATATATATATATATATATATATATATACACACGCGCGCGCGCACGAGGTTGGCGAAAAAAAGAACCTTTTGTAGATGGTCCCGTTGTCTACAATCTTTGCCTACCCTCTGGAGTTGGCTTTGATCTCTATGGCATCTCGCATGATTCTTCAAACCACACTGGGCCTTTGAGGAAGCAGAAGATTGTAGAACTAATTATCCTTCAAAAAGAAGCTCCAGCCCTTGCTATCAATGCCTTTCTTCCACCCGCACCATCCTCCACCGATGATCTTCTTAAGATCATGATTAGGGGTGGCAATGGGTTGGGTCGGGTCGGTTTCGGGTCGGGTTGAGACATAGGTATAAGGGCGAAACATCCAATTCGAACCCGACCCGTTTAATAAACGGGTCAAAAACTTAAACCCAAACCCGACCCGCCTAATAAACAGGTTGACCCGACCCAACCCGTTTAACCCGTTTACTAAACGGGTCGGGTCGTGTTGGGTCAACAGAACCCTTGTAAACCTATCGGGTTGGGTCAAGACAGGCCGGATGGCCGGGTTGGTTCGGGTCAGGTTGACACGACCCATTTGGTAAACGGGTCAATTGGGTCATAAGTACAAACCCGAACCCGACCCATTAAATAAACGTGTCAATCGGGTCGACCCGTTTATAACCCGAACCCGTTTAGGCCAAACCCAAACCCGCTAACTTTGGGTCAGGTTCGGATCGGGTTGGCGGGTCTGGTCATCATTGCTCGTGTAGTGTGGATCAAGGATAAGAAATGCACAATCTCCTCTAACCTCGTCGTAGTCAACTCCCAGTAGGATATATGCTACAACACCGCCACCTGCATCAACGCATTCATATATTAAACAAAACAGTAGGTAACACTATAAATGCACCCAAAGAGATGTTGGTTTGCCATCCCTCACTCTACAGATAATCAACCATCTTATGTTATTACGGAATTTTGCCGTATCATCTTATACCGGTCGGCACGCGCCTTTGGTGCAGCTGCTGGCACAGCAACAATCGTGCAAAACACAATCGGTTAATTTTAGCGTCAGCACACACACCTTTGACGACAACACTTGGTTCCGATGGCCCTGTCTTGATAGACAAGTGAGCCCTACACCACTATCGGACGGTCATAGTCCCTGAAGCGATCGCCTTCGATGGCAACACCCGCAGAGACCGAACTACACAGACTAAGGGGGCTTAAATTTTGGGTTGGATAAATTACACTTTGCCCCCTAAAATTTCACTCAAAAATACTTAACCCACCTATAGTTTTAAAACTATATTTTGCCCCCTACAATTCAGTTTTAATCAGATAAAGATTATCAAATGAGGAAATAAGTAGTTGACAAAAGGAGAGTATTGTGCTAACATTTCAAACTTCAGGATGCGATATGGAACAAAATAAACTACATGGGGGTTAAGTGTTTTTAAGCTAAACATCAGGATGTCAAAGTGCAATTTATCCGTTAGGACGGTCATCATCCCCGAAGTGGTCGTCTTCGACGGCAACACTTGCAGAGACCGAACTACACAGACCAAGGGGGGCCATGACCCCCCCTAAATTTTGGGTTGGGTAAATTACACTTTGCTCTCCTAAAGTTTAGATAAAAAATACTAAGCCCCCCTATAGTTTAAAAACTACATTTTGCCCCCTTCAATTCAAATTTAATCAGATAAAATTTATGAAATGAGGAAATAAGTAGTTGACAAAAGGGGAGTATTGTTCTAACATTTCAAACTTTAGGGTGCGATTTGGAACAAAATAAACTACATGGTGGTTAAGTGTTTTTAAGCTAAACATCAGGGGGACAAAGTGTAATTTATCCTTTTGGATTTATCTCGAACTCTCTCTCATGCCCCCCACCCCCCGGGTTAAGTGTTTTTAAGCTATACATCACGGGGGGCAAAGTTCAATTTATCTTTCTTTTGGATGACGTGGAAGACCATGATTGGGCCGTAAGAAAGTGCAGCAAAGCAATCGGGGAGCAAATGTTTACCCCCCTATATTTTGGGTTGGGTAAATTACACTTTGCCCCCCTAAAGATCAGCTAAAAAATACTAAACCCCCTATAGTTTAAAAACTATATTTTGCCCCCTTCAATACAATTTTAATCAGATAAAAATTATGAAATGAGGAAATAAGTAGTTGACAAAAAGCCCCCCCGCCCCTGGGTTAAGTGCTTTTAAGCTAAACATCAGGGGGCAAAGTGTAGTTTATCTTTCTTTTGAATAATGTGGCAGACCACGATTGGGCCGTAAGAAAGTGCAGCAAAGCAATCGGGTAGCAAATGCTATTGTATTGCTTTCTTGCAATTGCTTATGGCCCGATTGTGATCTCCTAAATGGGGGACCACGGAGAAAGGGAGAGAGATTTTCGGTGATAGAAAAATGGAGAGAAAGGAAGGGCAACGTGGCAAGTTCCAATTGGGCAAGAGGAATTTATCTCCAGTGGAAAAATGTGTGAACAATAAAACTATTACCAAACATGCCCCCAATTATTTACATAAAACCCCTCATATATATTTTGTCACATATTTTTTTTACAATCCAGTCGTCAAATCATATACTACTTTCCCTCTCAAACATATCCCTCCATCTCAACTCCATTTAAACCCAACCGTTCATATCCCTCTTCCCAAGTAAATCGCACACGCCTTAAGGGACATCTAATTCGTTCCTATTAAATCTGAGCCTTTGTGCATATGCTTAGAAGGTCTGAAATATCCATGTTATAATGGCATGCTTGTAAATAAGTCGAACACGCTGTAATATATATATATATATATATATATATATATATATATATATATATATATATATATATATATATATATATATATATATATATATATATATGGGCATGTTATAATGCGGCATGCGGTACGTGCGGCACTGTACAGCAGCCGTCTGAAAGTGCATCAGACGGCTGTGGTGCGGTGCCGCACTTATAGCATGCTGCATTATAGCATATAGAGAAATGCTAGAATGCGGCATGCGGTAAGTGCGGCACCTTACCGCAGCCGTCTGATGCACCGCTGCGTGCATGCGATGCACGCAGCGCGTGCATCAGAAGGCTGCGGTAAGGTGCCGCACGTACCGCATGCCGCAGCATAGCATGCACCATAGCATATATATATATATATATATATATATATATATATATATATATATATATATATATATATATATATATATATATATATATATATATGGGGGCGGGGATGCTGGACCTGAGGTGCAGCAAGAACGCTGAACCTCAGGCTTGTTTTACCTACCTAGAAGTTTTGGAATTTGATGAAATTTGGTGAGGGTGTTGTCTAGTGTAAGATGATCATCCTCACAATTTTTCATCAAATTCCAAAACTTCTAGGGTGGTCAAATGGTCGAAGCAAAATCTACAGATTTTAACGGTGACTGCAAACGGCTGATTTTGCTTCGACCATTTGACACCCCTAAAAGTTTTGGAATTTGATGAAAATTGGTGAGGATGATCACCTTACCCTAGACAACACCCTCACCAAATTTTATCAAATTCCAAAACTTCTAGGTAGGTAAAACAAGCCTGAGGTGCAACGTTCTTGCTGCACCTCAGGTCCAGCATCCCCGCCCCCTATATATATATATATATATATATATATATATATATATATATATATATATATATATATATATATATATATATATATATATATATATATATATATATATATATATATATATATATATATATATATATATATATAGAGAGAGAGAGAGAGAGAGAGAGAGAGAGAGGAATAATAAAATGCAGCGTGCAGTGTCGCACCGCTGCAGTGAGTACGATGCACGCAGCGATGCATCAGGCGGCTGCAGTGCGACGCCTCACGCACCGCACGCCGAATCCTAATATATATATATATATATATATATATATATATATATATATATATATATATATATATATATATATATATATATATATATATATATATATATATATATATATATATATATATATATATATATATATATATATATATATATATATATATAAGAATGTTACAGTGAGCTGCCGGTTTAGAAAGTAAGCTGCGGGTATTTTGACCTCCATAGGAGTTTTGGAATTTGATGAAATTTGGTGAGGGTGTTATCTAGGATAAGATGATCATCCTCACCAATTTTAATCAAATTCCAAAACTTCTAAGGGGGTCAAATGGTCGAAGCAAAATCTTACGTTCGGAGTCACCGTTAAATTCTGTAGATTTTGCTTTGACCATTTGACCCCCCTAGAAGTTTTGGAATTTGATGAAAATTGGTGATGATCATCTTACCCTAGACAACACCCTCACCAAATTTCATCAAATTCCAAAGCATCTAGGGGTGTCAAAATACCCGCAGCTGATTTTCTCCTACCGTAGCTCACAGCTCAACGTAACAGCCCCCATATATATATATATATATATATATATATATATATATATATATATATATATATATATATATATATATATATATATATATATATATATATATATATATATATATATATATATATATATATATATATATATATATATATATATATATATATATATAGGGGGCGGGGATGCTGGACCATTTGACCCCCCTACAAGTTTTGGAATTTGATGAAAATTTGTGAGGATGATCATCTTACCCTAGACAACACCCTCACCAAATTTCATCCAATTCCAAAACCTCTAGGGGGGTCAAACAAGGCCGAGGTGCAGCGTTCTTGCTGCACCTCAGGTCCAGCATCCCCGCGCCCATATATATATATATATATATATATATATATATATATATATATATATATATATATATATATATATATATATATATATATATATATATATATATATATATATATATATATATATATATATATATATATATATATATATATATATATATATATATATAAGGGGCTGCTATGCTGCGGCATACGGTGCGTGCGGCATCGCACCGCAGCCGTGTGATGCACTGCTGCGTGCATCGCATGCACGCAGCGCGTGCATCACACGGCTGCGGTGCGATGCCGCACGCATCGCATGCCGCATTCAAGCAAATCCCTATATATATATATATATATATATGATAACAATCCAGTGAGATAACTCTTCCATGAGATAACTTTGAGAAACCTATCTAGAGGTTTTAGAATTTGATAAAATTTGGTGAGCATGCTCTCTATGGCAAGTTGATCATTCTCACAAACAATCATCAAATTTTAAAACCTCTAGAGACATCAAATACATAATTCAAATTATTGGTTTTAATGGACAGTCTATAAATCTTCTAACATTTGATGCCCTTAAAAGTTTTAGAATTTAATGATTTTTTTATGAGGATGATCAACTTACCATAGAGAGCATGCCCACTAATTTTCATCAAATTCTAAAACCTCTAGATAAGTTTCCCAAAGTTATCTCATATATCTTATATCTCACTGGATCGCTACCATATATATATATATATATATATATATATATATATATATATATATATATATATATGGGTCAGGATCGGATGACCCAGCAAAATTTTGACCCATTAATAACCCAGCACTCTTTGAGGCACCTAGAGGTTTTAGAATGGGCCGATTTTTTGTAGACATGTTGTCTATGATATGTTGATCATCCTCACAAAAAATCAGCCCATTCTAAAACCACTAGGTGTATCAAAGGGTGCTCTTCAAATCAACGGTTAAAATTGACAGTAAAAAACCGTTGATTTGAATAGCGCATTTGATGCACCTAGAGGATTTAGAATGGGCTGATTTTTTGTGAGGATGATCAACATACCATAGACAACATCCCTACAAAAAATCAGCCCATTCTAAAACCTCTAAGTGCATCAAAAGGTGCTGGGTTATTAATGGGTCAAAATTTGCAGGGTCATTCGATCCTGACCCTATATATATATATATATATATATATATATATATATATATATATATATATATATATATATATATATATATATATATATATATATATATATATATATATATATATATATATAGAGAGAGAGAGAGAGAGAGAGAGAGAGAGAGAGAAAGAGGGATGCTACCTCTCAAAATAGCATTTTTGCTGCCTTTCACTGTAGCCACCGTCGACTACCGGCGAGCACCTCCTGCAGCCGACGCCACCCCTTCACCAGCAACCGGGATCCATCAGACAACCTTAAGTGAATCTAATTCAAAAAGTGAAATTAGTTTCACCCTAATCCCTAAACATGATGAATGTTCATGAGGGTCTAAATCATTCCATCAGACAACCTTAAGTGAATGTTACTGAGTCCCTTCACCAACAACCAGGATCCATCATTGATCATCATACCACCACCCTCACACCCTACATAGTTGCTAAACCATGTCGTGTGTGAGCACACGTGATGTGTGACACCACTATCAAGGATCCAATTCTGGCTTCTATACTAAGTCATCGCCAATATCATAATTCCTTCTTCGAAATATATCGTTGATACTGGATTCCCATTCTCCCCGGCTTTTGCCGAACTAGAGTTGTTTTTGGAACATTCTCATTCACCTTCCACTTGCAATCGTCCTTGAAGTGCCCATTCTTTTGATAATTCCAACAAGAAAAATTCTTCTTATTCCTCACATTCTCCTTGGCTACCAACATACCTTGCCTATGATTTTCGCTAGTAGCACTTGCCTTATTCAACCGCAACTCGTTTGAAGGAAGTGCACCAATAACATCCTGGAACTTGATGGTTTCCATTCCATAGAGAAACGTGATTCTTGAATGCTCTAATGACGAGGGGAGCGAGCCCAGAATAAACAGCACATTGTCTTCATCCTTTATTTATTTGCCAACATCAATAAGTTTTGAGATCACCTGATTAAAGGTATATATTGAGATACTCGTCAACCTCTATACCTTCCTCCATCTGAAGTGTGAACGACTTTTGCTTGAGATACAAACGATTAGTGAGCGACTTCTCCATATAGACTTCCTCCAGCTTTGTCTAAATTTTCACTGCAGAGACATCCCCTTGCACTTGTGACAGGATGGTTTTCTCCAAATATAGCATATTTCTACTCACTGGCCTTAGATCATACTCTTCTCAATTAGTCTCCTTCATGTTTGCCGGCTTCTCACCCTTTAGTGTCTTGTGCAAACCGGCTTGGATCAACGTGTCCCTGCCTTGAACTTGCCACAAACCAAAATTGATCTTCCTATCAAACTTATCAATGTCGAACTTCATGACAAGTGTTCCGCTCGACTCCATCTACGCTCCACCGACTTTGAATCCTCACAACGAACATCGAAACTGGTTGGTAATCAAACAATCATAACCTCGCTCTGAGGCCATTATAGGGAATCAAGGGCTTCGACAGTCCTACGACCGGCAGTCGGGTCCTTCGCGGAAGCGTTATCTATCGAAGGGTGGACGCTAATATTTACCACATATGACACAATTACCGTGAAGATCGATGCACACAACACCACACAAGAAACAATACAAGACACAAGAGATTACCGATAATCAAGAAATATGATTTCCACTATATAAAGATTGCAATCACCGGTGGTGGGTCACCGCTAGTCGGACCCCCACACACGTATCTCAACCTTCCACTCAAAACTATTCCACGGTGAAGACTAACACGGGAGTACACCGAAAACTACTGAGCAACACCGTGAGATGATCGATTGGAGAAGATGTCGAGGCGGACATGATGTGGAACCTTGAGAAAGACCCAAAAATCAGAGAGGGAGAGGGAGAGGGAGAGAGAGAGAGAGAGAGAGAGAGAGAGAGAGAGAGAGAGATGGTCGGAGAAAACCTTTCCTCTCTCCTCTTCTTCCTTCCTTCCTTCTTCTTCCTCCTCCTCTTCCTCCTCTTCTTCTTCTCTTCCACATGATCTCTCTCTTATGGAGGCTACAAAACCTCTTCGGTGTTAACCCTAAACCCCCAACACATCCTATTTTATACCTAGAAAATATAGGGCTTTAGTTTTTTCCCAAACAATCCAAAATCGCAACAGATCTGTGCTGCCAGTGTAGGTCATGTGTACGACATAGACAAGTCGCGCACACAACTTGTCCAGATTTTTCTCGACGTTCTTCCGCCATTTCACCCATTCGCACGACTACTGCAGAAGTACACCTTCAACCCTAACAATCCCCCCCTTAGATAAGGCTAGAGCTGAACAACTTCAAGGTGGCAAATCCAAACCCCAATTCAATAATGTCCTAAATTAATATAAAAAATTCATAAAAAATAAAAATCCTATAAATACTAGACATATCTTTTTTATTTTGTCACCAAAACATACCACGAAATCCCCCACCTTCTATTATTCTCTTCTTTCTTTATGGATCCACCCTATTTTTTGTTTGTCCACTACTCCAACTCCCAAACGGGTTTCGGCACCGTCGTCAATGGGTGGTGGTGGTTTTGGATGAGTAAGCGAAGTCTCAAGAAAATCAATCCCTAGTTTTCAAGCAACCCGTCTCATCATGTAAGGATGCTAATTCGCATGGTGAGCTTTTTGGTGAATGACAAATATGATATTGATCTCTTCATTGATCAACATTAGCACGGACCTGGTCGCCGTCACCTACTAACTCCGTGATTGCTTTTGGAAGCACGTCTATGACTTCTTCTACTAACATATGAATTTTATTTCTGAGCTGAAGCAAAGTTCTTTGGTGCATCCATGGTCCAACATTCAACTATCCATGAGCAAGTTCTAATCTTGCTTCGCGACAATTAAAGAGAGATGACAATCGAGCTTAAACATGCAAGACAATGTAAAAAAATAGTTCAAATTTCAAGTTAATATTTCGATGTGTTTGTAATAATTTTTTTTTGTTAAAAAGATCCAACAAACTAAGGATATATATTGTTCACTACAAAGCGTTGGCTCGTTCAACTACGAGCATTGTTGAAACAAGCTTCGATACCAGTCGAAGTGGATAAATGATAGCATGTCAAAGAAAAAGAAAAGCCACGTCTCGGCCTCTCCTGCGTCTTCCTTTTATTATACTCCAGATCCCATCAACCTTACAGAGAAAGATAAAATTTTTATCGAGCTAGCTAGACAACAAGTCAGGAAGACCAAAAAAGACCCATCGTTGCAAGGAAAATGGTGCGGTACAGATGAGCAACCGTGATCCTGTGCTCCTCAACCTTTTCGAGAAGATGCAAGAGAAGAAGTTGAACGTGTACAAACAATCCTTTGTAACCGATGTTGATCAGCTTACATTAGACAAATAAAAGGATTACAACCAATAATACAAGAATTGTAGTGGATAATACAAAACTTGCACATAAGAGAAGATGATATTCGAGGTGGAGCAATAGATGCGTCAAGCATTTAAGGAAGAGATAATCATGATGATTGACTGTGAACATCTCTCACCCTAACAAGCTATCTACTTCGTTGCCTATCAAAAGAAGATTAGGTCAGACTTTAGGATTCCTCAGCAATACACTAGACTTATATTACTTAATAATGATGTACTTTTTAATATGATGTATTTTTAAATAGTCAAAGTATTATTGAATAAAAATTAGAATTGTTTTGGAAACTAGAATTAGATTAAAGCAAAGTACAACATAATATAACAAAACAAAGTACATCAAAGAAAAATACAAAGTACAACTACTGATCACCATAAAGTTCTAGAAATACTCGATCAAATCTTATTGAAATTGGGAATGTGCTCATCAATTTCGAATTCGATAGTGAGCTGTGATAAATTGATAAAATTCTTGAGCCCTTCACGAAAAATCGGTATCTCTTGGACGATCACATCTTTCTCAAATTTGGTCACATCTCGCTCATCTTAGACGATCATGTTGTGCCGAATAATGCACGTTGTCATGATCTCTGAAAGTAGTTCACATCTCCAAAAACATGCTAGACCTCGTGTAATCGTAAAGCGAGCATGCAATACCCTGATTGTCTTTTCTACATCATTTTGCGCAACCTCTTGAGCTTTCACAAAGTTTTACTACTTGTTGCCTTGTGGAGACAAAAGTTTCTTCACCAGTGTTGACCAATATAAGTAAATACCGTCTGTGAGGTAGTAAGTGTGGCCGTTGACGATGAAGGTGCATGTCGTGGCTCGTCCATTTGCAATATCTAAGAAAATGGAAGATCGATCGAGCACGTTGATGTCATTGTTCAATCTCAGCAGCCCGAAAAACGCATGTCAAATCCGCAGATCTCAATTACAATGACTTTGAGGATAATTGTTGGCTCATGTACATATCCGATGTATATACCCTTCCAAGCCGTAAGGTAGTTCTTCCATTTCTAGTGTATGCAATCGATACTACCGAGCATGTCTGGGAATCCTCGAGCTTCCGCTTCAATAGTATTTGTGTGATGTCATTACTGTTTGTCGTATACAGGTACTTCTTCGAAAATGAGATGATGATTGCTTAGACAAAGTGCTTGAGGCTCTCGATTGCAGTAGTCTCTACTATACAAAGGTCATTGTCAAGAGCGTTTACCGGAGATCCATAGGCAAGTATCCTTATTGCCACAGTTACCTTTTGGCGCAATGAGAGTCCAATGATTCTAGCATTGTCCTTCTTCTATTTAAAGTAAGTGTCGTACTCCTCCACCGCAGCTTGGATTCGAAGAAAGAGCGAGCGATGCATCCGGAATATGAGCCAAAAGGTAGTTGGGAGAGTAAACACAATTCTCGGCAAAATAGTCCTTGAACAACTGGTTGTGCCTTTCAATTTGGTTACAGAAGATGGCTTTGCGACATACAACCGAGCCCCTCATTCTTGAAGCCGAGCCATCTCCTTCCTCTTGGTGCACGTTACTTCCATATAGCCCAAGTTACAAACATCTCCCCCTAGTCAACATCGTTGTCGAGAATCTCCTTTGTAGAAATGGAGGGATATAGGTGTGAGGTGCTAGAGATAGTGTGAAGAAATGGTCACTTAAAGTGTGAAAGGCTCATGTATATATACAAGTGATATGTAAATGCGTGTCCAACGGATAGAAAATTAGTCGTCGATGAAAATACGTGTCGCGTCGGGGTCTGTGTGAAACGAACAGAAACAGAATCATCGATCGGTGAAAAGATATACCATGTCGTAGTGCGCATCCAACAGTATGAAATATAACCGTTATATGAAAAGACGCAACGTGTAACAAATGGATAACAAACAGCCGTTGTGTGAAACAGTGTGCCACCTTGAGATAATATCTTTTTTAGCGTCCGCAAAAAAATTTTCATATTTTTTTACTATTATGTAATCTTTTTTATAATTTTTTTATAATTTATAGTAATATTTTAAATTAAATAATCCTTTTATGTTCGGATCTTTAATATGGTGAGTTGTCCATACATTCGAGGGCGAGGAGACCGCTCGAGTTGGTGTTTGACCACCTCTCCACAAGCAAGTGCGGAGTGCAGCCAGCTTATTGGCCTGCACATAGTGGGAATACAGGTACAACAATCGTGAGTGCAGAATTTTTTTATATCAGTGAGAGCAAGTGTAATCCCGATTGTGCCCTTTTAATGGATGACGTGGGATGCCATGATTGGGCCGTAAGTGAGGGTAGCAAAACAACCGGATAGTAAGAATGCTCTGTGGTGTTGGTCCATGGTCAGTGCATCGATCAAATAGCATCTTTCTTTGGGGGACTTAGTGATACGTCCCTGGTCAAAAGATCAACTAGTCTAAAAGATATCCATATTGTCAGGTAAAAACATCCCTTACCGCACTTCAAATTTAGGTTTCATGTCACTCCTTTCTAAAACTAAACCTAACAAGAAATCCTAAGATCTATAAAACATGGCCTGCATGCCATAGCCGGCTAAATACAAGTTGAGGCCTAAGGCTAAAACTCAAAATAAGACTGTTCTTAAGCTATTTAAGTGTAGGCTGGGGGCCTTCATTTCCTATGGAGCCTACAGCTATTTAAGTTGGTTAGGAACTTGGAGGCCTTCTTTTCACGTTAGGACTTAGGCGACAATCTAAATGGCCTTATGGTCAAGCCGGCTCTGCTGAACACTAGACCTATAAATTCTAAACCAAACCCCCACCCCGGGCTTCTTGTCTCCACTGCTCGCTGCTACCAGGTGGTGGCGGCGAGCAACTACTACAAGTGGCTGGCCTCTGAGCGTGCCCACTGTTTGATATGTTTCCGCCATCTCCACTCTTCGTGGCCGCCTCTGACACTGCTGCTTGCGCCTGCCTCCGCCACCGTTGCTCGGGCACGCATCGCCACCGTTGCTCAGGAGAAATGAGATAAAGGGGAGGTCGGGGTATTTTGCGCTTTTGGCTATCCGGCCTTTTCACCTAATCGATCTTTTGATCAGAGACCTTAACCAAAACGTATCTTCTGTCCATCCTTATCACCCCTCAAATCAGTTTTTAGAAACCTTACACACATTATCCCTTTTTTACCGTTTGCGTGGATGGATTTGCAGTGTTGGGTTTGGTTACTAGGCCTGCAACTCGGGCAGGTTGAGGGTTCAACCCATGCCCAACCCAAGAGGTTGAATCCACTGCCCAAGCCTAACCCAACCCAATGTCAGGTTAATTGAACTTCCTTAGCCCAAGTTCAACCCACCGGGTTGATCGGGTTATGCGGGCGGGTTGACCGGTTTCAACATAATGAGGAGAATTAATCAATATATAACAATTCATTTGCAATAATACAATACATAAAGTAATTATTTGCTTTCTTATATAGGTAATGGACCATCGTTGGATGTATAAATACCCATCTAACAATGGCCATTAAAAGTGGGATAAATATCTATCAAAGTTCCACCACAATGCGACCTCAATTTGTATTCAATAGATGATCCAACAGATGGATTCTGATCGGACCTATTCAATATTATATTATATTAAATATTATTTACTAAATGATCGGGTTGGGTCGGGTTGCCTGAAGCCTCTGCCCAAGCCCAACCCGAATTGAGGTCAGGTTGGGATTTTCCAAGTCCAACCTATACAAGTAAAATCCCAACCCAAGCCCGCCCAAATTCAGATTGGGCCACCCAGGTTGCAGCCCTAGAACATGCCATAAAGGGTCCATTTGGCTTCAATACCCAAAAATAGTGATCAATAGGGCCTAGATCAAATTCCAACCCAAGCTCGTGAATTAGGGCACGAAGGAGGCCTCCATGATTTCCATCCCCATAATATCATTGACTAAAATGAGGATCAATATGACGCATGCCTATTTTTTAGGAACATTGATATCTAATGTAAGGGTTCTTGTCTACCAAAAAAAATGATGCACGATCCAGTGCGACGAATAAAAGGACTAGAATCGGGCTTGGAGCTCACGAGGCCCAATTGGAGAAGATAGTTGCTGAAAACCAGGCCCGTGGGGCCTTCTTAGCCCGTACAAAGTGTTGGAATTAAATCCTATTATCAGAGTCGCAGCGGAAGCAAAAGATAGATCAGAAGATCTCATGGTGTATGTTTCATTACAATTAATTCTACAAAACAATCTACATGCAAATATATGATCTTAGCATATGTGCGGACACCCTAGAGGCATACTATAATCTACGGAAGACATGCATGCATCTAGTTAGGTGTTTAGAATCATCATACCTTGTGGATCTATGATCCGAAGAGAACGAAACGATGATGAACCACACATGAATCTCAAGGGAAGCTGTCGGATGACACCTTATCATTTGCGAAGGAGGAATCCTCGAAGTCCTATCTCTGAGTGCAAGGACTACAAGCCGACGGAGGAATTCGTTGCGAAACGACGGCAAGCCGCGAGATCTCCTCCTTCTCTTTCTCTCTTCTTCCTTCTCCTTCCTTCCTCCTTCTTCCTTCTTCTTCCTCTTTCTTCCTTGGCCGAAACCACAAAGAGGGAGAGAGGGAGAGGGGTTCGGGTTTTTCTAGAGAGGGGAGAGCTAGGGCCGGTCCCTCTCTCTCTATTCCTCATATAGGGTCGGTCCCCAACTGCTCTACGCAAGCTAGGGCTGGCCCTAAGGAGATTAGGATGATGGGGGGTCGGTTTTAGGGTTTCAGCATGCCTATCGTGAAGCCTGGACAAAAACGTCATTTACGAAAAGTGAAACACTGTAAGAGAGATTGAGTGAGGCGCGCTACTCGGAATCGAGTTCCGTCAGCTCCTATAAGCTCCTGGAATTATTTCGCTCATTTTAAGATCGATATTCAATATGTTTTGAGTCATATTTTAGTATTTACCAAAATATCCCTACGACCCCTAACACATGTGAATTAGGTTCTTAAGCTCCGGGATTGCGCTCTATCGCGCTACTTCGCATCTAACGTATCCAAATAGGTCGGAGAATAATTCCTATACGTAACGACAGGGTGGAACCTTCAGAGTTTGGGATCTCTGGCTCCAACAGGATCCCTAATTAACTGTTCCGGTGGCACACCGAAAGTTCCGTTAATCAGCTCTAATCCGATTAACCCGCGTAGCCACCCAGAGTGCGATGCGAGTTAAACTCTAGGGATCCTAAACTTATGTTACTCCCTCGTAACCATGTTCTCTACTATACTATGATAATCCTTAGTCCCTTCTATTATTGGTGACATGATACGACTTGGGCGGTGGGGAGCACTGTCAGATCCTCATCGATCATCTGACTAGGATTTGATGACTTGTCATCTATATCACACACCTTTTCGTGCTATGCTTAGCATCCGAAACGTCGTCAGTCATACTGACAACCACCATGCCTAGGTTAATTGTGTGGATAGATTGACTCATCAAAATGCACCCATCCAACACTGGACGTCGGATAACCTGTAGGGATTGCATGTCACTCAAGTGCCAGCCGGGTAACCCAACGTATCGTGGTATTGAACTATGGAAGGTCCGCACACGTTGGCACATCAAAGCACCACATAACTGGTTGGCCCAGTGTACATGGTCCCTCAGGGTTAAGGACATATTATCTATAGTAGTAAGACGGTTTATGCACCAGTGTCTAAATCACTGAACTGTGCACCGTCTTGGTTCCTGTTCAACACGATCATCGTGCTTGGTCAGGTGAATGGGAATCCCACGTTTCCGTGGTGGAGACTTCACCACATCCTCTACCTGCCAACAGCTTATTCTCGGTGAAGCGACCGGCATCACCAAAGCTGTGAACTAGTTCTAGGTCTACACAGAACTGGTCAACTGGGTCTCCCAAGCATGGATCCACCATGCGCCTCAGTGGCCTACTGTGTTCCCTAGGGTCCTTTATTATATGTGTATTAACATATACCAAAGTAGTATTCTAAGTAAAGCAATAACTAAAGTTATCTTTATTAATGTTAATACAAAAAATCCACGCTCAGGACACACGAGCTACAACCCAAAGCCCTCTGGAGTTGACAACCATGATTTGGAAATTGGATGTTAACTTGTTAGGAGATGTACCCATGTAAACATTCATTTTAGACATCCAATTGTTTGATGTGCCATCCCAATGAAATTGGCAAACTAAGCACAAATACTATCGCAGAAGCACTTGGTTTGGGATTAGTCATAAAGCATATATAGGAACAAATAAGCACAAAGAACACATGATATTTTGAAGTGGTTCCAAGCTACGTACATCATTGTTAGAGCTCGAGAGATCTTCACTACGGAAATGAAACAAATGATGTACATCCTTTTCTTTTTTTTTGAGAACCCCTCAACGTCTCATTTGAGGGAGGGTGATGACAGCCCCCTACCAGTTATTTAATTTGATGTAAGCGGGAATCAATCCCAGGTCTCGAGTACCAATCCCCTGAGACTTTACCAACTCACGTAGCTGGCACTTACACACATGATGTACATCTGACGCCTCTCTTCTTCTACAAAGCACTCACCTCCTCTTCTTCTCCAACAATGCCAAAGACCTAGGATTAAGAAGCCTCCAGCCCGATCCCCACTCTATCGAGAATCCCCCCCCCCCCCCTTCTCTCTCTCTCGCTCGCTCTCTCTCTCTCTCTCTCTAGCACACCTTGGAATAGCCCACATCAAAACCGAACTATATATATATATATATATATATATATATATATATATATATATATATATATATATATATAGAGAGAGAGAGAGAGAGAGAGAGAGAGAGAGAAGTGCTAGAATGCGGCATGCGGTGCGTGCAGCATCGCACCGCATGCCGCATTCTAGCATACCCCTATATATATATATATATATATATATATATATATATATATATATATATATATATATATATATATATATATATAGGTTCTCAAAACAACTCTGCTGAGATCGAAATATAGTCTGCCAAAAACGTGTGCACAATGGATAAAACATGCGCAAAATGCGACAACGACTTAAGAACCGGCGATAAGAAAATGTTCGTGCACACGAAATTCTACTTTTCCAGAAATGTGCACTTAATCAGTATGATCGTCTCTTTTTCAACTTCTGATGCTTGTCCTTGAGTCCTCATGATCGTTCACACGCTTTTCTCATCATGCTCACATCTTGCCTGGGTCTTCATAGGTATGGAAATCCAACAATCTCCCCCTTTAGACCATGAAGAGGAGACCTCTTGATGAACTTCTGACATAGCTTATACTTCTGCTTAGTAATCACCTTGGTCCATGTCCACTAGATTCTTACTCGTGTGCACCTTCACAAGATGCAACGACTCATTTTCCATCTCATCATGGATCTATTCGTAGTGCACGTCAATATCCTTGGTGCGCTCATGATAAGTCAAATTCTTGCTCAACTCAATCGCACTCTAGCTATCACAAAATAATGAAAACTGCTCATACTTCACACCCAAGTTCTGAAGGAACTGTTTCATCCATAGAAGCTCATTTTCTTCTTTAGTCATAGCAATGTACACGACTTCAGTCGTCGATAATGCCACACATTTTAGGAGCTTTCACTCCCAAGATACAGCTCCCTCTGCTAGTGTAAACACATACCCTAATGTTAATTGTCTGTTGTCTAGATCTCATGCCATGTTTGAGTCTGTATATCTTTCAAAAACTAGTTTCTCATCGTCAAAGCACAGTCCCATCTTTGAAGTACCCTTTAAGTACCTCAAGATCCCCTTGATAGCCTCCCAGCGATGCTTGCCAAAATTCTCTAGATACTTGCTCATTGTATCAATGACATGAGCAATATCTGGCCTCATACAAATCATGACATATATCAAACTCCCTATTGCTGACACATAGGGAACTCCCGCCATCTCCCTCTTCTGTACTTGATGAACTACTCGAGCTTAGCTTGAAGTGATTAACCAGTGGAGTGTAAACCACCTTCGCATCATACATAATGAACCGTTTCACAACACAGTTAATATAACTCTCATGTGATGGCCTAATCTTCCGAGCTTTCTTGGACATCTGATCTTCATATCTAAGATCTGTTGTGCTATCAAAGAAGTTCAGTGATATTCAATATTGCGCTATAGATATAAGCAAATCTAAATCAAGAGCTAGATGACATAGAAGATATTTGTCCAATCAAAGCTGAAATCAATATGCCAATGATAACTAGGATATATTGATCAAGGGTCTGACTAGCTAGCAAATTTTCAAAGCAATCCACAAGTAATCACCGAGAATGCACGATATATGTAACGTGGTTCAGATCCACATAGGTTCCTACACCCATGGGACCATATCCGAGTTTATACACCATAAAACTATAGGATGTACAAGTCAGACAACTACACCATGACATGGCCTTTGTCGTCTCTTATACTTGTGATCAATGTGGAAACCATCTTCACTCCACGGCCTCAACTTTCACAGCACCAAGAGTCTACACATGACCTCATAAATTACACACCGGCAATAAATTAAAGCTCGACTCAAAGATGACAGCACGACCTCGGTCTCCATACGAAGTAGAAAGCTCATCCACGAAGTAGCATCTCCAACACACAAAGAATCAACCTTGACGATGGTTGAGAAGGATGACGAAGACTACTAGGTCATTATCATTCTAGAATTGGAGAAACGCCCAGTTGAATCAGCCATATTAAAATTTCAAATCAGTAGGGTTTGAAGGATGTCCAGATCCTACACAAAGGTGAACAGCCCGATCGATCAGATTGAAATTCCGATCAATAGCCGCCTCAGCACCATATTTACATATAAAACCTTTAATAAATGTGATTTATCACCTTTATTATATCAATTTATCTTACGCTATGACATGTAACTAAGCAAATGCACACCTAGCATCTCCATGTCCAATCATTCAACGCAATCAGTACATGCAATTCTCACACAATCAAACAATCAGCCAAAAATTGGTAAAAAAAAGCTAAACTTGGTACAAACCTAAACAGCGAAGGGTTAAACTCAAAGCAAAAGCCAAACGAACGGCTACAAACATTCGAAACTGCTGATGATAACTAGGGTTACTCATACAGCCAGATTGACAAGAGTCCACTGAAGGAACCACAACTTACAGCATACCAAAAACAGGACATAAAAAAACATCAGGATAGTTTTAAGATCGAATCAAAAGTCCGAAGGGGAGATCACGTCGTCAATCTTCAGTATCATCTTAACAACCTGTGTCGCTAGCAAGATCTGCTGCTGCTTCCCGATCAGCGTCTCAAAGACATTCTGCTCTTGCATGTTATTCGTCCCGACGTCGTTGCAGTCTATGCCACAGAATGGATTTTTCTCCTGCAAAATAACAATAAGATAATCACAAAAAAAAAACAGGGGAAACCTACTTGCATGTTTCACATCAAAAGCTAGGGTTTCATATGCTATTTCCATATTTGGCATTGAATAGAGCCAGATATATTCAGATTTGTTGCACCCTAAAAAAGAAAGTTAAAAAAAAAAATCAATCGAAAAGGGCGGGAGGGGTAGGCGAATCCTATTAAAAAATGAAAACTGAACCCATAATTAAAATGAGTCAAGCCCAGCAACTCTTATACAATATCCGTTCGTGTTAACCCTAATATACGGGTATATAGACTTGAGAAGAGCAGCTTCCCTCAAATTCCATCTTTTGGACGGCGTAGTTAACTTCACTGCCTCTTGACACGGGATCATTCGAGCCTCTCTGTTCTTCCATCAACTGCATTTCCGGTTGTGTACATCTATTGAAGGTTTACATAGAGCCACTGTATTCTGTCATCACATCTAACGTTTTCGCTTAAAAATCTGATTTTTCTTCTCTGAATCGTTTTCTGAAGTATCAGACAGCGGGGAGAACAAATGGCAATAGCCCGCCACTCCAGGCACGGTGCCCTGTTGGAGAGGGGAAAACAGTGAAAGTACAAGTAGGTAGTGCTATGGCTAGGATTCAATTTTTTTTCTTCTGATAGTGCAACTGTGCAAGCTAGGATTTTTGCAGGAAGCTTAGAAAATTACAATACCAGAAAGTCTTGCAAATTGACACAGGAATGGATATTAGATGTACCCTTTCATTTTTTGAGAATTAGATGTACCCTTTCACTGTCGATCTAGGTCTGATAGGATTCCCATGTTTACCGCTTTTGAAATTTGGATATCATAAGCTGCCAAAGTTAATCAACTGTGTGGCTGCCGCAGGGGAACTGCACGATGCTCCCAGAGTAGTTGACAGGAGGGGAAGGAACAAGTCAAGGAGAGAAGGATCCTCCAGTCAATATGCACCTCTAAGAGTATATCTTTTATCAATTTCTTTTACTCAGTTGATTTTTAAGTCCCACTTGGAGGTACCACTGTGTTGTTAGACCATTCATTTTCCTTCCATACCAGCCAACAAGTAATCTTCTAATCCCTCAGTGTACTTTTTTATTTCTTCCTCAAATATTTATCAGGGGAAAAATATTTGTTGTATATGAAAATCTTTGTTTCATTGTTTTGCTCGAAAAAAAAATGGTGCCCCCTATAATATGTTGATGCTTTTATAATCCTTTTTGTGACCATGAAATACAAACTCTGTTGTGATGCATGAACGCCAAGTTATAATTGAAACCTTCTATGGTCATTTAGGAGATTAAAACATGAAATACAGCACACACTAAATATCCCTAAATCAGCTTTTAACAAAGATTTACCAACCTAATTAATATAGCATACTTATAAGATGACAATTAAAGAAATCAAAGCAATAGGATTAAATTATAACTCAAAACAAACTTGTAAATACTAAATTTAGTAAATTTTTGCAAAGAGAAAGAAAAGCATAGATGATGTTACCACCAAAGTCAAGCCACTAATAAGGATGATGAAACGAGTAACGCTTCAAAAAGATGCCTATGAAAGTTTATGGGAAAATACCAATGATTGCCAATGAAAAATCAAAGAGTGAAGAATGATATTGTTGACGATTGCAAACTCTGATACGAAAGAAAAGCTTTGTAGATAAAGATGAAAGGCAAGGGGGTAGATGGCGACAAGGAAGACATAGACGAGAGGCCGGAAGAACTGCACAAGATTAACAAAGAAGCAACCTTCTTCATGATCTCACGAAGAGCATCAATCTCAAAATCCAATCTATCATCAATTAGGGCTTCATCCTCTCTTTATAGGAGATGGGACATCCCAAACATAGAAGGAAAAAAAAAAGACACAAGGAGGCAATCCCGGTACAAAAGTACATGCAACGAAAAGAGGCAAGTCCTCGAAGTCTGCACGAGTAGAAAGAAAAGAGCCGCATACGGCTTTCATCACGGTAAAAAATCCCTATTCCCCACCCCCGCGGGATATTTTGCATGAAATTAAAAAAAAAGACTGCATGCTATGCTAAGGCACCCCACAATTAAAAAATAAATAAAGTCTATGAAAACTCAAATATTGATACAGGCACCCCCTTATTTGGCTTTAGTAGCTTGATTGCTTTCACCATTGGATACATCATTCGATGCCTCCTGTCATCTTGCATGGCACTTAAAACATAAAAATATGTGAGCTAGCTCAATAATCGAGTCAAGTGCGACAACCCGATGAATTCCAAAGAAAAATTTAACAACCATCTTTGACGACCGGATACAGAAGAGAAAAATGAAAAGAATAAGTACACGACAAAAAGAAAAGAAAAAAAAAAAAAGACAGCTGATGACTATGTCATTAAGGCGGGTCGAACACTCATATCACTCCTGCTGCTGGTCGTCATGGCGGCGGCGGCACATGTCCTCGATCTGATCGGCGAGGTGTGAGAACTGGGTGTGCAACATCTCCTCATGCAGCGCCTGCATCTGGAAGAGGTCGCCTCGCATCTCTCTCCTGAAGGACTAGAACTCGTCGGAGGTCACATAGGCGGGAGGTACAGTAGCAGGGGCAGGCTCCTCGGGAGAGTGTGTCGGAGAGTTCCTAGGGTTCTTGGTGACAGCCTGCCGTAAGAAGGCGAGGTTGCAATTCCAGTCCAAAATCTTGAACTCCACCCTTCGTGTGGACTCCTCCATCGGTGAAATTGGTAACCGGTGTGGCGTAGGATCACTGTGATGTAGAGCAGGCAGTGAAGCGCGAGTTTCTTGCCAACAGTTTGCCTCGTGATTTCGTCTGTGGTGTACATCATGGCTTCAAAGATGTACTCGACCAACGAAAAACACTAATTCATGTAGGAGCAATAGAGGGCATGGAGGATGGTTCCACATCATTCCATGGTTTGTGGCCGACGGGATAAAGATTCTTTAATATATGGTCGGGGAACCACATTTTGTTGGGCAATTGGGAGCGGCGCACTGATTGGCTCGTTCCAATTGGTCTGCTGGTGAGTCAGACGGATATTTCTTTGAATTTCTTCGGGATGTTGGTCGGCAGAAGGGGGGAGTCGTTGGGACGCTCTTCCGAAAGATTCAGTATTACCGCTACGGTTTCCTTTGTCAAGATGTCGAAGTCATCGATAGAGGTCTGGTAGAAGTAGGTCCCCTCGACGATGATGTGGTGATTCAATTCTGGTAGAAGAGCCGCACTAGGCGTGGGTAGGCGTATTTTTTGGCTGGTGCAAGGATCGCCGACAGACCAGTCTACACGTAGGATAGAGTCCAAGACATCACCTCATGCTCGCGGAAAGTGGTGGGAGAGATGAGATATTCGAAGACGAGATCATGATTGGAAAAGGGCCCCCTCGGTTCTTCTTGGCTGGACGATGTCGAGGATACGTCGATGTGTTGACATTTGCGAATGGGTATTGATGAGATAAATTGGGGGTAATGAAAGCTCCAATTGATCGAGAAGGGGAGAAGGAAAAAACGGCTCTAATCGATCGAGAAGGGGAGAAAAGCAAGAGGAGAGGATAAAGAGAAAGGTTTAGGTCAAAAATATTAACCTGGGGTAGATCTTGATCGATCGAGGCGATCCTCGATTGATCGAGTCAATTCAAAATTTGAAACCTTGATTGGATTGGTCGAGAGAACGACTGGATCCGTTTGAATTTTGAATGTAATTTCAAAACTCACACTGGCTAGTGTCGAGAGAAAGGTTGAAATCGATCGATCGAGGCGAAGATACGGGTTAAAGAGAAAAGAGGTCGCCTGAGCGACTCGACCTCTTCAACAAGGGTCACTCGGGCGAAATTAAATGAAGTTCTGTAAGTTGCAGGCGACGAGGTGTCGCCCGGACAACTTGATCGATCAAAGCGGAACCTCAATCGATCGAAAATATGATCTATGGAGTTGCTCCATTCCGCTTATGCCCGCTCGTTCGCTCCTGCTAGTTGTTGCTCGACTAGAACTACGGCACTTGCTGCCGCCCTAGAAGGAAATGAGTGCTCCCCGAATGTCGCTAACGATCAATTTTACAACAAGACTCGAATACATGAGAAGATTGACCTTGGGTTGCCTCCTCATTAGCTTAAACTTCCAACATTATTTTTCATTTCTTAGGTTATACTCCCAAGAAGATGAGCACATAAATAAACATCGATTATAGATTATAGTCGCCAATCTCTGTAGTTGTTAGATGCTATGTTTTCTTTGATTCATCGGATCCTCAAGAAATCCCGAAGCATTGTTTAGGCACCATGAAGATCCTTCTCCACAAGTTACTTGTCTTCTTCTCTGGGGAGTGGGTTCAAGTACGTTCATCTAATGGGCTAATGTCCCTTGGGCCTTGGTTACCTCATTTTCTTGCACTAGTTATTTTCGGATTTTTACCCCCCCTTGCACTGTCCAGCATCACTCACATTTCTTCCATAGTTTAGACCTAATAGCACATAATCCTTTTTTTTTTCTTCGTAAGCTACAGTAGGATGAAATAGCTAGTACTGTATTCATATTCAGACCAAACAATTTCTGAAACGTGAGAAGCTTTTGATTGTCTGATACCTAGGGAAATATCAAATAGGGTGTAATTCTAATCAGTGTTTTTAGAGGCGGGGGCGTATGGCGGGGCATTTTGCCTGATGTGGGGCGGGGCGTAAGCCTCAGGGCGTGGGGCGTAAGCCCCATGAATTTTTTTTTTTTTCATTTAAAAATATATATAGAAATAAATAATATTAGATAAAAAAGTGAAAATAGATTAAAAACAAACAAAATTTAAAAAAAACTATGAGCAAAGTTATTAAACAAAGTATTTAAGCCTACAAACATGGTTGATAAATCACAAATATATAAAAATTATAATAAAAATGAACTTGCCATTGTCATTCAATATCATTTAAGATCTAATTATAAGTTTCTAACCAAAATTCAAACTATCAATGTTTATATTCCATAGATTTTACCATTCCATACATGATATGGAACCAATTTAAAACAACTTTAGTTCCTAAAATATCATAATCGTCATCCAAGAGATTAAGACACATATAAAAGATCACACGGTAGTAATTAAATCATTTTTTTTTCAACAATGCAAACAAACTCCAATGGAGCGTAAGCCGGGCCATTGGGGCGTAAAAGGCGTGCCCGGGCGTTCAGGGCGTACGTCACAGTGGTTCGGGCGTAAGCCCCATGGAAAAAAAGCCCCAGCTGGAGCCGCCCCGAGCGTTTTAGGACCGCCCCGCCCCGTGGCGAGCCCCGGGCGTACCCTGGGACGAGTTTTTTAAAACACTGATTCTAATTAATCATCAAATGTGAGTATTGGAATGTAGACATCCATTTATCAAAGCACATAGTTTTTAACCAACCATGTATTACCAGGATATAATAAGAATAGTGTAAAGAATGGTCAATTAGTAAGTTACCTTGATTTGCTGAGATTTGACTGCAGTAAGAGTATCAATAGGTTGGAGGCCACTATTTTCTGCCAGAGCCATTGGAACAGAATCTAAAGCTTCGGCAAAGGACCTGACCGCATACTGAAAGCAGAGAAAAAACAATGAGATTCAGTTTTTACATTTTCATATGGAGGACTAATGAGGGAACTGGAATGTGCAAAAGATGTTCACCTGCTCGACTCCAGGATATCTATCTGCGGCAGCTTCCACAGCAATTGAGCAAGAGATCTCAGCTGAGCCACCACCATATACAATAGAATTGTTACGGATCAGATTCCTTGCAACGCATAGCGCATCATGGATGCTACGCTTGGTTTCCTCTACCATCATCTTGTTACCTAAACCAATAATTCAAACATTTGCATCAATCAGCTGCATGATTCTTCGAATGCACTCGGTTCTTTCATGCTATTTTCGGAGATGAGATGTGACCACTGGCATGATTGTCGATTTAAAACCAGTTTTTACAGGTATTAACTCAACATCCTATACAGATGCAGGGAATACCAACAAAGATTTCTTCCCTAAAATTCATGTGAACTATCCCCCAAGAACATTCCTTGCTTGGAAATATTGATTTATCTTCAGGATGAATAATATAAAGAAAGATAAGATGTCCAAGAAACTGTGTTAAGAGGAGCTGGCTCAATGGACCTTCAGGCATCAGTTTTCTGGAGTCATGGATGTATCAAAAGTTAATTACCCGATGGATCAGGTCAAGCATGAACTAGTTCATACTTCATGCAAGTTAGACTTTCTTGAATGGCAGTGTGTATTTTGAACTTGGACAGCTTAATGGTATCCAACTATAAAGCACATGCTATACACAAGGTAATCGTAAATATTGAAAAAGAGTTGTGTGTAAGCTGAGCTACAATCGTTTCTCACTGACTTGCTAGTTCAAATGGAGGTCCTATAAGCGCTGGAGAAACAAAAGGGACCTATTGTCCAATGGTTGGTTGAGGTTTATAACTTTATATGGACCAAGCTTGTGAGCAAATCAGATGTTACCGAAACCGCATATGCGCTTTAGCTTCCAGAATCATATATGTAATTGCATTAAATACAAATGATCGCTGATTCAATTTTATTTTTATTTAAAAAAATTAAGAAGAAAAAAGTTAAACAAAGTGAACGACCACGAAGTATATATGGTCGTATATGCACCAAACAACATGTGTGGTTTGGAAGTGTCGTTTGGAAGGTTGTGGACCACATATACGTAATATACACGATCACATTTGCCAACATTGATCACATCCAAGGATGAAAATATCAAAATAAATCGAGAAAATTGCGAAACATTTCCATAAAATGAATACCTGATTTGTAATATACACTCAGAATAGACCGGCACAGAAAATGCAGAATATTTCGGGAAAAACAGAAGGAAAAAAATGAACAAAAATAAGAAATAATCAAGAAAAATTAGGAAAAAAATCTCTAAAAATATCTAAACATGCAGATATTCTATAAATGTTGTTTAGGTGTTCCAATGTGAGCATCTATGTTGGATTATAACTGTACAAATCTCGTTGTAATATATATAAATGTTTAGAATGTTACTTATTTATAGAACATGTATAGAAATACAAGCTATTTATAGTTCCACACTAGTAAATATTATAGAAAGGACATTTAATCTAAAGTTTGTATCTATGTTTGATTTATGATTGTACAAATTTTCATTGCAAAATTGTATCCTTTAATAAATATTTTCATCATTTTTATACTTAGACTGTTGTGCTTCAATACAACATATAAATACATCATATGTGAAGCTCTACACCCATAGATAGTGTGGAAATGTGATCTTAAGTGTTCCAAAGTTTCAATCTATGCTAGATTAAAGGTTGTTCAGGTTTCATTGAAAAATTCCATCAAAAAACTAGTACTTCTACTGTTTTCATGAAAAAATCCATCAAAAAACTAATACTTCTACTGTTTTCATAAAAATACAATATTTCCACATTATCAAAACATTTCAATGATATACTTTCATATCTGCCAGTGTCGATTTATTGGTCGATATCGATTTTTAAATCAAGAGTGTTGGGCAAAAGAAGTTAATTTCATTGTGTTATGTCTTTGAAATTAAAAAACTGTACGCATCCATATTATGCATATGGATTTTATACTTCGAAGTACAAGTTAGATCTCTTTTACGACACTAGCAAGTTAGCCATCTAAAAGAGATCTGTTTATTGCGCATCTTGGAAGGCCACAGGTAAACCAAGGTAATCAGTTATACAATGTGGAAGACAAACCCCATTGTCTAAACGTATCAGAAGATTCAGAACATATCAATATAACGACCACTCAAAGCCCAAATCAGATGAAGTTGTGCAGGTTGGGTTTCATGCGAGCAAACCATAAACAACAGCCTTATGCGTAGTTTTCAATAACAATAAAATATTAGATCCCTCAATTTAAAAGCTGAAATAATTATTTATTACCAGAATAAGCATCAAGCAACCTAGATCTTGCAACTTGAGAATGTTAATTCATCAAAATGATACTCGAGGACATAAACTAATGCAGCTAGGAAAACTTGAACCATATCCACTGATCATAACAAATGAAACCAAATGGTACAATAAAACTCATGTTATCTATAGTACAGCAAGGTAACATAACATAGCATCGATCTATCAGCCCTAGGAATCAAATTCCAACAAAATGTGCAAAGCTAGCTAGAATGAAAACCTGGACATGACAGTGAATGTTACCAAAATAATTAACCTATAAAAGAACCAGGTAGGAAAGGAGTAAAGAGACGTACCACCACGGATGAATATTGTTACAGCCCTTGAGTTTGCGCATTGTTCAATATACAACATCCTATCCTTTGTAGTCCCAAATGATTTTTCTCTAACTAAACCAGCCTGGTCAGATAGTAGAAATTATGAATAAATCACCCAATAAAGAAATTATAGAAAGTAACATTTCAACAGAAAGTAAGATTCTTTTGGCCATTAGAAGTCTTAATTCTGTAGTGATATGGCAAAAAAGAATGCACTACAATCTTATGTCCAGACCGCATGAAGGATCAAGTTGCATGTACATAATAATATCTATACAGACCATAGGATTTACATTTGAAACTATACCAAAAGTGTACATATTAGGTTATTTGTTGCTCTGGGAGATATTGATAAAGGTCATGATACATACTAAAGCAAGGTATTCCATTAAAGTGACAAGCCAAAGCTATATGACCTCTTAATTGTGAAAAGTGGATGATAGTTTGCCAAGACAACCTTTTGTATCATGTGGGCTTTCATTGGATATGACCACATCTCAATCGGTTCTCCATTATTTTATTTTCAAATGATGAAACCCATAAGCTTGCACTATTGTAACAATGTCTAGTTCGTCCTTCCAAATGTCCCCACATATATACCTTAACCAATCAGCTTTGATGATCTTCTCATAAGCTCGCAAATTGTTCATAGCCTAAGCTTTCGAAAATGAAAATCCCCATTGTCTTAGTGGCGTGAAGAACATAGAATTCAACATAAGTGCAGATCAATTCACACATGTATTTCTACGTGCCCTCATTTATCTCCACATTAAAGCCGATTATCTGAATATGCCCTAAATTACATCCCCTAAACTTCGACTAATTTTTTTTAATATCATCTCGAGTGTCAACAATTTAATTTAGCACTCTCCTGCCCTTGGCACATTAATTGACAATACACCATCTGCATAAATCACAAACCAAGGGCTGTTTGATTTAATATCATTGCATGATTTGAGGATTCGGTTGAACTCAAACTGAATTGGCCCAGAAGGTTTGAATTTGAGCATGGGCGAGCCAAATCAAACCCCAAAATCAAATATCAACTACAGCGGACCAAAAAGATTGGGTATATTTCTCCCATTTGGGCCATTTCTATATCTTAATCAATTTCAAATACATTAAACATGACTTCTCATTCAATAAAGTTAGTACTCTATTATGAGATCATTCCTGATTGCTCTATTTTCCGAAAGGCCCAATAGATTGCCTCCGCTTATGTCCATAGCTACTTTGATTGTTATGGATTGGTTTTTTGTTTGTGATTGTCACTTGACTCGAGTTTTACTTTGCCATTAATCTATTATTATTCATACCCATATGCATGAAACTAGCAAGTAATGTAACTATCACTGACGGCTGTTATTACTTGTTAAGATAGACTCTGTTACTCTATTGTTATATGTTGGGATAGATTGTACTGTTTTGTGCAAATGACTCTGTAGGTAGTATAGAATTCAGTTTTCATTGATGCAGCATAGTTACTCCCTCCATATGGTAAAAAGAACATTTTATTAATTCTACAACTTTATTTTCCTTTTTTAATATTATCTAAATTTTGCTTATTTCTTCTAAATTTGCAGAATTTTCATTAATTTTTCTAATTTGTTTAATATCATTGACCTAAACCACTGAACCGAACATGAAACGGCCAAAACGAAATGTTTTTGGGCTCAGTCAAAATCTGAATTGTACCCGAAATCTCAAACCTAGTATAACACTGTCCTACTCATTGATGCTAGGTTCATACACATATGTTTAAATTTTAACAAACTTATTACAACTAGAAGTCTAAGCTGGTCAACTAAGCGTTAAATGAAAGGAAACCTTTAGACCTTCAAATCATAGAACTTAGATTGTAAAGATGCACAAAAAAAAACAAACCTTCCCCAGTTTTTCAGGTGTCAACTCTTGGAATCTGGGGACAATCCTCCCACCTGTAAGTACAGCCAAACTATAAGTTGACATGTAGACATATGAGTAATCTTTGACGACCCATATGGATCCAAGGAACTACGCACAAGTAGAAATGTGAATGTGTGTTTATTAAGCATCAGTCTGGGACAACGAAACCAAACCTGTAGCTATCGCAATCAATTCCAATTCAACACCCCCGACCCACCTAACAGCAGGCAAGTTCCGATGCATCAACAAATGATTAGCTTCATCATCAAAACCCCATTGACAAATAACTAAAGTTGCACCGACATCCTGAAGAGATCAAAACAAAGCAGAAAAGGTTAGCGAAAATTACCACTTTTCGAAGCCAATACAGGAATACATATGTATTGGTCAAGTTCTTCACTAGTCAGGTACCGAGAACATTTCACTTCTTTTTGATAGATGAGGAGGTTCTTAAAATTTTGTAATTCTATATTTTGCCAAGTCAAACTTAGTTCTTCTAAGTCAAGTACAATTGGAGAACTTTTACTATTTTTTACTGACAAGGATGACTCAAAGCCTGGTAGATATATAAATCATACAAAAGTATATTACAAGAAAATTCAAATTATAAAGCTTCAAATTCAAATGACCGCTTAAAAAGATAGTGCAAATTCAAGAAATGTTTTTCCCCAAAAGATTAAACAAGCATACATAATGTATATAGATTAGTCACCTTGCATTTCTGAACCATGTCATCAAAGTACTTTTGCTCTTGCAGACGTAGAGTCTCGAACTTCTCCACGGTGTCAATGTCAACCTTATGTTTGGTCTTTGGTTTGGGAGGCTCAAAAGGGCATGTCAATATAGCAATCCTTGCATCTTCAATTCTCTTAGGCATCTGAGGGTGACTCATATCCTTGTCAACAACAATACCATAAATGAGCTCGGTATCTTCCAGTTTCCCTCCTACCTTGCCCTCTACCTTAATCAAATCTAAATTGACATCTTTCCTCTCTAAATCGGCAACTGCTAGAACAGCTTTGACAGCAATCTCCGCGAGCATACGCTTGCAGCGATTGACACTGCATCACAACCATTGGAAATTGCTATCAAACAAACATATTAACCTGATAAAAGAAGTACACTTCGAATCAAATTAAAAGAAGTAAAAATTGAGAAAGACAAGGGTAACAACCTCTGCTACCAAAAACTCTGATTATTTTAATAAGTCTCGATTAAAACATGACTTAATCAATAATCGTTCGCTAAGCGACTCTTTCCCGATTTTTTAAAAAAATCACAATTTTATAAAAAAAAGTAATGATTTTCACGTTTTAATCCCGATTTACGTGTTTTAATCCCGATTAAGTGTGTTTTAATCCCTTCATGTACTGCTCAAAAAACCTTTTGGAACATCTACATATAAATATGTTCTAAAATTCTACCCTTTTTTTCTGGACTCTTTCCTGACCTTTACAATTTTTTCGAGATTTTTCTGACTTCTCCCCTACCTGATTTTTTTCCCGACTTCCGACTTGGTAACTATGGTAACAACGAGGTTATTTTTAATTATAGATGTATGCAATCAAAGGAAAGCAATGATTGACAGATTGGATATGCAGTTGACGATCACGATTAGATTGATATAAAGCCATAGAAATTAATTTGAACAAGGTACACTCATTACGAATAAGAACAATTAAGTGGATCCATATCAAAGTAACAGAAGGGGCCATATAAAATTATACAGGCACAAGCTATGAATTAAACAGCTTACATCTTCGAGGATAGTGTGGTCATGCAAGTCTGCACCAAAGATTCTATATTAGTGACACTAAAATCGAATCTCCGAGAGATACTCTCGAGATGATCTGCAGCTATTCTAGAGGCCATCTCGTAGCCCTCAGCGATCCGGATAGGATGAATCCCATGTTCCAATAACTTTTCAGCCTGCTCCAGAAGCGCACCAGCGAGAACAACAACCCCCGTGGTGCCATCTCCGATTTCATAGTCCTGGCTCCGGGATAACTCCACCATCAGCTTCGCGATCTGATTGTCGACGTCCATCTGCTCCAAGATTGTCGCCCCATCATTTGCTGTCAATGTATGAAATTTGTGGTTACAAAAGTTTATGGCTTAAAGAAATCAGAACATGATCCTATACCCAATGGGGGGAAAAAAAGAGCAGCCAAATCAAGTTTAAATGTGAAAAAAAAAAAACATCAATCAGAAGAGGGGTTTTTTTTTTTTGTGTGTGTGTGTGTGTGTGGGGGGGGGGGGGGGGGGGGGGGGGGGGGGGGGGCAGGCGGGGCTTCTACCCTTGGACGGCAAACAAGAACAACATTTCCCCGTTAAAGTCAGTCACAAAAATGGAAAAGTATCGATATTCTACTCGATCTTTCAAGAGATCGGAACCCTAGTAGAGCAAAGCTGCCATCCCTCCAAAATCCAATCTTGCATTTTTTTTTTTTTTCATTTCAACAAATACCCAATCGAGAAAAGAATCATCAAGATGGCGCCCTTTGGCGACTAATTTCACCACGATAGCAAACAAAGTCACAGATTTGCTCCATTTTTGTGCTAAAATGGTCAGCAACCGATCGATCATTTGTTCAAAAACCCTAGCCCTAGGAGAGAGAGAGAGAGAGAGAGAGAGAGAGAGAGAGAGAGAGAGAGAGAGAGACTGACTGATGGTGACATCGCCGTCGGGGCTCTGGAGCATCTTGTCCATGCCCTTGGGGCCGAGGGAGGTGCGGAGGATGCGGGCGACGGCCTTCCCGGCGGAGATGTTGGACTTCTGGGCATCGAGACCCCGCAGCCTGGTCTTCTGCTCCTGCTCCTTCAGGATGATGAACGGCCTTCCGTACTCGTCGAAAGCCAGCGCCATCGCCGCCGCTGCTGCTCCACTCGCTCACCGCCGCTGCTGCTCCACTTGCTCACAGCTCCTGGAGGCGTTTTTTACACAAGGGGAAGATGGAGTGTGCAGGAGGTCTCCCGGTTAGGGATGGCAACGGGTCGGGTTTGGGACGGGTCGGCCCTATCCCGAAACCGTCCCATTATATTTTAGGGAAATTTTATTCACCCCAAAAATCTGTAATTAGCCCCCGTATCCCTAGCGTTTCTCAATAACTTACTCAACAATCCTTTAATACCAACAATGCCCTTTTTTTTATACCCCAAACCCCAAAGCCCCTACTCAGCGTCTTTTGTACCCCAACCCAACCCAATGTTCGTTTAAACTTAGCCCCGCCCAACCCATCGGGTTGTGCGGGGTGGGTTCGGGTTAACCCGCCCAAAGTCGGGTTGGGTTCGGGTTGGCCCGCCCAAGTTGCAGCTAGGGGTGGCAATGAGTCGTGTCGTGTCGGGTTCGTGTGTCTAGTTTCGTGTCGTGTCCAAAACCCCTAGACCCAAACCCGACCCGTTTAACTAATCGTGTCTAGATCCTAAACCCGTACCCGACTCGCTAATAAACAGGTAGACACGATAAGACCCGATAAGACCCGTTTACCACCCGGATCTATTCAGTTGACCCGATCCGACCCAATCCGACTTGACCCGACCTGACCCGAAAGACCCATAGGTTTTATATATTATAGTATCGGATTGTTGGTAGACCCGACCTGACCCGACCCGACATGACCTATTGAATACTAAACGGGTCTTCCTGGGTCTACCGTGTCCAGACCCTAAACCCGGACCCGACCCGTTTAATAAACGGGTCTATCGTGTCGACCCGTTTACGACCCGAACCCGTTTAGCCTTGACCCAGACCCGCTAACTTCGTGTCGGGTCGAGGAGAAACGATTCGGGTTGGGCTCGGATTAGCCCGCCCAAATTCGGGTTGGGTTCGGATTGGACTCGGGTTGGGTTCAGGTTGGCCCGCCCAAGTTGCAGCTCTACTTGTGCCTTCAAGTATCAGCCAACTGCATGGGGTTTATTTAAGAGTGGGGTGTATTCAAGAGTGCATATAATTGGAGTATATTTAAGGGGGTATGTGTTTGATTGTGGTATAATCAAGTTGGGGCGGGCCATTTAACTGGGGTGTATTGAAGGTGGGGTGTAAGGGGGAAGGGTATTTTTGGGATAAGAATGGGGTATGAAAAAAAAAAATGGGGTGTATTCAAGTTTCTTGGAAATGGGGGCTAATTACAGATTTATGGGGTATGAATAATATTTCCCATATTTTATCCCGTCCCAAACCCATGTTGGGTTTTAAGGGTAATTTCCAAATCCGTTCCAATTAGCATTGAAAAACCCGTGTCCATCCCGTCTCGCCCCGTTTATGCATTGCGGGTCGGATCGGCTTCATAAAAAACTACATATTTAGCTTCTTTGTCCCACCTAATCGCAGCTCTACATAGAGAAAAATACATAACAAATATTCTTCCTATATTACGATCACACAATTATAAACACAAGTCAACTTATTATATGATCTTCACAATCAACATATCAAATAATATTTAAGATATATGAATATATGATAGGTTATATACCCAGGTCGGGTCGGGGCGGGTTGGAGTAAAACCCGAACCCAATCCAAACCCGACCGGGTTTTAAATTAAAATCCCAAGCCCGCTCCAAACCTATTTTTGAGCATCCCAAACCCGTTCCAATCGGGTCGGGTCGAGTCGGGTAACCTGGATAATTGCCATCCCTACTCCTGATGATATGGTCGACCTCCTTTCCTAGCCGTCCGATGCCAGGTCGTTTCCAGAGTCCCCCCGGGCGATCGGGACACACCACTCCCGTTTAGGGTTTAGGCCCTGTTTGTGTTCAGTCAATGTGAACCGAAGGGTGTTGTTATTTGCACCAGTTAATTACTTAGTGCCCCCCCCCCCCCCCCCACATTGATGTATGCACCCCAACTTAAAAAGATTTTAACTTGGTGCACTAGGTACAGAGAGAGAGAGAAATGAGAGAGAGGGAGAGAGAGGCTGACTGATGGTGACATCGCCGTCGGGGCTCTGTAGCATCTTGTCCATGCCCTTGGGGCCAAGGGAGGTGCGGAGGATGCGGGCGACGGCCTTCCCGGCGGAGATGTTGGACTTATGGGCATCGAGACCCCACAGCCTGGTCTTATGCTCCTGCTCCTTCAGGATGATGAACGGCCTTCCGTACTCGTCGAACGCCATCGCTATCGCTGTTGCTCCACTCGCTCATAGTTCCTGGAGGTGATTTTTATACAGGGGGACGATGGAGTGTGAAGGAGGTTCGCTGCGTCTTGCGGTGATATGGTTGACCTCCTTTCCTAGCCGTCCGATGCCAGGTCATTTCCAGAGTCACCCCGACGATCGGGACACACCACTCCCGTTTAGGGTTTAGGCCCTGTTTGTGTTCAGTCAATGTGAACTGAAGGGTGTTGTTATTTGCACCCAATTAATTACTTAGTGCCACCCCACCCCCCCATTGATGTATGCACCCCAACTTAAAAAGATTTTAACTTGGTGCACTAGGTACAGAGAAAGAGAAATGAGAGAGAGAGAGAGAGGGAGAGGCTGACTGATGGTGACATCACCGTCGGGGCTCTGGAGCATCTTGTCCATGCCCTTGGGGCCGAGGGAGGTGCGGAGGATGCGGGTGACGGCCTTTCCGGCGGAGATGTTGGACTTTTGGGCATCGACCCCGCAGCCTGGTCTTCTACTCCTGCTCCTTCAGGGTGATGAACGGCCTTTCGTACTTGTCGAACGCCATCGCCGCCGTTGCTGCTCCACTCGCTCACCGTTCCTAGAGGCGATTTTTATACAGGGGGACGATGGAGTGTGAAGGAGGTTCGCTGGGTCTCGCGGTGATATGGTCGACCTCCTTTCCTAGCCGTCCGATGCCAGGTCGTTTTCAGAGTCACCCCAGCGATCGGGACACACCACTCCCGTTTAGGGTTTAGGCCCTATTTGTGTTCGGTCAATGTGAACCGAAGGGTGTTGTTATTTGCACCTAGTTAATTACTTAGTGCCCCCCCCCCCCCCCCCCTGCATTGATGTATGCACCCCAACTTGCATTGTTTGTGTATACGAATCCAGGCCGTTGATGTCATGTTCATGCGATTATGGAAATAATAAATAGCAGCTGCTAACTCCCTCCTCTCCTTTCAATGTTCGGACCTTATTAAGCCATTGCTCTAGCACCTAGTCCTCTAACTGCCTGGTCGGTCCAACAAAAAAAAAAATTATCACAGGTCCATAGTACCACATCGTGAATGATCATGGTTGGGTACAGTTAATGCACTAAATGGTGAATTTGTGTTTCCCCTAGGGTTAGGGTTTCCTCTCCCTTGTAAAGGGTGGTCCAAATACACGGCTTTGTGTGCTGACACTTTTTTCCCCTTGTTTTTCCCTTAGGGTTAGGGTTTCCTCCCCCTTTTCTTGGCCTCATTGGATGCCACCGGCAGCTCCGGGGAGGCCAAGAGGTTCGGATAGGGCTGCGATGGGGTCAGGATAAGGCCTCCCTTCCTTCTCCATTGTAAATAGGGGTGTCTCCAGGCCAACGGTTTTGTGTTCGTCATGCTGGAGGCAAGAGGTTTCCCCTGATTTGGTTCAACGGCCTCGCTCGTCCTAGGGGGTGGAGCTCTTAGGGCGAAGTGCAAATCTGGCCCCGGCGTCGAGATTCCGCCGGTGGTTTTTGAGATCGCCTATGTTGAGCGACTCTCGGGGGGGCGATAGCGGTAGGTTCGCCAATAGCACGGGCATTCTTACTGTGCTTCTTCCTCGTGGTGGCCGTGCTGTAGGAGCGGGCGGTGGTCTAGGTTTTGGTACCTTTTTGGGTCAGGTTTTCCGTGTGTCTTCCCACCTGTGTGTGACGGTTGTTCTGTCGCTGTTTTGGTGACTTTGGTTGGGGTTCTTCCCCTTTGTTCCATCTGGCAGTGGTGCCCTGTGTGGCTTTGTACTCCACCGGTGGTGGGATGTTGTAGTGGTCGTTGGGTTCACCAGAGTGGCGGTGTGGTGGGGCTCTGTCCGCTTGTTGCGTCGGCATGTGGCGCCTCTGGGAGTCCGATTGTCACTCCAACTAGTTGGTGACTGGTGCAGTCATCAAATCTAGTACCAAAAAAAAATGGTGTGGTGGGGCAAGAACTGTCAGGAGGGTGCCCTCGAGGAGGTTCCAGTCGAGCCAGAGGTAAAGGTAGAGGAGGGCCGAAAGCCGGTCGAGGGTGGACAGATGGTGTTGCTGAGGTAAATGAAAGAGAGGTTGGAGATGAAGACAAGGAGGTCGGGAGGGATAATGCCTGAGAGGGTGTTGGAGAAGAGGTCAAGGTAGCGGAGGTCGGTAAGGTGGGAGGACAACAGGGCCGGGGCCGGAGAGGTGGTTGTAAGTGGCGTTAAGGACTTGAAGATTGAAGAGGTTGGAAAGGAGGGCTAGGGTGAGGGGGCCGAAGAGTTGTACTGGAGGATGAGGTATCGAAGGCGGTGAAGGCCGCCGGAGGATCATGCTCGGGCCACCACCGTCTCCAATGTTTGACTTACCTCTTGTTTGGTAATGCATTTTGTGTTACCCCACCAAATTATTCAATATTAGGATTACCTCCCATTTGACGTCTGGCAGACGGTTCCGTAAAGAATGGGGGGGGGGGGGGTAATCCTAATATTGAACAAATTACGGTGTAACACAAAACATATTATCAAAATGTGTGTGTGTGTGTGTTTTTTTTTTCTTTGGCCGGGATGGTGGGGGGGTGGGAGAGAAAATAACCCTTTATTGTAATTCATGAGCAACTAGAAGGGCCTTTGGATAATTAAACCACCCCCCCTCAAAAAAAAAAAAAAAGCCACCGATTCAAAAATAGTCCGTATCCTTTAGGTCAAGTCCCGAATCCTAATACCGACGGGATTTAGAATTTCCAATCTCAAGTACTTTTCTTTTTCTTTTTTGATCGTCTCTCTCTCTCTCTCTATCTCTCTCTCTCTCTCTCTCTCTCTCTCTCTCTCTCTCTCTCTCTCTCTCTCTCTGTGTGTGTGTGTGTGTGTGTGCGCGCGCTATTTTCATTCATGAATTTTTGGGTTTTGGTGTTTGCGTTGTGGGTGTTGCTTTTCATCCTATGTCTTATGGTATTGGTTGTCATCTACTTCATCCTGGCTCACTTCCTAACTGGCGGGCCGCGCATACGGGGAATATTGCCTGAGGACTTGACAAATATCCCATCATGGGAGTACCAGAGCGGACACGCGACGGCCCACACAGATTGCATCATTTGCATGGATGAGCTCCAGAAAGGCAACCACTACATGCTTCTTCCACAGTGCAAACACTCCTTCCATGTCCATTGCATCGACCCGTGGCTCGGAATATCCTACACCTGCCCAACATACAAAGCTAAAGTTGATGTGAACGTCGATATGGTGTGATATCTTCATAGCGAAGAATCTGGATTTGTTTTTCTTATTTTTTTGATGATGAAATCTTTTGCGGCGAGAGATTAAATCTATTTTTATTTATCTTTTGATCCAAATCATCGGAGAGAAATATTCTAATTGATAGCGGTCCAACTCCTCGTAGGAGGATGCAGTCCAAGTTAGTGGCGGATCCAGAAACTCCAAAATTTAAAATTTTAGAGGGACCATGAGTCAAATTTTTATTTCTTTTTACAAAATCTCAAAGGGGCTCTGTAGGAATGTTGCCTACTCTTAGCCCCCCTGGTTCAGTTAATGCACTAAATGGTGAATTTGTGATAATAGAGATAAGACTTGGGTTGATTTGGGCTAAAAAACACATGTACAGTAGAAACAGTACTAAAGGCTATTAAACACATGTACAGTACTACCAATGGTCCAATGGTTCGGTTTGGATTGGTCCGGGTTGAAAAACTCACAACCTAGAACCGAACAGATGTTAACATGTGTTTTTATTTTCGGAACCGAACAGTAAAAAATACCCAATCCAAACCGAACCAATTGACTAGTTCAATTCGGTTTAGGGGGTCAACCCAACCTAATGAACACCCTAGGAGTCATGGGTTTGTATCCTAGCATGTGAAGTGAAAAAAAAACAAACAGAGCATATGTTACCTTGAAGAGCGGGTCTCATCAATAGCCGACGAGATTATTCCAAATATAACATAATCCTCCCATGGGTCCATGAAATCTTGATGTAAGCATTGATTCATGTTTCCTAATGAAGATTAGGGTTTGACACTTTTTTTTTATGATAAAGAGGTTATGTTCTGTTCAGGCAGAATCAGGAATCAGAAACCGGGGACTGAAAATTAAATATAAGGACTTAAGCCTTACTCTCTCCCAAAGATTTTAGTGCACGCAAGCATCGGCGTGGAGCCTTACTCAAAGAACGCTACATTCTCAGGTATTGCTGGTGAGTACTTCGAGTAAGGCTCCTCGCCGATGCTTTGCATGCACTAAAATCTTTGGGAGAGAGTAAGTCTCAAGTCCTTATATTTAATTTTCAGTCCCTGGCTTCTGATTCCTGATTTTGCCGAAATCAGATTCCCACAAAAACTTGTTTGGATGCACTGCCAGATGTTTATAGATAGTTTCTCAGAACTCTGATACCAAGACCAAAATATTTTTCGGCTACCGGCATCCATGACCATAATGTCAAGGCATAATCTTGGCAATGGTTTTATTCAAAGGGGAAACCCCAGCTTTCAAGAAACTGCAGTACATGGCACAGCCACAGAGCTAATGACGTAGGACTACATATCGGTCCAGTCCCTGTAAAGGAACAAGTTATTGGCTTCCAAAGTATACACCTGTATTGCAGTCGTGTTCCGATACAATCAATGGTTGATCATCGACGGCGACTCCGCCGCCGGTTGATGTGGAGCAAGCGCCATCGAACGAGGAAAGTTCACTGCGACCCTGTCGTAATAAAATGAGCACCCATGAAGAACCAAGAAAACATAACTGGAAAAAAAACGTAAAAAAAAACACTAAACATCGGGCAGAGCTATCCAAGATAAAAAGGCAATCGGCATCGATTAATTAGCCTCCCTTTTTTCGGACTCGACTCTGCTCCAGAAACGAAAACGGCCAGTAGCATTGCGGGTAGCGCCTAGAGCATGCGAAAGAATTATTTTCGTCACTGGATTGTGGCCGCTGATTCACATCGCATGGGTCTGGGGTGCTACCGTCCTGTTACTGGCCTTTTTTCTGAACATTACTGGCCTTTTTTAGTTATCGGAGAAAAGTCGACCACCCTTTTTTCTGAACATTACTAAAGAATTAGTACAGCTAAGGGAACACTAAAACAAAACTAAAGCAATTCATCAAGTTGCGATAAGAAGAGTTCAAAGCTCTCTGTTGCTTTGCAGGGTGGAGTCAGGACTAGGACCACCACAATGGTCAAATGGAAGCCTCTCCAGAATGGGATTGGATCGGGATCAACTTCGACAGGGGCATCAACAAGACTCACGGAACGAAGGGTGTAAGTTACGTCATTCATAATCATGGAGGTGATCTCTTGGAGACTGGATTCACCTTGCTTTCTCCCACATCTGTTATTGACACTGAAGTCCATGGCCTGTAGGCGGCTATTTGGGAGGCACAGCAGCGATGGCCAAACGAGACGATTTGGATAGACGGCGACCATTAACGGATCCTCTAGGGGGATCCGGGGACCACTTCCTTATCGATGACATCTTGTGAAGGCTCAGGGAGACAAACAATTAAAGTCTCCTGCATCTTCTACGAAGGATACCGTGCTCCTGACTGTCTGGCCACCCACAAGCAATGCATCCTCCGTGACCACGAGGCCCCACACAATCAGTTGGGACATTTATCCCGGTACTACCTTGCGGTGTACCTAAAAATTGTAGAAGAGTTCAAGAGTTTAATCATCTTCGTAAAATCTAAAGATGACTCTATAGCTATTGGGTCTTGGAAGCTCAAGATCGAGCAATGAAATCAAGTCCCACAACCATGTCAAGGTTTCGGCGCACCACATAATCAAGTCCCACAGCCCTATCGAGCAGCAATTCTAGGAGCAGCATTAGAGTTGATAAACATTCCACATTTCTACAGTCAGCTCCAGATTAAGGTGTCCATTTACCAAATCTCTACAACTGAGATCTTCAGATACCAAAAGATTTCAAAATCTGCGACAACTAAAATGGTGTTTTGCCCCTCAACATTAGATTCAATTGCACAAGTTTTTGAATTCAAAAGGTTTCTCCTACAACACTAGTTATTTGAAACTCAAAGACTTGGTTCCAATATGTTTGTCGGCTAAAAAATATCCAGGACCAAGTTCTTCACTTTTCAATATGAACCAGTGTAGAATTGTGAAGTTAGCCACCAAAACTGCAGGTCCATACGAAATGTTTAGAGAAGAGCTTTTCCTTAAAGACAGGCACATAAGCCGATACATTCTAGAAACTAAATAGACGCATTGAAAGCATGGTTCAGGGGTTGGAATACCCCACCCAAAATATGCCTCGACTTGGATTCAATTTGGCTTGGTTCATGTACATTTTGGCCAAATCGGGGCACGTTATTTCGTTCGGTGGTCATGTGGTAACATGGTGATCATGGGGGTATTGGTTGGATTTTTCAAACAAGAAATAAAGGGGCTCAGTTCACGGGAGGTTCGAGAGTGTTAGCACGGCATAAAGCCAAAAAGTCAAACGATGGGGAGAAGACCAAAAGGCCAAGCTCTCAAATGTACTAGGTCTCCAAGGCCAAATATAAAGACATATTTGGGGTGTGGTCACCTACAAATGAGAATACCAGTCAAGAACAAAAGGGATGATGTAACATATATAGAGTTTGCAAAGAGAGAGAGAAAGAGCAAAAGTGCCAGGCCGACCAACCTGGAACTGATTGATATGCAAGTAGAAAACCCAAAGAAACCACATAACCTGCAAGCAGAAGCAGGATGACCCGAGAATGTGTCACCTTATTGATATCTTGAATACCCCCCTTTCCCGAACATGGACAAAATAGTAGATCCACTGACATGAAAGGAAGAAAATTGAGACAAATCATAGCAAGTTAGCAACCAAGGTAGGAGTGAACATAAGAGCTTGTAACCGAAGTCTTGTCCACGACACGAACAGAAAGGACACAAGGCCACGATCCAACTAGAGTAAAATGCCTCAACCTAAAATGTTGATGGCCATCTTTCCAAAAAAAAAAAATGTTAACGGCCAAGAAAGGCACATGCAGTTGCCTTCCAAATGGAGGACTGTAGGTGAAAAAGGCCCTCAAACTAAGGCAACATGAAGCAAGTGCACTCTCAAGAGAAAAAACACATCTGGATAACATCGTGGAAAGAATGGGCATATATGTGCTCATACTTTATGTTATTAAGTCGAAACAACAAAGATTTGGAATTCCGTTGTTGATAAAATTAGATTTTTTAAGATATTATTTGACGAGCTCAATTGGTTAGATCTTAAAAACAAACACCTAGACCTTCCCAAATACGGTGCTAAGCTAAAATTACATTTTATCCTCCTTCAAAGACGAGAAGTTTTCACAATTGGCACTATCTTTGAAGATTATGGAAGCTTTCACACTTTCTCATGTGATCATTAATTTGGTTAAAAGCTAAAATGCATTTGTTGATGGAAATGTAATTCACATTGTCACCTTGTCTTCACTTCTTCATGGCTACAATTTGCTTGCTTGTTTCGTCCTTCACAAAGAAATTTGTTAATGCATGAACCTATTCCTTGGAGGCTTGGAGCTATTGCCCTTCTCTAAGTCAGGGAAATGTGTTCTCTCTTAATTCTCCAATATCTTCTACTCTTTTCCTCTCTAATCTACTCTTTTCTTTTATCGTGTTCTCTTTCTTTATGTTATGTCTTATTTTCACAGATTTATCATTTTAAAAGAAGATTTACAGTTTCTGAATACAAAACCTAATTTTTTTCAGACAATTTTGATATAATAGAATTATTCTCCAATACACACTTTGTTCACCTAAGATAATTTAAGCAGTTTCCTTCTTTCCTCTTTTGGTATTTCTTGTGTGGTTTGAAGTAAAGGAGAGGTCCCCCCCCCCCCCCTCCTCTCACACTCACCCACCCACCAACGACACATGTGTTGCCTTCTATTTCTTTAAGACATACATATATCTTTCTTATGTGAAAAAATTTAATTAATTCAGATGCATATTATCAATTTATGTGCGTTAAATCTGAATTTTGGCTAATTATATTTCTGTGACTTTATTGTCCAACAATTGCATTGAATACTATGTTCACTCATGGATTCTTTTTTGCCCTTTCATATCTTACTTATTGTGACTTAGTAACTTTTGCATAATTTCAGAAATTTTCTTATCTATTTTGAAAATTTTTGCACTAACCACAATTCGTGCGACATATCCATCTCATCGCCACTGAATATTTGTGCTATTTGATAGCTATTCTTTCAGTCAGGAATACACATCGTCTCAAATCCAGTAAAATAGTATCAAATCCTAATCATTCAGATTTTAAAGCGAGATTCAAGCTTCGTTACCAAAACATAATAATAGCTTTGTTGGAATTTTGGTCAGCAAGCATACATATCTTTTACATATGATTTTAGGAGACCTAGATAGTCTAGTAAACCCAACGCATCACCTTAGTTGATACAAGTGAAGAAAATGATGTAAAGATGGAAGTAAACTTCAAGAAAATGATACAAGTGAAGAACTATGACTTGGATACTAAATTCCAACCACTACAAGCTATTCATGCCTTTGCAGAATTTTTCAGGTCAACCCTATGATTTAGGCCTTCTCAAATATGCTATAACTTTTCATTTAGAAGACATCCAATAGGTAACGTCCTGATATGGAAGGGTAATAAAATTTTGGAGTTATTAGCCTAAGACCCATCCAAGGCTCCAATGAACCCAACTTTAGGAAAAACCCGGTGAAACATTTCATTTGAGCTTCACCCCCTCTAACCAATCCAACTTTAGGAAAACCCTTCCCTAATTTTTTAATCCCGAGACCACCCTCACCTGCCTTCCTCTATCTCTCAATCAGCCATAGCTGAGTCGGAGGCGGGCGGCTAAGACGGAGGCTTAGCCGAGCAATGGCGGAGGCGGATCCGACTGCGAGCAGCGGAGGCGGCTGGGTTCGATTAGGTCCGTGTGCAAGCGGCGGTTGGGGTTCATCCCATGGTCTGTAGATTAGGTCCGACGGGGGGGGGGGGGGGATTCGGTTAGGTCCGGCAATGGCGGGGGGTGCAGTTCGGTTAGGTCCGGCGGTGGTGGTAGATGAGTGGCAGCAATGCTAAATTCGAAAGAAGATGAGAGGTATTTTCGTCCATAAGGGTTTGAGCTCAATTAGAAAGGTTGTCGGGACTGCAGCTCTTAGTGATCTTCAAAAAAGGGCTTCTTGCTACTTCCACCTAAATTTTTTACACAAACAGAAGTTTTTAACTCCCTTGAGTTAATATCCAGCTTTTAGGCTTCTTAAAGCATCTCCAACCGGGGTCTTCAGTTTGAAGGCTAAACCATCTCCAAAATGGAGATAAATTTATTTGGAGACACCTGAACTCCAACCACAAGCCTCCATAATTTTCTTTACTCATTATTTTATATTAAAAAACTCCATTTTATATTCTCGTTTTCTATTAAAAACTATTTTTATACAATTGATTTGGGACACAAATGTCAAATGGGATAAAGGAGAATAAGACACGATATTTTTGGCATTAATGATGATGAACAATGTTTTGGAGGCCTCCAAATTTTCTCAAAACCTCCAAATATGCAGAACAAGAAGTTTCAGCTGCAAAATAGAGGTGAAAATGGAGTACAGTTGGAGGAGTTTCCACCTCCATTTTGCAGAAACAGAGGCCGATTGGAGATGCTCTTAGAAGTCATCTGCAAATTTTTAGTGATTTCTAAGCGAAGACGGGATATTAAATTAAGTAAAATTTCAAGATTCTTAAAAAGAAATTTAAGAAACAAAAAGTGATCAGATGCTGTATACACATTACTTAGCTTTTCAAAAAAAGTACGCCGAAGTTATTCACATGCATTCTGGACTCTGGCATTTATTTGATTATTTCCTCATGTCGATTGCTCTTATCGAATTGATGTCATGGAACACGAATGGTACAAGTATGGTCCATCAAATATGACTATTTTCCCAATTAATGGAACATTCATGCCTAAACTAAAGACATTAGTTGAGAAAACAAGAAAATAAACTCGACTTTGACACCTTTCACTATCTAAAATTACATAAAGAAATGTGGTGACCAGATTCTTTCTTTAGAAATTTCATGACTTTAATGATGTCATCAAGAACAACCGCCCATGAGAAGACCAGGTACAAGAGCAAAGGGTAAAGATGTCAGTTGTAAAAACAATGGTGTAAGTTAAATAAAGTAACTTCTAAATAATATTGCAGAGGTTATATTTGCTTATCCTGTGGTTTGAGGGTTCACCCCAAATCCAATCCGAACCAGAAGAGCGGTTCGGATTTTAGCCAATTGAATCGAAAAACCCTCCAACCCTAAATATGCCTTGATTCGGATTCAATTCACCAATTCAGTCGGGTTCGGAACCTGTTCAACCAATCGGATTTGAATAAAGCCGACTCAAACCCAATTTAGTCAAATCAAGCCCAAATAGGACTTGAAAGGGCCACATCGCCTGATTCAAACTTAAATAGGCAGAAACAAAACCGATTTACTAGTTTTTAGTTTTTCCTTTTATTTGTAAAATATTTTTTGCCCACTAGAGTAGAACTTGAAGCAGACTTGCAGGGGTCAAAACGGTTGTTTTCCGTGCAGTAAGAACCTGGACCCGAATTCTAAAACACTGATTTATCCCAACATTGGGACAATCATTTAATATGGATTCCCTTTTCATCTGAGCGGATTTCAACCAGCCAAGACGTATAAAACTTTAAAAACACATTAGATATGCCAAATGACTATTAAGTTCTCACCTATTCATTTTCTCATGAAACACAAGCTGCTGGCAACCAAAGGCACATGCACAAATGTTCAATGGCAATTAATGATGATAAGCCCAAGATCATAGACCAAACCCTTTAATGACTCAAACGATGTTTACCTCATGCATCATGGAATTCTGAACGCAAATAATGTTAAGTTACAATTTCAAACAAAAGCTAAAGACCAACAATTATATTTGTATCAATCTAACACCACGCGTGGCCCCTCTCCCTCACGTGGAGAACTAAGGTTCCGTTTGGTTAGAAGTATCATGTGCGGTATCATGGTCACGAGGTATTCACCTTACCGCTCATTTTGCGGTATTGAGTTGCCTTAGTTATGAGGCATCCCAGAGACACCAAATCGACTTACTGCACTGGATACTGCAAAACAAATGCAGTAAGACACCGGATACTGAATCAAACAGAGCCTAAATGATGGGGAAATATACAAATGGAGGCAACAAAGACTTGAACCCAAGACCTTCTTGAAAATAGAGGTCCGATGCAATGTTAAGTTCCCATTTCACCCAAAAGCTTAAGTTGTTAGGGAATGAACCAACAATTCATATCAAGCTAAAAAACAAGATATAAAACCTAAGGCCAATCTCCAAACCAACCCGTCTTCCAACAAAAGCAAGAGCATGGTAAGAAAAATATGATATATTTGATTCATATAACGGGAAAATTAAAATTAACCCTAGCCGAGAATTACAAACTCATTGACTTCACCCTCAAATGCACCGCCTAAGTGCCACTTCTACTGATAGTAATCTATTTAGGTTTGTTGCTTCTACATTATCAATGAATCAGTGAGTAACTAAGAGCAATCATAGTTCATTGGAATCAAATAATCAAAGCTACATAAACTATGTGAGCAGATGCTACCTCTTTGCAAGAAATTCTGGTACACCAATTGTGCGGCGAGGATGTCAACCACAGCAGTTCCGACGGACTTGAACACGGTGATCTCATCGGGGCTTCCCCTCCCACCCTTCACCCCTGCAACCAAATCCGGCAACGTGCCAGCCACATCCGCAGGCGACATGATCCCCCTCGCGAAAGCACCCACCAGCTCCCCTGACTCCTCCAGCGCCGCCTCAAAGTCCACAAACACCCTCCCCCTAGCCAGTGCCTCGTCATCGCACTCCCTCATCGACGGGCGGAAGGACCCCACCAGGTCCAAATGCGCCCCCGGCTTCAGCTTCCCCCCCCTGACAATCGGGGCTTCAGAGCCCGTCGCGCAGCTCACGACATCACCCAGCCCGACCGCATCATCCAAGCACTCGGCGTGCTCGAAAATCACACTGCCATGCTCTTCGGCTGCAAGCCTCCTCGCCAGATCCCGGGCCTTGTCGGTATTCCGGTTCCAAATGATGACCCGGGTCAGGCCGGGGCGGACGAGGCGGTGGGCGGCGATGAGGTGGGGAGCAAGCGCGCCGGCGCCGGCCATGACGAGGACGCTGGCGTCCTCGCGGGCGAGGAAGCGGGCGGCGAGGGCGGAGACGGCGGAGGTGCGGAGGAGAGTAAGCTGGGTGCCGTCGATGGTGGCGAGGGGGGCGCCGGTGAGGGAGTCGAAGAGGAGGTAGGAGGCTTGGACGCCAGGTAGGTGGAGGGAGGAGTTGGAGGGGAATAAGGTGACGACTTTGACGCCTATGTAAGGGAGGGAGGGGTGGTACGACCAGGCGGGCATCAGGAGGAGGGCGGAGGAGGCGGAGGGGTCGAGGATGTGGGCCTGGCGAGGCGGGGACCGGACGGAGGGAGAGATGGATGGGAGGAAGGATTGGAGGTGGGGGATGAGGGCGGAGTGGGGGAGCACGGACCGGACGGTGTCGGCGTCGAGGAGGACGCACCGCCTGTCGCCGGCGTTGGACCCCGACGCCGCCATGTTTGGACGGGCACAACTAAGTAGAGCACAAAGAAGTGTGATAAATAGAGGGAAAAAAAGGGGGACGTTAGCAAAAACCCCTTTATAAGAGATGCTTTTGCACTACAGTTCTAACAATAGTTTTGTTTGATCTCCATCCTAGTGTCATCATAGATGAATGATGGAGGCACCGATGAGCACAATGGCAACAAGCACAACCACGAACACACCTGTAGTAAAGTAGAATGCTTGGTTGTCAATCGACAACGAAGGGGGCATCGACGGGATGATGTCTTAGTTTCAAAGGTTAGAAAAGAAGATGTTGGGGAGTTTCTCGTCTCCCATACTAGAGGGCAGGATCCTCGACCAACGATAGTCCGAAAGAGCACGAGACAATTGATTAGTTCGTTCGGCAACTCAAACCCTATTAAGCAGAACCTTAGGGATAGCTATTGACACTTGATCCCATGCAAGAGCAAAAACATGGTCTTTTGCTAGTTGTTGGGAGGATATCACGATCTTCGAGATAGCCTCCGACATTGGCTTCACTTTTAACGAGGCGGGAGATGCCAATGCCATACTGGCTGACATCCGTGAATTGGAGAGGTCTAGAGTCCCTAAGTTCTGATACTTAAGGTACACATTCTACTACCTTCAACTTTGTGTCTTTGGGTTGGGTAGGGGTAGCCTTTGTTGCATAGACTTTTTCTTTTATTTGTATGGGGGCTATGGCCACATTCCTTGTAATTTTTTTAGCTTTAATAGACATGTTGGGGTACAGTCTAAACCCCTTCCTTTGTTGAAGAGAATTCTCAAAAAAAAAAAAATTGCTATTCAACCACCCAATTTTCCACCATAGGAGCCCACATCCGACAAAGAGGACAAGACAACATATCTGTTATTTGCACTATGGATTTTTTTTTTGTTTTTTGCTTGGATATATGGGGTTCAATTCATCTGGCCCCTAGGCGAACTTTAGCATTCCATTCTTGAAGGGGATCATCCACAGAGATAGTTGCCTCAGAGGCAATCTAAGAGGAAATACAATGAATAGGATCTATGGAGGAAAATGATGTCTCATAGACTTGATCCCTACGGGCGTATCAGAGTCTCTCAATAAAACCCAACAAGATTTTTGGTGGGGATTTGATGATGGTAAAAGACATCTCTACTTGCATTCATGGGAATTCACAAGCCAAAGCATGAAGGTGGTTTGTGTTGGATTTGGATCCGCTTATCGGAGTCGCAGCGGAAGCAAAAGAAAGATCCGAAGATCATACGGTGTATGTTTCATTACAATTAATTCTACAAAACAATCTACATGCAAACCTATGATCTTAGCATATGTGCGGACACCCTAGAGGCATACTACGATCTACGGAAGACATGCATGCATCTAGTTAGGTGTTTAGAATCATCATACCTTATGGATCTATGATCCGGAGATGAAGGAACGATGAAGAACCGCACTTGAATCGCAAGGGAAACTGTCGGATAGCACCTTGTCCTTTGCGAATTGAAGAATCCTCGAAATCCCGTCTCTGAGTGCAGGGATTACGAGCCGACAGATGAATCCGTTGCGAAGACGATGGCGAGCCGCGAGATTTTCTCCTTTCTTCCTTCTCCTTCCTTCCTCTTTCTTCTCCCTTCTTCTTCCTCTCTTTTCCTTGGCCGAAACCACAAAGGAGGAGGACTAGGGGGGGTCGGATTTTCTGAAGGAGAGGAGACCTTAGGGCCGGCCCCTCCCCCTTCCTAATACATATAGGGCTGGTCTCCTAGTGCCCATGGGCAACCTAGGGCCGGCCCTAATAGGATTAGGATGAGGGGGGGCGGTTTTTAGGGATTCCAGGTGTCTATCGTGCGGACGAAAACGCCCTTCACGAAAAGTGGAAAACTGAAAGAGAGATTGAGTGAGGTGCGTTACTCGGAATCGAGTTCCGTCAGCGCCTATGAGCTCCTGGAATTATTCCGCTCATTCTAAGATCCATATTCAATATGTTCAGAGCCATATTTTAGTATTTACCAAAATACCCCTATGGCCCGTAACACATGTGAATTAGGTTCTTAGGCTCCGGGCTTACGCTCCATCGCGCTACTTCGCATCCAACGTATCCAACTAGGTTGGGGAACAATTCCTATACGCAAAGACAAGGTGGAACCTTCAGGGTTCGGAATCTCTAGCTCCAACCGGATCTCTGATTAACTGTTCCGGTGACACACCGAAAGTTCCGTTAATCAGCCCTAATCCGATTAACCCGCGTAGCCACCCAGAGTGCGACGCGAGTTGAACTCTAGTAATCCTAAACTTATGTTACTCTCTCGTAACCCTGTTCTCTACTATACTCCGATAATCCTTAGTCCCTCCTATTACTGGTGCCATGATACGACTCGGGCGGTGAGGAGCACCGTCAGATCCCGATCGATCATCTGACTAGGGTTTGATGACTTGTCATCTATAACACTACACACCTTCCGGTGCTATGCCTAGTATCCGGAACGTCGCCAGTCATACTGACAACCACCAGACCTGGGTTAACTGTATGGACAGATTGACTTATCAAAATGCACCCATCCAACACTGGATGTCGGATAACCTGTAGGGATTACATGTCACTCAAGCGCCAGCCGGGTAACCCAACGTACCGTGGTATTAGACTATGGAAGGTCCGCACACATTGGCACATCAAAGCACCACACAACTGGTTGGCCCAGTGAACATAGTCCCTCAGGGTTAAGGACAGATTATCTATAGTAGTAAGACGGTTTATGCACCAGTGTCTGAATCACTGAACTGTGCACCGTCTTGGTTCCTGTTCAACACGATCATCGTGCTTGGTCAGGTGAATGGGAATCCCACATTCCCGTGGTGGAGACTTCACCACATCCTCTACCTGCCAACAGCTTGTTCTCGGTGAAGCGATCGGCATTACCTAAGCTGTGAACTAGTTCTAGATCTACACAGAACTAGTCCACTGGGTCTCCCAAGCATGGATCCTCCATGCGCCTCAGTGGCCTACTGTGTTCCCTAGGGTCCTTTTATTATATGAGTATTATCATATACCAGAGTAGTATTCTAATTAAAGCAATAACCAAAGTCATCTTTACTAATGTTAATACAGAAATTCCACGCTAAGAAAACAGAACTACAACAGTTTGGGGATTCGAAAAACCAGGGCAATTAATGAGGCTTTCATCATGACGCTCTTTTGGAGACTTCTAATGGCAAAAGACTGTTGATCTTTGGGCAACGGCTCTTTCTAATGATGTCGAGGATATGATATGTTGGACCAAGCACCCAAGGGGTGAATTGTCGTTGAAGTCTGTATTCTATTAGATTTTGAACCTTGAAAATGTTAAATCATCTTCATCCAACTCAGGATTCACTTCAACATTCAAATCATGGGAGAGGTTTCGGAAATTGAAGGATGTTATTCATCACATACATTTTTTTTTTGTACACAGATGATACTTCAAGCCATCAACACTTGAAGGTCAACCAAGAGAAGAGAGCTAACATCCTCTGGGAGAGAAGATTCCCAAATATTTGCCACTTCAAGGCTACGAGCAAGTTTGGCTAGAAGATCGACTCCGGAATTTGTACTTCTCGGAATCCATTGGAAGGTCACCCCACTGAGTTGCTGCCAAAGAGCTCTGTATCGAATAACAAGACTAGTAAGCTCTTGGCCAAAACCTTTAGCTTGAAGAATTGCCTCCAAGACCAGTTGAGAGTCGAGAAAGATAGTGACTTCGCATAAACTCCTTTTTTGAAGCTATTCTAGGAGTCCCACAAGGTCATAAATCTTAGCGTGGAAAGCCGACTCCACTTGGCAGGGAAAAGCACAAGAAGCCAGCGGAGAGCCCTCCTGGGAGGTCAAGATCCAGGCACACCCTATCAGTTCCTTCGATGAACGAAAAGAGCCATTCGTCCAAGCCAAGAAGAGAGGCCGATGTAGGGCACTACCAGGGTGAGAACCTTTATGAACTTGTAGGCGTACATATTGACGGGCTTCCTAAATTGAAGCAAATAGTAATGAAGAGGGGGTTGATCATAGCCTTCAGAATGGTCGAGGCCTTTCAGAGTGGAAAGTTGTACCAAGAATGTCTATCCAAATTGTATTTTTGTCGCACCATCATGGCCCACCAGGAGTCTCCACTATGCAAGAGGGCATAGAGGTTCTTAATCATGAGATGGAGCCGGTGTTGGTTAATATGCAGAATACCCAAGCCTCCTAACTCCTTTGACTGCATAGTTTGCTCTTATCCAATGAGGTGCAACTTGCGTTGTCCAGTCTGGTGTCTCCAAAACAAGGGCCGACAACATGACTCCATAGAATCTATAACTCCTTGAGGTACTACCATCGAAGCAAGGGTATACGTGGGGATGGCTTTAAGCACAGATTGAAGGAGAGTGAGCCGCCCCGCTTGAGATAAACAATGGTTTTTCCACCCAGTTAGTTTCTTCTACATTTTAGAAACTAGAAATTGAAAGTAAGAACTGGGGACTTGCTTCCCATCAATCGGGATCCCAAGATGTGTCCATGGTCCATAGTGGAGAGGCATGTGCAATGCCCGACAAATCCTCTTTTGCATTAATTCTTAATCAAGGATTTGTTGGCATTAATTCTCAAAACCAAGCCGAAAAACCAACCTTAAGCCCCAAGCATTAAGCAAAGTGTCTTTAGTAATAAGTAGTAAATAATCTGCATACGTCACCGAGGTGAGGGGTGGGGAGGTTCGAGAAAGCATCATACCAGAAATATCACCACGCTGCAGACTTTGGTCCAGCTCAAGATGTAGAACCCGGGAGACGAATAGAAAGAGGTATGGGGATAACAGATCTCCTTGTCTCAAGCCACAAGAGGGGATAAAAAGACTGTGTTGGTTCATCGTTAATTAGCGCCAAGGATGTAGTGGAAACACACACCATGATCCATCGAACCCAAACCAGGTAAAACCCCATTTGCCGGAGTAGAGTTTCAAGGGCTCCCCAATAAACTCGATCAAAGGCCTTCTCTAAGTCTGCTTTGACGACCATAACTGCTTTGGTCTTGGAGGCATGATGTAGTGAATGAAGAATTTCTTGATATAGAAGTACTTTGTCTCAGATCTGTTGTCAGGAATGAAGGCAAATTGGCAGAGTGGGATCAAGTGATGCATCTTGTGGTCAATATTTTAGCAATAAATTTGTAAGTTTGGTTACAAATATTTATAGGCCTGTAATAAGCCGGAGAAGTTGGCTTGTCTGATTTAGGCACCAGTACCACATGAGTCTCATTCCATCCAGCAGGCAAGACTCCTTAGTAGAAGAATGCATGACCTGGTGTCGCACACAAGGTCTGAGCCAAATTATTTCCAGAAGGCTTTGAAGAAGTCCCCATTAAATCCATCAGACCTCGGGGCTTTATTGCTTGGAGCATTGAGAACAATTTGTTGGATTTCTGCTTCATCAGGTACTCGAGTAAGGAAGGCATTCATTGACTCAGAGACCACTTTTGATATGTGTTGAATCAGTTGCGGCAAAGTAAGAGGATCCGCAATCCAGTGTTGTTGGAAATTGATAAGTAAAGCCTCCTTAACCTAAGTATCTGCATGAAGCAATTGTCCATTAGAATGAAGGAACCTGATCCGATTAGCATTGCGCCTAATCTTTGTGGCATTGTGAAAGAGCTTGGTGTTCGGATCCCCCCATTGCAACCACTGAATTCTAGATTTTTGTGCCCAAAGAAGCTCTTGCTGAACAAGGGAGACATTTATTCAAATAAAAGAGATTATGGGAAACAGGAGGGGATGAGGCAGGCTCGAAAGCTAATGAGGAAGCCCTTGAAATCTGCGACAACAAGGAATTAGCAAGAGTATTTATATCGCCCACCACCTTCCAATTCCAATGTGCAATCGATTTTCTCACAATCAGGAGATTATCTTGGCAAGAAGCTCCCCGGATCCAATGATCATGTATTGAGTCAGCACAATCAGATCGAAGAAGCTAGAAATTATGAAATCGCCATGGCACACGTATTGGCCTTCGAGATTCCGGGGAAGCAATGAGGATGGGATTGTGGTCAGATGCAACACGTGGAAGATGATGGGTACAAGAGTCTTCAAATGCAGAAGTTCAAGCAATATTTACCAGGCCCCGATCTAGACATTCCCAGATGCGCGCTCCTGTGTCCTTGCCTATTATTGCACCAAGTGAAGGATTCGCCGGTGAACCCCAGATCTCTCATAGCACAGTCATTCATCGTATCAAGGAAATCAAGGACTCCTCCAGACCAGGTGAATGGTCATCCACCCTGCTTATCAGAAGGAGAAAGAATGCAATTAAAGTCGTCCACTAGCAACCATGGAAGGGTAGTAGGACTTAAGGCCCGAAGTTCCGACCAGAGTCTACGTCGAACCCTCCAGTCATTACTAGCATAAACGACAGTCATTAGAATCGCCTGGGAGTAGTAATGACCAAATGCATCGCTTACTCTTGAAGAGAGAGGAAACTAACCTGGCCAATGTCTATGCTCCACATGCCGGGATATGTGCAAAGCTATATTTACTCCAAAAAATTCCGACAAAAGTGTCGGAATTTAGCATCATAGATAACTTTCAACCAATACAATAAGATGTGGTTTATGCTTATGTAACAAAGGCTCGAAATGGCCAAGGGCATGAGGCCTCATAATACCTTGATAATTCCAGGAAAGAACAATCATGAGGGAAGAGCGGAGAGCAAGGGGGCTATTAATTTGAAAAATGATAACCCCCTTGCTCTTTCTTACTCCGGTTCGTTGTCGTCCTCTTCCTTTCTCCATCGTCATCACTCTGATAGGTTGCAGCTGCATCTGACCTCCTCTCTCTTCTCTCTATATCTTTCTCTTTTTTGTTCTTCCTCCTTTCTTGCTGAAATCCTAACCCTCTTAGAGGCGTGTCTATGGCAACAGACCTATATGGTGTGGAATTTTTCGGTGGATAGCTATCGACATGTCTCCAGACTTGGGTTGGGGGGGGGGGGGGTCGGGAGGTGGAAGTATGGTGAGACGGTGGGGTCACTGGGGTGTGGGACCATGGCAACGGTTCTTTTTTTCGTTAAGTTTAGTGCCCTTTATCTGATGTAAATAACAGCACTAGGGCTGGCAATTTCAAACCCGACACGACAGACCCGACACGAAGTTAGCGGGTCTGGGTCAGGGCTAAACGTAAACGGGTCGACACGATAGACCCGTTTAATAAACGGGTTGGGTTCTGGTTTAGGGTCTCGACACGGTAGACCCGGGAAGACCCGTTTAGTATTCAACGGGTCATGTCGGGTCGGGTCTACCCACAATCCGATACTATAATATATAATATCAGCGTGTCTTTCGGGTCAGGTCAGGTCGAGTCGGATTGGGTCGGATCGGTTCAACTGAATAGATCCGGGTGGTAAACGGGTCTTACCGGGTCTTAACGGATCTACCCGTTTATTAGCGGGTCGGGTACAGGTTTAGGATCTAAACACGATTAGTTAAACGGGTCGGGTCCGGGTCTAGGGGTTTTGGACACGACAGAAACTAGATACGACACGACCCCGACACACACGACCCGACTCATTGCCACCCCTAAACAACACCCATAGTAAGAGCCATGAGACCGATTCTTTTTAACTATAAAAAGGAAAAAAGAGGCTGATTGCTTTACCAGAGGAGACAACTGAGCCTCCACCCACTCCATGGATGGGAGAAAATACTTAGTGGAACAGTTGTATGGGCTGATGTGGTGCAACACATCGCACAGCCATCGGATGAACGCATCATCGAAGGTGGGATCAAAGTTAGCCGTGGATGCTTACGACGCGGAGCTCAAATTTCGGATCTGGATGCGAGTTCACCCGTCTGGATCACTGTGAGTGCATCGGAGGGCTGTGAGATGCATGTTTCACCACGTCAGCACCTACATGAGGCTTTTGACCTTTTCTGTCTTTATCGCCTTGCCATCTTCTGGCAGCAGGTTTGATGCACGCGCAACGGATCAGACGGTGGAGTTTCAGCCGAGAGAACAATGGCAAATTTCCTGATCACTCCCTATATTCTTTACGTCACCGTCTTGATTACTGCTGATCGAACTCCAGGTGACCTCACCGTACACATTTATGTGGGCCCATATCACGGATCACGATGGCTCATCGTAACAATGGGGGCGGCCCTGGCGGGGCTTAATTTTCCTACTTTTTGGTAATTACACTTTGCCCCCCTGAAGTTTATTTTGTTCCAAATCGCATCCTAACGTTTGAATTATTAGCACATCAGCCCCTTTTGTCAACTACATAAGTTCCTCATTAAGAGATTTTTATCTGAATTAAAGGGGGTAAAATGTAATTTTCAAACTGTAGGGGGTTAAGTGTTTTTGAGCTAAGCTTCAGGGGGGCGCATAGTGTAATTTATCCTTGTTTTTATTTTGTTCAATATTTTCCATTATCAAGTCATGGCTTCCAACCTTTCGCTCTCATCAAAAGACGACAACAGCTGCGGGGGGGCGCGGTAACTAAGCCCCCACCCCCATTTGTTGATGGCAGCGTCTGCCCAGCTCAAAAGTCTGCCCCACTGCCCCGGATCCAAGCGTCGCACGCGCCGCGAGACCACCATCTCCGCCTCGGCCACCACCGCTCCCGCCGACCCCGCCACCCCACACGTCGTCGCCTCAGACGGCGCCTGGTGCTGCGCCGCCTCCAAGCCCCAAACCTCCTCCACCTCGTCAACTCCCCACCGCCGTCCCACCACCCCGTCTCAGCCACCGCCACCCCCACCTCCTACTGCTCCGTTTCAGCAGCCCGCCGAGGCCGAGGCCTTGAACCCCCACCCGGTGACCTCGACGAGCCGGGCCTCGCCCGGTTGGGCCTCCCCCGCCATGGACGCATCCCCGAGCAACGCCGTTGGCGCTGCATCCTTCGCCGCCTACCCACCCTACCCGTCCAGCTACAGCAAGTTCAACACAGCCCTCAACGCCGGGCTCCTCAACCCGATGTCACCTCCGCCGCTGGACAAGACCCGATCCAGCCCCACGCTCTTCGATATGATGTCCAACGAGCAGGACTACCACCCCAGGGCCCACCAGATCCCGGCGCTCCCTCCTCCCGCCACCGCTCCGCTTCCCCCTCCGTTGGCACCTGGGAGGTCAGCCCAGGACCGGCAGATCCTACTGCAGGAGCGGGTGGCGGAGATCTTTGGGAGCTGCAGCCCCGGAAGCCAGTTCAACGACCCGGACTCCGGCGACGTCCGCCTCACCCTCACCGCCAGGGACGGACTCAGCGTCTCCATGAACGTCCACCGCCACATCCTGGTTGCCCACAGCCGCTTCTTCGCCGCCAAGCTCTCCGACCGCTGGTCCAAGCAGCAGCGCTCCCTCCCCCACCTCGTCGAGATCTCCGACTGCGACGACGTCGAGATCTACGTCGAGACCCTCCGCCTCATGTACTGCAAGGACCTCCGCCGCAGGCTCATGAAGGAGGACGTCTCCAAAGTTCTCGGCATCCTGAAGGTACTCGTTGTAATTCCTCAACCAGAAGGTCCAGAAGACTCTTCCTGTTTCCAGGCGAGATGACTTTACTTATCTCCGCCTCTTGTGAGCAGGTTTCGGCGGCGATCGTGTTCGACGCCGGGGTTTTGTCCTGCCTGGAGTACTTGGAGGCCGCGCCGTGGGCCGAGGAGGAGGAGGAGAAGGTGGCATCCCTCCTGTCTCAGCTCCATCTCGAGAGCTCGGGGGCAGGGGAGGTACTCAAAAGGGTGTCCCTCGAGGTAGCCCCCTCTTCCATGGAGGAGGCGAACGGGAGTGGCGACGAGGAGATCTTGGTCCGTCTTCTGCAGGTGGTTCTCGAAGGGAAGGACGAGAAGGCGAGGCGAGAGATGAAAGGCCTCGTCTCCAAGATGCTTCGGGAGAACAACGCCTCCCACGGCGGCGGCGCGGTCGGCGGGGACCTCAGCAAGGAGTCCCTCTACTCCGCCTGCGACGGCTGCCTCAGGCTCCTCCGCCACCACTTCCTCCTAGCCGCCGCCGCCTCCGATCTGGCGGAGGCGTCCCAGATCGCGAGGCAGGCCGACAACCTCCACTGGATCCTGGACATCCTCATCGACCGCCAGATCGCCGACGAGTTCCTGCGTACGTGGGCGGGGCAGGCGGAGCTGGCGGAGGCGCACCCCAGGGTGCCGGCGATCCACCGGTACGAGGTGAGCCGGGTGACGGCCCGGCTCTTCGTGGGGACCGGCAAGGGGCAGATCCTGGTGTCGAAGGAGGCGCGGTGCCTGCTGCTGCGGACGTGGCTGGAGCCGTTCTACGAGGACTTTGGGTGGATGCGGCGGGCCTGCAAGGGGCTCGACCGCCACCTCATCGAGGACGGCCTCGGCAACACTATACTGACGCTGCCGCTGGCAATGCAGCAGGAGATCCTGCTCGCGTGGTTCGACCGGTTCCTGAATTGCGGCGACGACTGCCCCAACATCCAGCGGGGGTTCGAGGTGTGGTGGAGGAGGGCGTTTTGGAGGCGGAACGGGGAGCCGGAGCGACCGACGCAGCTTCGGATCACCGCCGGCTGCGAGAATTCTTGCTGATCAGGCCAATGCCATATGCTCTGGGTTTTGCCTCCCAATTCTGATGCTCTTTCTGTTTGGGATTTGGGAGTCCCTTACTATCAGATGATTTTGCATTCGCAAACTTTTTCTCAATGCAGTGTGTTCAAGCAATGATGAATCAAAACATTGAAAACTAGCTAAGATCAGAGGTTTGAAATGTCCGCAGATTTCGATCGTTAAAAAACAAGAAATTTTGTCGGCAAATATTGTAATTTTTAAGGAAAGATTATGGTTGGAAATTCGTCGGATTTTGATCAAATTCATTGCGAAAAAAAGCTTCGGAACGATTTTTTTTTGCTGAGAACGTTGGGATCTTTTACTAATAAAACTGGAATCAGGCAAGAAAAGATAGAATGGAAATGTTCGTCCCTTCAGGACCATTCATGATGTCGAACCGAAATTTGATACTATAGAAATTTATGACAATGTCTATGTTGGATCCTACGTAAAGAGTTGAAGGGACTTATTTTGGATATTTTGTAGGACATTTGGCCTCTGGCAATCACTGCAAATTGGTAGGTCAACAGTGGCATTTTGATTCTAGCTGTTCAAATCTAAAACAGTCCACTTGTATTAACTCATTTCAGTGAGGGGGCAGAGATGATGTGAGTGCCCTTCCACATAATTAGTGTGATTGGTAGCTTGCCGGATCTCTCCGTTTCCTATTCCGGTGAGCCGAAAGCCAAAAATGCTCGACATTGGACTCCAATTCCTTCGCTAAAATAGTTGTTTGTTACTTGCCCCACTACGAATAGAATGATTTTGTTCCAACCTCCTTAAAGTGGTTGGAGCGTCACCCCCTCTTTCATTGGTTCATTTCGAGGGCTTTGAATATGCCAAATTACATACATGCCCTTGAAATGGACCAATGAGAGAGAAGGCGATGTCAAAGAGGTTGGAACAAAATCGTTATCCTAGGTATCGGGGGAGGGGGGATGTGTATTTGCTACTCTGTTGGCCCCACTATAGTGTGTCGTTAGCACAATCCACTATTGTATTTAGAAAAATATTAATACTCATAATAAATTATAAAATATTGATACTAATAATAAATTATAAAAAATCTGAAGGTACAAAAGGATTAAAAATTAGAGGCCCGCTAAGATAGGGAGGCACTTGGAGTTAGTATTAAAAAGTGACTCCCTATTTTTTTTTAGAAAGCTCATGTGGCTCCCTATAATAGGGAGCGGATTTGAGGAATTATGTAGGTGTCTGAAAAGAGGGTCACTCGCTCGTTGCCAGTATGGACGGACACAAGGTTGCCACATGACGAGACATGAATAACACCCAAGAAAGCTTAAAGGCATCAGGTAGCTCGACCAGATAACCTCAAGCTCGTCTAGATGCCATCAAAATGGCATCATCAGGTAGCTCGCCTAGATGAGTCAGCATGATGTCAGCATAACATCATCAAGTAGCCCTCCCAAAGCGACTTCGAGCTTGCCTAGATGATGTTAGCATGATATCATCAAGTAGCCCGCCAGAAGCGACTTCAATCTTGCTTGGATGACGTGAGCATGACGTCATCAGACAGGCCACCTGAGGCAACCTTGAGCTTGCCACGATGTCAACATCATGACATCATCAAGTAGATCGCCCGGAGCGCACTCGAGCTCGCTTGGATGATGTTAGCAATACATCTTCAGGTTAGCCTGTCGCCGTGACTTGACCCCGCCTGGATGCCGTCAGTATGACGACATCAGTTAGCTTACCCAAAGCGACCTTCACTCACCTGGATGACGTCAGCAGTCGTCATCAGGTAGCTCTCTTGAAGAGTCCTCAATCCCGCCTGGATGATGGCATCATGGCATCATCAGGTAGCTCGCCCGAAATGACCTTGAGCCAACCTACATGACGTTTTACCGATGTCGCCATGTAGCATGCCAGAAGTAGTGGGTGACTTCGTAGAGATCTCTCGCGGAAACCCACCTTCAGCCTCCCGAGCCCTCCAGCAGTTACATATTTCATTGACTGAGGAAGGGCTCCTGATAGCATGGTCGTCATCTAGGGTTGTACAAATGTCAGGCAGCACAACAGGGGTCAAGTGGCATGGCTGTGGAAATGGTACGAACAGGCGGCTGGTCCCCCAATCTGAGCACCACACATTGTTTGAAAGATGATAATGTTTGATTTTAATCCTTATAACAAAGTCGCAGCGGAAGCAAAAACTTAGATCGGGTGGTGTATGTTTCATCACAATTATTCCACAAAATAATTTGCATGCAAATCTATGAACCTACCACATGTGTGAACACCCTAGGGGCATACTCTACGAAGGATCTACATGCAAGCATCTAGTTAAGTGTTTAGAATCATCATACCATGCGGATCTTTGATCCAAGGAGAATGGAACAATTGTTGATGATGAACAGCATGTAAACCGAGAGGGAAGCTATCAGATAACACATTGTCTTTTGCGAAGGGAGGAACCCATGACGTCCTATCTCTGAGTGCAAGGATGACGCGTCGACGGAGGTCGACACGTAGCGAAGACGACGGAGAGCCTCGAAGATCTTCTCCTTCTCTTTGTCTCTTCTTTCTTCTCTTTCCTTCCTCCTTCTTCTTCCTTGGCTGAAAACACAAAGAGGGATGAGCGAGGGAGAGGGGGGTCGGGTTTCACAAGAGAGGGAGAGGTTAGGGTCGGCCTCTCCCCCCCTTTTCCCTCTTATAGCGCCGCCCCCCTAGTGCAATACGTAATCAAAGCCTTAGGTTGACCTAGATTGCTAGGATCTTTTTTATCGAACTTTAGCCATGAACGGGCATAGCCGATTTTGCTTCAAGCTTCCAACATGAATGAGCGGAATCAAAGTCTTAGGTTGACATGAATGAGCTTCCGATATGAACGAGCATCCGACATGAATGGGCGGAATTGAAGTCTTAGCTTCTGACATGAACGGGCGCAACCAATTTTGCTGATGCGGGAATACGTGAACACCGTTTGCCTACAGGATTCTGCATCCACGTATCATGTTGACTCTTTTCTCTACTGATGTTGTCTTTTTTTCTCTCGACCTGGTTCCTTGTTGGCGAGGTAGCCAATGAGTCACCCTTATTGGACCAGATCTTCGATATGATACTTTAGCTTTTGGCAAATAAAGGTTGGGTGGCCATGGTTGTGATGGAACTCGCAGTAAGCTGTCGTGTCCCCCACCTGTTCAGAATTTGGACAGAGAGGTTGCAGCCATTTGCAAAAGGGCTTGTTCTACAAGTAGGTGAAGATGTCTTCAATCGAGATGTTCAGCTCAGTGAACACCTGCTCCCTTGGAGTTTGCCTCTTTCCTACTGGAGGGGCCTTCAAATCTTCATTACGCCTCTTCGTCGGTTCTTTCTGGTCAGACGCGACGTTAGTGGATTTCTTGTAGTGTGCTTCCTTTTGGGCTTTCATCAGTCCTCTTGGGTCGGGAGTCGTGAGGCTCGTGCAGCCTTCTGGCCCGTTGATTGTCCTCCACCTCTATTTCTTATTGTACTCGCTTGAACATTGTCTTGAATGTGTCAGGAGGATGGCGAATGAAGTCAGTGTAGACGTGGATCTCTGACCGGATAATATTCTGGAATGGCAGTATGGTGGTCTCCTCGTTATGGGACCGACCAGTAAGCTCGGAATGCTCATTATGGAACCTCGTTGTGAAACTCCTTAGGGACTCGTTAGACCCCATCTTCAGCAAATAAAAAGTGTCCAACTTATTTTTCTGGCTTTAGGTTCAACTATTAGTGGTCCATAAAGAGTTTCGTCAACTCTTCAAATGTGGCCATTGTACTGGTAGGCAAAGGACATGGTTTGTCAACTCTTCGAATGTGGTACCAATCGAGGGCAGGTCCCTCAAGGCTTTTCACGAACACAAGGCAAAGGACGTGGTTCTCGTACTCGTATGACATCATGGCCTGCTTGTGTTGGAATTGGATCCGCTTATCAGAGTCGCAGCGGAAGCAAAAGATAGATCCGAAGATCATACGGTGTATGTTTCATTATAATTAATTCTGCAAAACAATCTACATGCAAATCTATGATCTTAGCATATGTGCGGACACCCTATAGGCATACTACGATCTACGGAAGACATGCATGCATCTAGTTAGGTGTTTAAAATCATCATACCTTATGGATCTATGATCCGGAGAGGACGGAACGATGAAGAACCGCACTTGAATCGCATGGGAAGCTGTCGGATAGCACCTTGTCCTTTGCGAATTGAGGAATCCTCGAAATCCCGTCTCTGAGTGTAAGGATTACGAGCCGACGGAGGAATTTGTTGCGAAGACGATGGCTAGCCACGAGATCTCCTCCTTCTCTTTCTCTCTTCTTCCTTCTCCTTCCTTCCTCCTTCTTCTTCCTTTTTCCTCTTTCTTCCTTGGCCGAAACCACAAAGAGGAGGAGAGGGGGAGGTTCGGATTTTCTGGAGAGGGGAGACACTCAGGCCGGCCCTCCCTCTCCCAATTACTCTTATACGGCCGGTCCCCTATTGCTTCAAGGAAGCTAGGGCCGGCCCCTAGTAGATAAGGATAAGAGGGGGGCGGTTTTTAGGGTTTCAGGTGTCTATCGTGAATGCTGGACGAAAACGCCCTTCACGAAAAGTGAAACACTGCGAGAGAGATTGAGTAAGGTGCGCTACTCGGAATCGAGTTTCGTCAGCGCCTATGAGCTCCTGGAATTATTTCCCTCATTCTAAGATCCATATTCAATATGTTCTGAGCCATATTTCAGTATTTACCAAAATACCCCTACGGCCCGTAACACATGTGAATTAGGTTCTTAGGCTCCGGGCTTAAGCTCCATCGCGCTACTTCGCATCCAACGTATCCATCCAGGTCGGGGAACAATTCCTATACGCAATGACATGGTGGAACCTTCAAGGTTCGGGATCTCTAGCTTCAACCGGATCCCTGATTAACTGTTCCCGTGACACACCGAAAGTTCCGTTAATCAGCCCTAATCCGATTAACCCGCGTAGCCACCTAGAGTGCGACGCGAGTTGAACTCTAGTGATCCTAAACTTATATTACTCCCTCGTAACCCTGTTATCTATTATACTCCGATAATCCTTAGTCCCTCATATTACTGGTGCCATGATACGACTCGGGCGGTGGGGAGCACCGTCAGATCCCGATCGATCATCTGACTAGGAATTGATGACTTATCATCTATAACACCACACACCTTCCGGTGCTATGCCTAGCATCTAGAACATCGTCAGTCATACTGACAACTACCAGGCCTGGGTTAACTGTGTGGACAGATTGACTCATCAAAATGCACCTATCCAACACTGGACGTCGGATAACCTGAAGGGATTACATGTCACTTAAGCGCCAGCCGGGTAACCCAACGTACCGTGGTATTGGACTATGGAAGGTCCGCACACGTTGGCACATCAAAGCACCACACAACTGGTTGGCCCAATGTACATGGTCCCTCAGGGTTAAGGACATATTATCTATAGTAGTAAGACGGTTTATGCACCAGTGTCTGAATCATTGAACTGTGCACCGTCTTGGTTCCTGTTCAACACGATCATCGTGCTTGGTCAGGTGAATGGGAATCCCACGTTCCCGTGGTGGAGACTTCACCACATCCTCTACCTGCCAACAGCTTGTTCTCGGTGAAGCGACTGGCATCACCTAAGCTGTGAACTAGTTCTAGGTCTACACACAACTGGTCCACTGGGTCTCCCAAGCATGGATCCACCATGCGCCTCAGTGGCCTACTGTATTCCCTAGGGTCCTTTATTATATGTGTATTAATATATACCATAGGAGTATTCTAATTAAAGCAATAACCAAATGCATCTTTATTAATGTTAATACAGAAAATCAACGCTAAGGACACACGAGCTACAACAATCTCCCACTTGGCCTAGCGGGGAACAATAGTCTTAACTCCCATGGCATCCACGTGCTTCTCAAAAGCCTTGGTCGGTAACGCCTTTGTGAAAGGGTCCGCCATGTTATCTGCAGACGCCACCTGAGTTAGTGCAACCTCCCCTCGCTTCTGCAAGTCCCGAATAATGTAGTATTTTTGCTCGATATGCTTGCTCTTCTGGTGATATCTTGGCTCCTTGGATTGTGCTACCGCTCCACTATTGTCACAGTAAAGGACAATAGGATCTTGAGCTCCCAGTACGCATCTTAAGTCCGTGAGGAACTTCTTGAGTCACACCGCTTCCTTAGCTGCTTCACACGCCGCAATGTACTCAGCCTCTGTCGTCGAATCCGTGATGCATCTTTGCTTCACGCTCCTCCAACTGACAGCTCCTCCTTCTAATGAAAACACAAACCCTGATGTCGATCTCCTGGATTCCGGATCTGACGCAAAGTCAGAATCTGTATATCCAATTGGCATCAGTTCCTGTGAAGAGTAAACTAACTCATAATCTCTCGTCTTACGGAGATACTTGAGTATACTTTTCATAGCAGTCCAGTGCCCTGGACCCGGATTTGACTGATACCTGCCCATCATACCTACTGTATAGCATATATCTGGTCTCGTGCACTGCATAGCATACATCAGACTTCCTACAGCCGAAGCATAAGGTATCTTCTGCATCTTTGCCCTCTCCTCAGGAGTCTTAGGACCCTGATCCTTGGACAATTTCATTCCATGTCTGAATGGAACCAGTCCCTTCTTAGAGTTGTGCATACTGAATCTGACCAAGATAGTATCTATGTAGGCTGACTGTGATAGCGAGAGAGTCTTGTTCTGGCGATCTCGAGTTACCTTGATCCCCAGAACATAACTCGCTTCACCCAGGTCTTTCATGTCAAATTGAGAGGATAACCACACCTTCACTGTAGATAACGTTCCAAAATCGTTTCCAATGAGTAGGATATCGTCTACGCAAAGCACTAGAAAAACTACTGCAGTCTTATCGCTCCTTTTATAAACACATGGTTCATCCACGTTCTGCTTAAATCCATAAGACTGGATAGCCTGATGAAAACGTATGTTCCAACTTCTGGATGCTTGCTTCAGTCTATAAATGGACATTTGCAACTTGCACACCAGACTTTCCTGACCTTTTGCGACAAAGCCTGGAGGCTGAGACATATAGATGTCTTCTTCCAAATCCCCATTGAGGAATACGGTCTTGACGTTCATTTGCCAGATCTCCCAATCATAATGGGCTGCAATAGACAAGAGAATCCGGATAGACTTAAGCAGAGCCACTAGCGAAAAGGTTTCGTTATAGTCGATCCCTTCTCGCTGGGTATAACCCTTAGCGACTAGTTTAGCTTTGTAAGTCTCAACGGTACCATCCGGGCCTCTTTTTCTTTTGTACACCCACTTACACCCAACAATTTTAATATTGTGAGGTGGTGTTACAAGTGTCCAGACCGAGTTTTGGGACATCGATGTCAGTTCTGCCTCCATAGCTTCATGCCATGCTGCATGGTCAGAGGATACCATCGCCTCATTATAGTTCAGAGGATCATCCTCCTGAAACTCTGGATCTACCATAAAGACTTCTCCAATATATCTATCAGGAGCACTTGTGGTTCTCCCACTGCGACGAGCCTACGGTGGTTCCATAGGAGTCGATTCTACAGTATCGTTTCTCTTAGTGGTATCGGCTCCCACTACGTTTTCTGTCTGCGTACTCCCATCAATACCAAGCAATTCTTCAAGAACTACTTTACTGGTGGGCTTATGGTCTATTAAATAATCCTACTCCAGGAATACGGCGTTCATCGAGATGACAATCTTTCTATTCTCAGGATCATAAAATAAACCACCCTTTGTCCCTTTTGGATACCCAACGAACAGACATACCTTAGTTTTTGACTCCATCTTATCTCGCTTGTCCTTCCACACATGTGCTGGACAACCCCAAATCCTAAAGTGCTGTAGGCTTGGCTTTCGCTTCAACCACAGCTCCCAAGGAGTTAGGGGTACTGACTTTGATGGAATAAAGTTCAAAGTATATGTTGCCATCTCTAGGGCATATCCCCAAAAACTAGGTGGCAATGTGGCATAACTCATCATAGTCCGAACCATGTCTAACAAAGTTCGGTTTCTCCTTTCAGATACACCATTTGTTGCGATGTCCCTGGTGCAGTCAACTGGGATACGATCCCATGCTCACGCAGGTACCCAATAAATTCATCCGATAGGTATTCGTCTCCTCGATCCGATCGAATAGACTTGATACTTTTACCCATCTGCTTTTCTGCTTCAGCTCTGAACTCCTTGAACTTATCAAAGGATTCAGACTTCCGTCGTATTAGGTATATGTATCCAAACCTCGAGTGATCATCCGTGAAGGTGATGAAATACTCGAAGCCTCATATGGCACGAACACTTATGGGCCCACATATATCAATGTGTACCAACTCTAATATCTACTGAGATCTGCTACCTTTGGCTCGGAAAGATCTTTTAGTCATCTTGCCTTCCTGGCAAGACTCACACGTCGGTCGACTTTCTGAAATATCTGGACTTAAGAGTCCTACCTTAACCAACCAATGAATCATGTCTGAGGCTATATGTCTAAGCCTTAGATGCCAAAGGAGTGTTAGATTATCTGAGGGATTTTTTATTTTAGATGAATTAACCATACATGCTTCAGTTATGTTATCCTGCTTATGATTGGAGTTAATTACATAGAGACCATTATGTGTCTTTTCCTTACAAACAAAGGAACCATTCAATTTAATTGACACACCAGAAGCATCAAATAAAACTGAAAAATCTTCATTATTCAATAAGGAAACAGAAATTAAGTTTCATCTCAAGGACGGTACATAAAGTATATATCTAAGTAATAAAGTTCTTCCATCAAGAAACTGCAAGACGACATCTCCAACTGCTTCAGCCTTTGCCATGGCCTCAGTTCCCATGTTTAGGATCATCTCCCCATCACATAGTTTTCTTGTCTCCTTGAACCCCTGTAAATTATTGCAAACATGGTTAGTGGAACCAGAATCCACAATCCATAAAACTGGAGAATAACTGGATGCTACAAGGGATTCCACTATATGGATTTGAGATATACCTGTCTCAGCCTTCTTGGGAGCCGCGCGACAGTCGCCCTTCCAGTGCCCCTTCTTGTCGCATTAGAAATATTTTTCTTTGGGTTTCGCCGGACCATTCTGCTTAGGAACCTGCAACTGCACCTGGCCCATCTTCACGAGCTTCTTAGACTTTCTTTTCTGAAACTTGCCTTTGGCTTTCAGAGAAGAATTTTGCTCTACGTTCAGGGATTGGGCTCCTGCCTTCATCCCGTCCTCTGCCGCCTGGAGCGCCGCTAGGAGCTCTGCGTTACACATCTCCAATCGGTTAGGGTTAAAGTTGGTAACGAAGCCCTCAAACGCTCCTGACAGAGACGCGAGAAAAATGTCGGTCTGGATCTCTGCATCCAAGATGACATCAAAGGAACCAAGCTCATTCACATAGCCAAACAATTTCAGCATATGATCCCGAACTAAAGTCCCCTCTACCATCTTTGTGGACACTAATTTCTTGATGGTCAGGTAACGAGTTATTCGACTATGACCCTCGAACATTTCCTTTAGGCAGAGCATAATGTCTGAAGCGAAGGCCATGTCTTCGACTTACTTCTGAATGATGGTCTGCAAGGATGCCACTATGTGGCACTTGCACATCTCATCAGCATCTAGCCAGTCTTTCCATTCCTTCAACTGAGCCTCAGTTGCACTTGGTCCTGGCATGGCCGGTTGAGGGGTACTTAGGGCAATTGTGTGTTTGCCAACCCTTAGGACGAGCATCAGGTTACGCTTCCAGTCCTCGTAGTTTGGTCCCGTAAGTTTGTTATCATTAAGTTTGGAGGCAAGGGGGTCAAGCTTGATCATGATTTCTGTAAACAATGGTTCAAAGCAAAATTAGGGTTTACTACAATCTATTTCATGGAATTTAGAAATAGATAATGTTAACTCCAGTCGCTATGTCTTCACTACCTCAAGTGGAGACATCTAGGAATTTAAATTCTCTGGGCTCGAGCACTGAGACTATCGGCCTTGAATTGGAGATAATATCTCGGTGAGAGCATGGAACCGCTTCTGCCAACGGGGTTTTTACAACCCAGTATTCATCAGAATTACCCATGATAAACTGAAAGACCTCCCAGTCTCCTTTTGGCCAGCTTTATGTGACCCGCGTGCGCAGCAACGACAGCATCACACAAGCTTTCGGATGCTTCCCATAAATCTAGGTGGTATCGGTAGGGGGGTTCATAGGCTCCCGCAGTGCAGGAAAAAACCATCACCCACTGCCACCGACATCCTCCATGTTCCGTAGGAAACCACTAGGTGAACTAGCATGGAAGGAAACACAGCTCTCATCCGGTGGGAATATCGAACTGCGTACCTCCCACCCAGACCCTTAGCCGGTTGATTGTGGAAGCCAGGGGCTCCCCTTTGGAGGGAACCTCTTACACATCCCTTCTTTATGAGGTTTTATGCATATCTAGAAAGGTCACGACCTCTTAGACTTAGACCCTGGTCTACCGTGCTCCCACTAGGATTACAAACCTTTCCGCAAAGCATTAGTATCATCGGAAAATATCATAGTCCCTACCTTGAATACTCAGCTTTCGCCTTTTTTGCAAGGATCACATTACATAGATTCCAAGGATCCTGATACTTCACTAGTTTGCCCATAATTCTAAGATCTGGAGCCTAGTTTAAGGTCAACGTGGAAAGGACTCCCACTAGAATGATGCCTCGTTCACAATTTGATGCCTGATGTCATAGTAGACCTCATCTCATTATAGGTTTCGATGCTGGTCAAATAGGGACATCCGACAACCTCCGCCGGACCTCAACCTAATGGTGGCATAACCAAATCGTGATGAGTTCATACTACCATCAAACGTTATCTAGAAACGGGTATCACACAGTGAAATCCTAACCTAACTTGATCGCTAGGACTATATGGGAAAAAGGCATCCCACTAGGGTTATCATACTTCTTATAGAGACATTAGTTATCTCTAAACAAATCTAACACTGCGTCTATCTCGGTGCACAGTACTTGGCTACCTGAACTACCACGAGGGCGGTTACCACCTTTCCTTTTAGCTAGCCACCGGATTCGCATGTGTTAGAACCATATAGAGACACCGATGAATCCATAAGCTTAGTACTAACCCTAAGCCTGATCTAGAGACAAACTCACAAGCAAGATAGATAATCACATTATCATCGGGGTTCTCTAAACACTAAGTAAAGAGAAACAATAGAAATAGCATCCAAACTGAATCAAGTCCAGGGTCCGACCCCTGAACCTGAATAACACAGCTAAGATATCCTGCTCTTCCGTTCTGCACAATCTCTGATGACGATTTTGATCATCACCAACGCGCATGCTTTTGCCGGGTCTTTGCACGCTATGGTACCGCTTACCCGAACCGTGGATGTAGCATCATCTCCTTCTTCCTGTGATCGAAAAACTAACACGCTCCGAGCAAGTGCTCGTTCGTGTACAATTTCGCTAGAAAGAAAAGAAAACAATCCTAGAAATATGGCCAGGGAACCGAGGGTGGTCAACCTCCACCCTCGCCCATCTAGAGCCTTAAAAACCACAGGCACAATAATAATCAATGCAAAATTAAATCCGGAGACCGACCCCCGGATGCATGCAATCACATATTACTATTCAGCACGGCACCTGTAAAAAGACGATACATAGCACAATCCATATGCATGATCTATGCCGAACCCTGACGAAAACATATGTCATCATATATTCACATGATGTTTTCACGAATTCATACATGAAACATACACCAAAGCGTGCTCTGATACCAATTGTTGAAATTGGATCCACTTATCAGAGTCGCAGCGGAAGTAAAAGATAGATCCGAAGATCATACGGTGTATGTTTTATTACAATTAATTCTACAAAACAATCTACATGCAAATCTATGATCTTAGCATATGTGCGGACACCCTAGAGGCATACTATGATCTACGAAAGACATGCATGCATCTAGTTAGGTGTTTAGAATCATCATACCTTATGGATCTATGATCCGGAGAGGACGGAACGATGAAGAACCGCACTTGAATCGCAAGGGAAGCTGTCGAATAGCACCTTGTCCTTTGCGAATTGAGGAATCCTCGAAATCCCGTCTCTAAGTGCAAAGATTACAAGCCGATCGAGGAATTCGTTGCGAAGACGATGGCTAGCCGCGAGATCTCCTCCTTCTCTTTCTCTCTTCTTCCTTCTCCTTCCTTCCTCCTTCTTCTTCCTTCTTCTTCCTCTTTCTTCCTTGGCCGAAACCACAAAGAGGAGGAGAGGGGGGAGGTTCGGATTTTCTGGAGAGGGGAGACACTAAGGCCGGCCCTCCCTCTCCCTATTACTCTTATAGGGCCGGTCCCCTATTGCTTCAAGGAAGCTAGGGCCGGCCCCTAGTAGATAAGGATAAGAGGGGGGCGGTTTTTAGGGTTTCAGGTGTCTATCGTGAAGCCTGGACGAAAACGCCCTTCACGAAAAGTGAAACACTGCGAGAGAGATTGAGTGGGGTGCGCTACTCGGAATCAAGTTCCGTCAGCGCCTATGAGCTTCTGAAATGATTCCGCTCATTCTAAGATCCATATTCAATATGTTCTGAGCCATATTTCAGTATTTACCAAAATACCCCTACGGTCCGTAACACATGTGAATTAGGTTCTTAGGCTCTGGGCTTGCGCTCCATCGCGCTACTTCGCATCTAACATATCCATCCAGGTCGGGGAACAATTCCTATACGCAATGACAGGGTAGAACCTTCAGGGTTCGGGATCTCTAGCTCCAACCGGATCCCTGATTAACTGTTCCGGTGACACACCGAAAGTTCCGTTAATCAGCCCTAATCCGATTAACCCGCGTAGCCACCCAGAGTGCGACACGAGTTGAACTCTAGTGATCCTAAACTTATGTTACTCCCTCGTAACCCTGTTATCTACTATACTCCGATAATCCTTAGTCCCTCATATTACTGGTGCCATGATACGACTCGGGCGGTGGGGAGCACCGTCAAATCCCGATCGATCATCTGACTAGGAATTGATGACTTGTCATCTATAACACCACACACCTTCCGGTGCTATGCCTAGCATCCGAAACATCGTCAGTCATACTGACAACCACTAGGCCTGGGTTAACTGTGTGGACAGATTGACTCATCAAAACGCACCGATTCAACACTGGATGTCGGATAACCTGAAGGGATTACATGTCACTCAAGCGCCAACCGGGTAACCCAATGTACCGTGGTATTGGACTATGGAAGGTCCGTACACGTTGCCACATCAAAGCACCACACAACTGGTTGGCCCAGTGTATATGGTCCCTCAGGGTTAAGGACAGATTATCTTAGTAGTAAGACGGTTTATGCACCAGTGTCTGAATCACTGAACTATGCACCGTCTTGGTTCTTGTTCAACACGATCATCGTGCTTGGTCAGGTGAATAAGAATCCCACGTTCCCGTGGTGGAGACTTCACCACATCCTCTACCTGCCAACAACTTGTTCTCGGTGAAGCGACCGACATCACCTAAGCTGTGAACTGGTTCTAGGTCTACACACAACTGGTCCACTGGGTCTCCCAAGCATGGATCCACCACGCGCCTCAGTGGCCTACTGTGTTCCCTAGGGTCCTTTATTATATGTGTATTAATATATACCATAGTAGTATTCTAATTAAAGCAATAACCAAAGGCATCTTTATTAATCTTAATACAGAAAATCCACGCTAAGGACACACGAGCTACAACAGCTTGAACGTCAGAATATGAAAAGCAGGGTCTCCATTGATGCAGTTAAACTTTGGCAAGTTTGGTATCCGCCAACCTTTAGGAAATTGGGTTGCGAGTATCTCGGGGCGTAGAAGCCTCGTCGAGGCGATTATCAGCCTGTGGTCTTGATGGCGTTATCCCACGTCGGTGATTTGCCTTAGTCGGTCGAGTAGCTCATGGGCATTTGTTGCTTTCGTGTGCGAGTGGATGGGGCATCCAATGGACCCAGTTGACTCAAGCGATCTTTCTTGGCGGTGTCTCGGTGCACCGTCGACAGTGATCCCACACTGTTTTCTTTGATGCTTGTGTGGATAGCTGACGTCTCTCAGTGTGTTGCTCAAGTGATTATTCTAGATGATGACTCGTGGATGGACGAGTCTTTGGTGGTTCTTCATTAGCGGTGGGAGTGTTGTGGACCACAACTGCCGCTCTCTCACCCACCTTCTTTAGGGAGTCCCGCTCTTACTCGAGAACCGCGTTCTTCTTGAGGAGATTCAATAGCTGAAAGTCTGTAGCCGAAATTTGGAACATAGCCGGAGCCTCATTTCCTTGAGTAGTATGCTTTTTGCTAGTGCCTTATGGATGGTGGATTCTGCTGATTGCTCTGGCCTTCTGGATGACTGCCTTGCAGCCCCAGCTGCTACTAGACACGTCTTCGGTTGGTTGCTATGGAGACTTCGATCATGGTCTCTTTGATCAGCACGTAGTTGTTCAGATCAGCACCCGCCTTCGGAGGGTTGGTGCTCGCCTTCACTATCGAGCGTTTTGATGTTGACATGATGAAGATGTTTATGTAGATTTAAAGGAGGACTTGTAGCTCATCGCCATAAGTTGAGTAAGAGTTGGTAGAAGTGTGGGTAAAACCTCTAACGATATCCCACAGACGGCGCCAAAGATTGTGGAGGAAATTTTGTGCTGTCCAGATTAGAAATTGCACCCCACAATTCTTGATTGAATGTAGATAGTGTGCGTGATGTAGAGCAAGATTAGAGAATAGAAAGAGAGAAACAGTTGACACAGGAGATATTGTTGAAGTTTGGTCTTACGACCTATGTCTCATGGCGAGAGTTACCACCTGATCTGCACTATAATGTGTGAACAAACGGGGGTGAGTGTTCTCTCGATAGGACGAGAGAAGACTTGTACGTACAATATGGTTGCGCGGAGTAACTAGAAGAAAACTAGAAGGAAGAGGAGAGCTCGGGCTCTGGCTCTGGAATCACCTCCTCCACTGAGCAAACATCCAACCCCTTTTCTGTATGCCATAGGGGTACTTTTATAGCTGAAATCTGTGCTGATATGGAAGTGATGAGGTGGCATCGGGCTTGGGCCTTCATGCAGACCATTGTCCAAGCCTCCTAGCTTGGCCCTTATTGGGTCGTTGTCCGGGCCGAATAAGAGGGGGGCTTGATTTGCAAGCCCTGTAGAGTAGGTCCATGGGCTTGGGCTTGCCTACTAGGGTCATTTGCGTGGGCTCATGTGGGTCTGGTCCAGTCTGATACAATTTTTGCACCTACATGACGCATATGATTTTAGGTTCAATCTTACACTATTACTGTTAAAGATGTAAACGTGATGCTTTCAAAAGACTGCTGATTTTGGGTGGGGTAGCATATTTTAACACAATACCATACAGGAGTGAGTTTGGAATAGGCATGAAACATACAAATGTAGCCCAAGCCTTGTGAGTTAATGGGTAGTCCACAAAGTTTCATCTCTACATGGAAGGAAGAATATGAAATAGGCATGCACATACAAATTTAGCTCTTTTTTGTTATGTTTGATTGAGCATGATAGCTTGATTAGAAGTTTGGAATACAGTCCCTTGACATGTTAAGGCCCCGGATGTACCCCCCTCCCAATGGGGAACAGGTCTGAAGCTTTTGGCCGTTCGTACAATTTCGGTGGCATTTTTGGTACTATTTTGTACGGATATATGTAATCCCTAACTACGTGGGGTATGTCTGAATGGTTAGTTGTTTCTAATTCCTTGTACCGTCTTTTATTTTTGACTCGGAGCATACTGAAATCTATCGTGAATGTAGGATTGTAGATGCCCTAAATCATCTGGCTTGGCCACATGGCATCATCCCAGTTATGCAGCTAATGGTAATAATTACTATAGGCGGAACCAGCTCTGCGGCAAAGGATATTCGTCCGGTAGCCAAAGCTAGAGATCAAGCATAAGGTCTGGTAGAACCTATCAGTCGAGGATAAGACATCGACGAAACTTCCATGTCGGCAGGATCTACCTATGCAAAGATGGAATTTGTTCTTTAGTTGAGAGGCAAGGAAAGTTTGATAGCATGTGGCATTGTCTGAATTTGTCAGTTCAAGGTAATCTGAGGCCTCTGCGCTCAGATCAATCCTCAGAGCTTCAGTGTCTAATGATGAGAAGATTGGTTCTACGGCTGAGCTTTCTATGCCTGGTAATCTCAAAAAAGTCTCGACGTCTGAACAAATAATTTAACCAAGGCTTCATCATCAGCTACTTAACCAAGGGCTTTCATTTAAGGGAAAGGGAGGACAAACTGCCCAAACCCTCCATGGGAAGAGTTTTAGAGGGTGCTAAGGTTTTCAGTTACAAATTTATTGACGGGTGTAAAGTGCAAATGTAAGTTATAACTAAACCATAAATGGAGGGCCACTCATCTATCCCATGTATGAGATTCTAGACAGAAAAATTCTATTTTCTATTTTTTATTAGAGAGAGTACATATCTGACTTGAGCATCGGAGGAGAGATTAGGGGTGGCAATGGGTCGGGTCGTGTCGGGTTCATGTCGTGTCTAGTCGGGTTCGTGTCCAAAAACCCCAGACCCGGACCCGACCCGTTTAACTAATCGTGTCTAGATCCTAAACCCATACCCGACCCGCTAATAAACGGGTAGACCCGATAAGACCCGATAAGACCCGTTTAGCACCCGAGACTATTCAGTTGACCCGATCCGACTCGACCCGACCTGACCCGAAAGACCCGTTGGTATTATATATTATAGTATCGGATTGTGGGTAGACCCGACCCGACCCGACACGGCCCGTTGAATACTAAACGGGTCTTCCCGAGTCTACCGTGTCCAGACCCTAAACCCGGTCCCGACCCGTTTATTAAACGGGTCTATCGTGTCGACCCGAACTCGTTTAGCCCTGACCCAGACCCGCTAACTTCGTGTCGGGTCGTGTCGGGTCCGAAATTACCAGCCCTAGGAGAGATCCAAGAGATAGATTTCCTGGTATTCTCTTGTGTGTTTTTGTACATATTGACCTTCATCCAACGACGGCACAAGAATTGGCGTCGTCTATGAGACTCGATTAAGAGCCCCACGTTAACTACTACTCTTAACTAGGAATCTCAAATTTTTCCGACGGATTCACGTGGAATCAGTGGTTTTTGTTTTGAAACCAACACAATCGTGGATTTTGATCTTCATTGTTTTCCTTCGGGTGAAGGATCGTAGACCACTAGTGGCACAGTTGGCCACACGAGAGTTTTCTCCTCGATCGGTCTTACGGAGGCAATCACCACCTTGCAGAGGGTGGCAGATGAAAAGAACATGTTCTTTGAAGAACAGCTTGAGGCTATCGCCCAGGAGTTTGCGTCTTGGCGAGCCGACAAAGATCCGCACGCTCGGAAAGATCCCCGGTCGCGTCTCAATGCGCAATTCAGCCTGATCATCGAGATCCATGCTTGGGTGACAAAACCACAAGTAGGTGATTCGAGAGGCAGGGGGTCCCCGATCGTCATGTCTTTCGACAGCAGGACCCTCCTTACCCCCTCAAATCCTAGAAAAGGATCTTGACCTGTTTCTGCAAAAGAAGTTCGAAGAGATGGAAGCATCAAGGTCCCACCGAGAAAGAAACATATTGAGGCAGGAGGCGTAGAGCTCTTCGCTCTTGGACTTGGTCAGAAGTGCTGAGGTGCCGAAGAAGTTCACTGCACCTAAGCTTAAAGTTTTCAATGGCACCACCGACCCATCGGATCACAGTAAATGATGTATTCATACTCTGAAAATGATTTGTTGATGTGCAAGATTTTTCGTCGACATCGCAAGGGGTGATTTGCGTCGATTCCACCAGCTGTCCATAACCGGCTTTGAGGGATTGTGTGAGACTTTTATCCCATAGTACCTCAACAATATTAAGCCGAAGAGGGATGCTTCACCCCTCCAGACTGAAACCGAAACCCGATAAAAACCTTCGAACCTTTGTACTTGTTGCACCCATTTCATATGCATGTAATCTATTTTTTAAATGGGATCATTCATCTTCCATGGAGGTTATCATTATCTTGTATCTATATAAAGAATGTAATAGTATAAAGTATAAAGATCGGATAAGAATCACAAATTATATAACATTTATCTAGTTTCATAATATAAAACTCTATTTGAAACAATCTCATTTAAATCTGGCCCCACAAATTTTTTTTTAAATATATCTTTTGTTCACTCATGATATGTGTGAGTGGCTGACCACCGACATTGACAGCACGATATTGGACGATACTTACGTATCGATTAATCTCTAGGGGTGTTATAGATTCGGCGAGAAAGAAGGAGGATAGAGGAGGAGACAGTGATGGCGACCTGAATGGAAACCCGTCGCGAGGGGATAGGTGGGGACGGTGGTGGCCTGCACATGCCAATGAGCAAGGAAGGAAGGAGGATGGGGAAAGGATAGTTTGGAGAAAAAAATTATCTTTTGGTGGGTGCCAGTCTTTAAAAGAGGTGGGTTCCAATATACCTACCCACATAGCAACAACCAGGTAATTCACATATATGTCCCACCAAAATGTCATTCTTCAGCTCACCTCACGGGGTTGTAAAGCCCCGGTTACTGTATCGCTACAGTAACTGTAGGATAAGTGTGGACGGGATAAGTGTGGACGTTTCGGCTTTCCAGAACGAGTGCTTGGAATGGGTGCCCTAAGTGATCATTGCCTGTCGTCTATGGGGTGCTGCCATCGTATGGCGGTGATGCTGTCGTGCTTTGAATACGGGCCACTCAGCGCAGGGGGGACCGAGGCCCTCTAAAGTTGGCAAAATATTTAAAGGGCCCTTTAAAGTTTTAAAAGAATTTAAAAAATCTTTACACATGCAAACCCCCCTCTTCTTCCTAAAATTTTAAATTTTGGAGTTCTTAGGTCCGCCACTGACTCTGGGTTTGTTGTTGGTTCCCAAGAGTTGCTCGCGGATCAGACCTTCTGTTACTGTAGCACTATAGTAATTTGTATGACGTTCGTACGAACCGTTTGACGAAATTCGATGGTGATGTAAGTGTGTGATGTACACCTTCAAAATCTCTCTCTCTCTCTCTCTCTCTCTCTCTCTCTCTCTCTCTCTCTCTCTCTCTCTCATGCCGGCATAAATGACAATCTCTCCCGGCATGCACGACCCGATAAATTAGCTTTTTTTTTTTCACTGGACCGGTCAAGAGGTCAGAGGACATGGGGCTAGAGCAAGAGCTCAAAGAGGTTCGAAGATCAAAATGGGAAAGGCAGCATAGTTCCTTTTATTAAATACCATAATCCCTTGGACTTGACATCGATCAACAAACCAAGATTCGCACGAGCAGAGCCGCAAACAAGGCACAACGCCCTTTAGGAAAAGCTCATCCCACAGTGTCCATATCTGGAGTTGAACAGGGAACCTCTTTTATACGCTTCATGTTCATGGGATTATGAAATTAATAAGTAGCAGCTGCGGCCTCCCCCCGTTTCAATCTCCTGACCTATTTGAGCCCTTACTCTAGCGCAGCCTGTGGTAGATCAGAGTCATTTGGGTTGGGTATGATTGAGTTTAGTTAGGGCTTCTAGGTTCTAAGTAAAACTTGGCCTGAGTTTGTTATGTTAAGGTCTTTCGGTGGTGGCGTTCGCCGACGGAAGGTTGGAGCTGCTGCAACTCCCTCATTTTGGCAGGGCTGCCGAAGTTGATGGCGATGGATCTCTTTGTTTTTTTGGTCTTTTTTTGAGGTTTGTTTTTATTTTGTTTTCCTGTTCTCATTCTCCCTTGTTCGGGAGCTGTGATGTTTCCGTCGGTGGGTGGATTTTTGTGTTTAGTTGGTTGGGTGCGCTGGTGTTGGCCCCCCGCCTGGTGTTGGCGGTCTTGTTCCCGTCAGGGGTGGCGGTGCTATCCGCCGGGTGGTGGATTTGTGATTGCGCTGGCTGTGGTGCCTCTTGGAGATCAGATTGTGATCTCCCCTTTGCTGAATACAAAAAAAAAAAAAAGGTCTTTCAGCCTGGATATAGGTCAGCTCCACCCCTACCTAAGTCTGGTCGACGGTTGGATTGGGTCAAAATTTGGGATGCCAACACCTTTGGTTTGTTTTGTGGCCATTCTCAAACAAGGGAATTGTCGTAAAAAGCCACAGTTCACAGTTCATCAAAGCCACCAATGAGGCCTCCAGGTATGGGCACCGTGGTGCGAACTTTTCCTTAAGGGGCCGATGTTGTCTTGTTTGCACGTGCGAATCTTGGCCGTTGATGTCATGTTCACGGGATTACAAAATTTAGTGAAAATTGGTTTTAAGTCACATACAACAAATTGGATTAATGAATAGGGCACTCATAAGATCCCTTTAAGGGGAGCTCCCAAATTCTTTTCATAAATCCGAAATTACCCTCCCCCCTTCTCCTCCTTTCCCTAATCTCTCTCGAGCATCCGGCGAGCAGCGACGGCGATTCGGTTTAGGTTTTAGGATTTGGTTTATGATTTATCCCATGGCATGTAGATCATAGGTTTTAGAGTTCAGATCAGGATTCACCCCATGGCATATAGATCTTAGGTTTAGGCTTTAAGTTTAGTTTAGAGGGGAGTGATTTGGAAATAAAAATTTGAAGCATATTGAGGGGCATTTTCGTCCTCTACATATCTTTTGGCTTAAATGGATCTCATGTTTTGGACTGTTCACTAAGTCTCCCTAAATTTTAATAGGGGGATTTTACGAACCATCCTTTTAATGAACTTCCATTTACTTTAAGAGCAAACAAATAAATTTTCCCTATTAATAGAGTTCCATTGTTCAAAGTTTAATTGCAAAAGATCCAGTAGCTGGTGAAATGACTTATATGCTCTTCCATTAACCATCTGGTTAAACTAGTTTACACCATGATAAAAAGTTTCGGAACGTGTTGTGAAACCATAACCCTAAATCTAACCCAAATTATACACTCTAAATAGTGAACCATAACCCTAAATCTAATTCTATACCCTAAAAGTGAACCCTAACCCTAGCTAGATCTATGCCCCTAATAGTGAACCCTAACTTAATTACTAAACCCAAATCATTGTATATGCAACAGTGAAATCACAATGGCTAGAGTAACACTAGTAAGTGTGATGATTTTATGTGGGAGTCTCTCATGGGTAGTGTGGGGGGTTTTTAGTCGAACCTGGCGGTTCGGGTGGCAAGCACAATCCAACAAGCCAAAGAGAAAAGAGAAGACGGTAGTTACGTGGAAAAACCCCTTCGCAACGTCGAAGGAGAAAAAACCACGGGTGGGGCGTGAATGCACTAAAACAATTCCTTCGGTTACAATCTCTCACCTTAACCCCAATTACACACCCCGAGGACCGGTCTCCCCAACTACCGACCTATGCAGTTTCACTCAGACTACCGACCGCCTCAAGCCGCGTCTGACTACCGGTCACTGCAGACAATATCTGACTACCGATCACTGCAGACAGTATCTGACTACCGACTGACCTCCGCAGACAGTCTCTGGCTACCGACCGACCGACCTCCGCAGCTCTGCAAATCCCGAGACGAAACGGGCAGCGTTTCCTCCAGAATTCTTCCTCCTTTTCGCTGAAGGGGTAGGTCCCCTTTTATAGTGGCGGGGTGACGGTTACGACGCTCCGCGAAAAACGGGTGGGTGACGTGTCCCCGCAATGAGCTCAACCGCCGCTGTAGTGAGGACGTGGCGCGCGGTTGACACCTGGTCACCTTGGGCCGGAAATCTCGGAGCGTAGTTAGCACTCTGAGATCTCCGGGTTCGACTGCTGCCTCACACCTCGGTTTGTTGCACGGCCTACCGAGAGAAAGAGGGATGGGGGGGGGGGGTGCAATTGCGCGGTCGACCCCCCCCCCCTTCGTCTGATGACCGGCCGACCGAAGCCAGGGGGGCTGCTGCCTCCCCCTTTCGTCTGATGACCAGCCGACCGAAGCCCAAGGGGGGGGGGGGCTGCTGCCCCCCTTTGTTTGATGACATGCCGACCGAAGTAGAGGGGGGGGGGGGGGGGTGCTGCCCCCCTTTGTCTGATGACATGCCGACCGAAGTAGAGGGGGGGGGGGGTGCTGCCCCCCCCCTTTGTCTGATGTCATGCCGACCGAAGTAGAGGGGGGGGGGGGGGGGTGCTGCCCCCCCTTTGTCTGATGACCGACCGACTGATCCCCCCCCTTTCGTCTGGTGACCGGCCGACCGAAGGGAGGTGGGGAGGGGGGGTCTGTTGCGTGGCTGACCCCCCCTCTCTCCACCTGTTGCACGGCCGGCTCCGAGAGAGAAGGGTACACACAATACCCCCTCCTGACCGGATGGTCTTCGGTCACGTCCGATCAGGATCACTTTGCCTCCATTTACGTGCAGCCTCATTCTGCGTGCCAGCCGGGGAAGAAGATCGGAGCGGCACTACCCCGTCGTCTCCAACAAGCCTTCGACTCCGATCAAGCCCAAAAGCCCGGAGAAGAAGAGGAGCGGCACTACCCCGTCGTCTCCAACAAGCCTTCGACTCCGATCAAGCCCAAAAGCCCGGAGAAGAAGAGAAGCGGCGCTACACCTGTCACCTCCAACAAATCCTCGATCCCGATCAAGCTCCAAAGCCCGGAGGAGAGAAGCGAAGCGTCATCACCCCGTCGTCTTCGACCAACGCCTGCACCATCCACGAAGAAGAAAGCCTGGAGCAGATCGTCTGAAGCGTCGCTACCCCGTCGTCTTCATCAACAAAAGCCGACGCTACAACCGTCGCACGGAGATCGGTGCTACCCCAACTATCTTCGAAAGCATTCTTCGACTCCGATCACGCCAAAGAAGCCTGGAGAAGAAGAAGAGAAGTCCAATCGACACGCAAACCGTCGAAGCACCGAAGAAGTAGCCCACGTTGTTCGAAGAAGAAGATCGAGTTGACGCTGAAGCTAAAGCCAACGCAAGAAGCCAAAGCAAAGCCCCAGTAAAGCCCGTGCCAAAGCAACGCAAGTGCCAAAGCCAAGGACTACGCCGGCCACGAGCAAAAGCACCGCACGTTCTAGCCGATACGACGCGAAGTCCGGAAGAACGAAAGCATCGCAAGTCTCTCCCAGCTACGTCCAAGTGCAAGCACCGAAGCAAAGCAAAAGCCAGAGCCACGCCGGAGCCAAGCCAAAGCCAAAAAGCCAAAGCCAAAGCCAACACCAAAAGTTCGATCGACGTCGCGAACCGACGATCAAGGACACCGAGGCCAAGCAAGGAACGAGGAAGACGCGAAGACCGAGGAACGAAGCCGAAAACCCCCTAGCCGAGAAAGCACGAAGCACGGAAGGGACAAAGCAACGGTGGACATTCCTTAGCCTCTCCAAAACCCTCTCCCTGTAAAGACCCCTGTCCTGAGCAACTCCTTCAGAGCTCTCGCACGAACACCACGTGGAGACGCGAATCAAAGGGATCCCCCAGAAGATCTTTCCCACAATCCCCTGATCAAAACTCGCCGCAACCCGGACTCGCTACACCCGAGCAACCCGGGTCCCGGCTACACTTGTAATCTCGTGTGATTTGCAATAAAGACGACCCGCGCTTTTTTCCGCGTCCACAGGCGGACAGATCAGTCTCCATCGGGTCGCTCAGGTCAGTTAGCTCTTTAAGTTCAGCTAACTGACCGGCCTTCTTCAAGCTTCTCGACGCAGCCAGCTCTTTACGTTCAACTGACTGGTCGGTCTTCAACAGGTCCACTGACGCTGTCAGTTCTTTACCTTCAACTGACAGGTCGGTATTCAGCAGGTCCCCCGACACTGTCAGCTCTTTACGCTCAGCTGACAGGTCAATCTTCAGCAAGTCCCTCGACACTGTCAGCTCTTTAAGTTCAGCTGACAGGTCGGTCTTCCAAAGGGCTTGGCTTCCTCGTGCTCCTATGCTTGATCGGGCGTGGTGCTGAAGCGTTGGAGCTTCTTGACTCCACTTCGTAGTCCAGAGATTGAGGATGCCCAACTCAGTGCCGCCTTCACCAGGTTCTCCCCCCTCGATTTGGCACATTGTCTTCAGATATATGGTGCTAAGCTCGCACTTGGCTGCCGAGGACTGGTTACCTCGAATGCTCATCACGCCCTTGTCGATCCAAAACTTCACTACCTGGTGGGCCGACGAGGGGACCGCATCCAAGTGGTGGAGCCACGGCCTTCCAAGGATGATGTTGTACGCCGAGTAGGCCTCAATCACAATGAACCGGGTAAGATTGGTGAGATGCCCTGTTGTGATCGGGAGGGTGATCTCACCAACCACCCTTGCAGTCTTTCCCGTGAAGCCCGTTATCGTCGACGATGACTCAGCCATATGCCCGCGATCCAGCTGCATGGCGTCGAAGGCGCTGAGGAAGAGCACGTCTACCGAACTCCCGGCATCAACCAGAATTCTCTTCACCAGGCAATTCGCTACCTGCAGCCGTATGACCAGAGGATGGTTGTGAGGTCTTTCTATTCCGACCAGATCAGCCGCCAAAAACTGTACTGCCGCTTCCACTCTTGGCTCGGGGCGAATGACGGGGTCGAGCACCACATGGTGAACTTGCCTTGCTTGTTTAATACGCCGCACCTGTCGGTCGATGGCATTTGATGATGGTATAGGGCCATGGTACCCGTAGACTGCGTCTACCTCTCAGAGCTGACGTCTTTCTGGCGGAGGACCCGGTAAGCGCTGTGCCGTCGCTCTTCGCTGGACTTCCCCTACAGCCTTAGTCTCCTTACGTTGAGGGAGGTCAATGAAGCAGCCAAGGTGGCCGGCCTCAATGAGATCCTCGATATGATGTTTGAGCGCCCGGCATTGCAAGGTAGTATGGCCTTGGCCCTGGTGGTACTCGCAGTACCTTGATGCATCTCTAGCTCCCCTCTCTCCGGGTTCAAGCTGTTGTGCCCACTTGAAGTACGGTTCGCCCTTGATAGCCTCCAAGATCTGGTCTATGGGGGCGTTCAGTACCATGAACTCCCTATTCCATTACGGACTCGCTGGCCTGTCTTGCCTCTGCCGCTTCACGTCGTGCCGTGTCCCCTCGCCCTGCTGCTTGTTGACGTTCTTCACGGCAGCTGGCTTGGCGTAGCCCTGGTGCTGGACCCTGGTTTCCACCGCCTTCCTCTTGCGGTCCGCGTCTTTAATTTTGATGAACTTCTTAACACGCCCCGATAGCTCGTCGATCATCTCCGGGGTTCACTTGATGAGCGATGCGTTGACGAGCTGGGTAGGATGAATGACGTTCTTGAAGGCCGCGATCACCATGCGATCCTGCCTGTCTGCGTCCGCCAAGCTCAGGTATTCGGACCTGAACCTATGGTAGAATTGCCTGAGCATCTCCTTCTGGGTCATACTCATCCCGAAGACTCGAAGAGTGACTCCAGAGTCTTCAGCTCCCGGCGATTCCATCGGTACTGGTCGATGAACCGCATGCTCAGCTCCGAGAAAGAGGAGATGGACGAGGGCCTGAGCTTGTGGAACCATTCGAGGGGTGTTCCTGACAAGCTGTTAGCGTAGGTCCGGCAGAGAATATGATCATCCTCGTGGGGGACTAGAGCATCCCGGAAAGCCAGTACGTGCTCCACCGGGTCTTTCGATCCATCAAACTTGGGAAGGCGTGGAGGATTCCATCCTCGAGGGAATGGCTCCTGGAGTAGCTTCTCGACAAGCGGCGACCGTGCGGCTCCTCGAATGGCGACTTCCTCCAACCGGTCGGGAGCTCGGACCCCCGGTCGGTCTCGCTGGATTCCTTCTTGATCCCCGAGTCGCTCCGATGCATGTACCCGAATGCGCTCATGTACGCTCCTCCGATCAGCAGTGTGGGCCGGCTGTCGACTGGCCGGTGTGATCCGAGTGTGATGACTATCACTCGGTTGATGATGATGTTCTCCGTCTCGCTTCGGGCGATGCATTTGTGCCAAGTCCGTCTTCGAGTGATGCTTGGAGGCAGGCGGCTGTCGAGGGTGTGCCCCGAGCCGGGACCAGACATCCGAGTGTGCCGATGCCGCTCGGGCGTGCTTGTTTCTTTCCACTGGTTCCGGGCTACTCGAGTCCCGCCCGTCGGGATTCGTACTTTGGACCTCCACCGAGCGATTAACCCTGACCTCCACCTGAGGCACTGGTTGCGGCTGCACTTGCACTGGTGGGGCAGCTTGAGTAGGAAGGCTCTGTCCCGCTTGGGCCAACATGCCTTGGTTGAGTAGACCACTCGTCGGTGCGGTCCGCACGAAGTCGCGCAACTCCTCGTAGTTGCGTTGCATTGTTTGGAGTTGGGCGATAAGAGCTTGCTGGGTCATCATCATAGTGGCCAGGAAAGCTTCCGATAGACCCCCTGTTAGAGGAGCCAGGGTTGCTACCGGAGCTTGACTGGACTCTCCGACCCCCCAGTACAGGATTCGCCAACGGGACTACGCGCTCCGTGTCCATTGGTGGTTGAACGAGACGCTCGACATCATTGGCATCTCTGAGTGGCGTAGCTTCGGATGGGAGCTGCGACATCGAGCGGGTACGATACGGTCCACCGGCCATCATTCTTCAACCGTGTGGTCATGGATTGCTGGTTGCAGGTAGTCTCAGACTGGTCGACACCCACGGGTCAACAGTCGAAAGCTCTAGTAGGAAGTCTCGAAGACTATCCCACAGACGACGCCAAGATTGTGGGGGGTTTTTAGTCGAACCGGGCGATTCGGGTGGCAAACACAACCCAACAAGCCAAAGAGAAGAGAGAAGATGGTAGTTACATGGAAAAACCCCTTCACAACGTCGAAGGAGAAAAAACCACGGGTGGGGCGTGAATGCACTAAAACAATTCCTTCGGTTACAATCTCTCACCTTAACCCCAATTACACACCCCGAGGACCGGTCTCCCCAACTACCGACCTCTGCAGTTTCACTCAGACTACCGACCGCCTCAAGCCGCGTCTGACTACCGATCGCTGCAGACAATATCTGACTACCGGTCGCTGCAGACAGTATCTGACTACCGACCGACCTCCGCAGACAGTCTCTGGCTACCGACCGACCGACCTCCGCAGCTCTGCAAATCCCGAGACGAAACGGGCAGCGTTTCCTCCAGAATTCTTCCTTCTTTTCGCTGAAGGGGTAGGTCCCCTTTTATAGTGGCGGGGTGATGGTTACGATGCTCCGCGAAAAACGGGTGGGTGACGTGTCCCCGCAATGAGCTCAACCGCCGCTGTAGTGAGGACGTGGCACGCGGTTGACACCTGGTCACCTTGGGCCGGAAATCTCGGAGCGTAGTCAGCACTCCAAGATCTCCGGGTTCGACTGCTGCCTCACACCTCGGTTTGTTGCACGGCCTACCGAGAGAAAGAGGGATGGGGGGGGGGGGGGTGCTGTTGCGCGGCCGACCCCCCCCCCCCCCCTCGTCTGATGACCGGCCGACCGAAGCCAGGGGGGCTACTGCCTCCCCCTTTCGTCTGATGACCGGCCGACCGAAGCCCAAGGGGGGTGTGCTGCCCCCCTTTGTCTGATGACATGCCGACCGAAGTAGAGGGAGGGGGGGGGGGGGGTGCTGCCCCCCCCCCCCTTTGTCTGATGTCATGCCGACCGAAGTAGAGGGGGGGGGGGGGTGTGCTGCCCCCCCCCCCCCCCCCCCCTTGTCTGATGTCATGCCGACCGAAGTAGAGGGGGGGGGGGGGGTGCTGCCCCCCCTTTGTCTGATGACCGACCGACCGATCCCCCCCCTTTCGTCTGGTGACCGGCCGACCGAAGGGAGGTGGGGGGGGGGTCTGTTGCGTGGCCGACCCCCCCTCTCTCCGCCTGTTGCGCGGCCGGCTCCGAGAGAGAAGGGTACACACAGGTAGATTTGATAGTTAAAAAAAAAAAAGACGATTGGAAGGGAATCTCTTATGAATACTGTATGTACCAGAAATATCATTAGTTAGCTAGCAATCAGAAATGTGCACATGGAGGCTGAAGTGTGCGCAGGCGGCCAATTTGTGGTGGAAAAATCAAACAACTTTTGTTTGATCCTCGACAAGTTATAGGCTCGACTCATCAATTGAACATGAGCTGGAAGGATTCGGATTCAATTCGTGCCATTGAACCAACCTGTATCATTGCAGTGCGTGGTCGTGCATGGGTGAGCTTTGCACCCAATAACGTATCAATGAGCGAGTTACAATAGGATCAACAATCGGCTAATCGACTACATGTGTCTCAAACAACACCATAAGAACCGACCGGTCACTCAGGCATTCAGAACAACTCACCTGCAATACTGGCATCGTACAACATGCTGATCGAGATAACATTAATGGACAGGATTCATATTTACAAATCAAACATCTTTAGCCATAAACAAGGGAGTGAAGCTATCATTGCCCACCCACCCTTCTCATTGATTGGATGCACTCCCTGAGGTTGAGGCTGTTGAGCATTCAGGATGAATGCAATGGTTTGGATAGCTCTATGTGGCAGGTGATGGTTGGCCCAATTTTGCATTCATTGGTTTCCAGTACTACGAGCACCCTGTCCCGGCCGCGCACCCTATCCCGATCGGGCACGCATTTTGTGCCAATCGGTCGCGCTTTACGTGCCGTCGGCTGCGTGCCATGTCCCGTTGGGCCTAGCCGGTCGCGTGTCGAGTCGATCGCGTGTTACACGCCAGTCGACCACACACCCTAGCCCGCTGGGCATGGCCAGTCGTGAGCAAATGGAGGAGGGGATCTGGAGGCCGGCCGCATACTTCGACTCGCCTCGGACAGGACCAGTGGGTTGCGCATGTTGTTTGCGGTCGGCCGTGTGTTATGTTCACCTCGGGTAGGTGCAGCCAGCCATGCACTATCTTCACCTCGGGGAGGTGCGGTCAGCCGTGTGTTTCGCTTCCGATCAGCCATGCGCTATGTCTTGGGAAGGATTAGCAGGCCATACGCTACATCTCGGGAAGGATCAGACGGTTGTGCGCTACGTCTCGTCTCGGGAGGGACCGGCCGGTTGTGTATTTCGTTTGCGGCCAGCCGTGCGCTGCACCTCTCCTCGGATGGAGCCGATCGGCCGTGCATTTCGTTTGTGCATGGCCATGCACTATATTCATCTCGGGAAGAGGGAAAATCCGCTTTCTCCGCCCCAAGGCAGTTCCGATATTCGTGCAACGAGTTCACATGAAGACCACACATCAAGATCATGCAGCACCTACTTCCGAGAATCTCGACTGGGTGACAGTCACAATAAGACAGCCCACGCCCTGAGATTCCCGGTCGACTGATAAGGCAAGTATCACCAGCTGTGACCATCCAATGCATGCAAGATGACACGTCGCCCACACGCGAAGCAGTTGCGCAAACCGCGGAAGCACGTCATCAATACCATCTCGTGCGGAGGGCAACAACTGTCACCTAGCATCACTATAAAAGGGAGAGAGAAGGAAGGGATTTTTGGAAGGGGAGGTGCTGCTCAATTCTTTCCGGAGTTTTTGGTATTTTGAGAGAGAGAGGGAGACTCGAGTGGTCGGCATTTTGGGAGGTCAGTCCTCTCCGGATGTAAGTGGGTTAGGGTGAAAGATTGTAACCCGTTTGCCTTGTTAGTACATTCTCTCCCCACCTCGTGGTTTTTTCCTCTTTGACATTAAGAAGGGGTTTTTCCACGTAAACCTGGTCTACTACGTTCTTTGGTTTGTTAGATTGTGCCTGCTAACCGAACCGCCCAATTCTAGAAACCCCCCCCCCCCCACAATCTTAGCGCCGTCTGTGGGATCAGTCTTCGAGACTTCCTACTAGAATTCTTGACCGTCGCTCCATGGGTGTCGACCGGTTAGCCATACCATCTCGTTGCAGTCTCGGGTACTCGACCTATATCATACTTGAATCTATCGACCGGTCGACCCGTGGGTGTCGACCGACTAGTAAGCTCAAGAGTCATCATCACGACCACACGGTTGAAGAGTAATGGCAGGAGGACCATACCATACTCGTTCGACCTCGTAGTTTTAGTCTAATACTGCTGCACCCGGTGACGCCATAAATGTTGGACATCCAACTCAACCTCCCTTCAACTCTGATAGCACCACCCCGCTAAAAAACTCTATGCTGGGGGTTGGGGAATCGAGTCAAGCCTCGACGGTAGCTGTAGCCGCTCAAGGAGGATGCTTGTCTGAGGCTTTTCTAGCTACTATGATGCTGTCGTAGCAATCCCTTACAGCGCAACTCCAGACGATGCAGCGTAACTACGAGGAGTTACGTGACCTTGTTCGAACCGCCCCAGTTGGAGTACCAGTGAATCCAGTTGTGGGAGCACCAGTCGATCAGAACCTTCAAACACAGGCTGCCCGAATGCAGCAGCAAGCAGCTATCCAGACTGCAGTGGGAGCTGAGCGATCGATGGAGGTCCAGAGCGTGAACCCAATTGGGAGGGAGTCGAGCAATCCAGAAATACCCGAACGAAAGAACCGGGCCTAAGCAGCTTCAGCATGATCAGATGTCTGGTCTCGTCTCGGGGCATATCCTCGATAATTGCCCCTATCCAAACATCACTCAATAACAAGTTCATTAGAACCTCATCACCAGAAGCAAGGAGACAGACTACATTGTCCACAGGGCGGGAGTTATCTTTTGCGGGTGACGCCAGCAAGCCAACAATTAGCTCATACTGCTGACAGAAGAAGCATCCATGACCATATCAAGCTGCCTACGTTAGAGCGGCTTGGAGATCAAGAATAAATCTAGTAGAATCGATCAGGAGCATGGGCTCCTGATCGACTAGAGGAGGTTGCCATCCGAAGAGCCGTACAGTCATCACTCACCGAAAAACTCCTCAGGGAGCTATTCTCGCGTGGGTGGAATCCTCCCCGTCTTCCAAAGTTCGATGGATCGAAGGACCCGGTAGAGCACGTGTTAGCCTTCCGAGATGCCCTGGTCCCCCATGAAGATGACCATATCCTCTGCCAGACCTTCGCCAATAGCTTATCAGGAACGCCCCTCGAGTGGTTCCACAAGCTCAGACCCTCATCCATCTCATGTTTCTCGAAACTGAGCACACAGTTCATAGATCAATATCGTTGCAACCGTCAGAAGCTGCAGACTCTGGAGTCACTCTTCGGGATGAGCATGACCCAGAAGGAGTTGTTGAGGCAGTTCTACCACAGATTCAGGAAAGAATACCTAAGCTTGGCAGATGTTGACGGAAAGGATCGCATGATGATAGCGACCTTCTAGAATTCGATATAGCCTAACCAATCGGTTAGCACCTTACTCATCAAGTGACCGCCTGAAACAATCGACGACCTATTCCGGAGGGTGGAGAAATATATCAAGATCGAAGATGCCAAACGAAAGTGGAAGACTAAAGATTCAAGTGACCAGCAGTCTGCCTTCAATCAACCAGCAGCTACAAGAAATGTGGAAAATTAGTAAGACTAGTCAACACAGCACAACGCAAAGCACCAAAAGCAGGGTGATGGTGACAAGACACCCTACACTCCATAGAACCGGGACTTCACGGTGCTGAACATGCCAATTGATGAGGTCTTCGAGATCATCAAGGAACAACAATAATTTTGTTGAGCACCACCGATGCATCTACAGAGGGGCTCACGAGACCAATATCGCTACTGCTATAATCATATGGAGCACGGACATACCACACGGTTGTGTCGAACATTGCAGAATCAAATCGAGGACCTCATTGAAGCAGGTTATCTCGATCAGTTCATTGACCATCCTCGGCGCATGGCCCACAAGCTTGTCGATGAGGCACAAGAAGGCACCCCCTCCTCCAACTGATCACTACTGCTTGTAGTCTCCCAGGCCTAAGAATATAACAGATAGAAGCATTTAATAGAAGGTTTCAAGTTCTCGTTTTATCAATGAAGACTCTATGCAAAAATTTATTGTCCAAGATCTTCTACAAAGAAGACCCCTAGCAATGTGAGTTGGCTAGGGGTGGCAAAGGATCGGGAAGACCTACCTCGGGCAGAATCATCCACCCTCAAGCTAAAAGCCTCCTCCGGGAGCCCTTGATCCTCTACGAGTTGGGTCAAGCCAAAAAACCTCCCCCAAGAAGACCCGATCGACTGAAGTTAAAGAGTCGGTTGGGTGAACGCGCCGACCGGTCAAAAGACTCAATATTGAGTATGATTAGCCGGTACTTTCACCTCTCGGAGAGTGGGGGTAAATCTTAAACGCCAATTGGTTAACAGACTCAAGAGGGAGTATGACCGACAGGTGAAAAGTCCAGGCGATATATAACACCCTAAAGTGGGTTCTATCACTCGGCGGGAGCAAAGACCAAGGGGCGGTATTTACCAACCGGTCTAAAGACTCAAAAGAGAGTATGACCGATCGGTGAAAATGCCTAGGGTGAAACACTCCTTATAGAGTAAAGATCAATCCGCAAACAAGGCGTATGACCGATCAGTGAAGATGTGTGAAAGGTAAAATACTAAAGACCAATCCGCAGTAAAGACTGACTGGTCGAAAGGCTCAACAAAGGGTACGATCGGCCAGTGAAGATCCTCGAAAAGGTGAAACACAAAAGTCTCCTCTAGAAGTACTTGACTCCCCACGAGTTGGGTTAAGCAAAAGTCTCTTTTGAGAGCCACTTGCCCCACTTACGAAGCAGGTGTGAGTTTTCAAAGCTGATTGGGTATATAACACTCCAAAATGAGTTTTACTCCTCGGTAAGAGTAAAGTCATAGCAGAAAAGACTAATTGGTCAACAGACTCAACAAGGAGTATGACTACCCAGAGAAAAGTACCTGGAAGGCGAAACATGCACTGAAGACCAACCAGTTGAAAGACTCAGCTAGGAGTTCGACTGGCTGTTGAAAACGCTCGAGCACGAATGAGTGATCGGATTGCAAGACTCAATAGCGAGAATGGCTGGTTCGTTAAAGTGTTGCGCGAGCAAGAGAAAAATGGTTAAGTGGTTAGAACTGACAAGTTGGGCGAGTGCGAGGAATAGTCTCGATTGGTCGATCGTCTCGATCGACTGAACCATGAGATCGACCGATCGAGAGGGGGTATTGTGTGTACTAGAAATATCATTAGTTAACTAGCAACCAGAAACGTGCACGTGGAGGCTGAAGTGTGCGCAGGTGGCCAATTTATGGGGGAAAAATCAGACAGCTTTGGTTTGATCGTTGACCTGTTATAGGCTTGACTCATCGATTGCACATGAGCTGAAAGGAGCCATATTCTGTTCGTGCCATTGAACCAACCCGTATCATTGCAATGCGTGTCGTGCATGGGTGAGCTTTGCACCCAATAACGTATCAACGGGCGGGTTACAGTAGGATCAATGATCGGCTAATCGACTACATGTTTCTCACACAACACCATAAGAACCGACCGCTCACTCGGGCATTCAGAACAACTCACATGCAGTTTAGGCATCGTACAACATGCCGATCAAGATAACATCAATGTTCAGGATTCATATTTACAAATCAGACATCCTTAGCTATAAACAAGGGAGTGAAGCTATCATTACTCACTCACCCTTCTTATTGATTGGATGCACTCTGCGAGGTTGTGACTGTTGAGCATTCAGGATGAATGTAATGGTTTGGATAGCTCTATGTGGCAGCTGATGGTTGGCCTATTTTTGTATTCATTAGTTTCCAGTTGTAACACCCGTGGTGTTAGATTTGAGAATAATAGAAATCCTGGCTAGTTTCGTCTTTTTACAGCCAGACTTTTTCTTTGGGCTTTTTCTCAATAAATGGAACGTAAACCTATGAGATGTTTTACGTTCACATTCTCCGTAGCTTCGAGCATGTCGCGATGGTGCGTTCCGTGCAACGATCAGGTGTATGCGCAGCCAGTTTCCGCAGCCCGGTAGATAAACCCTAGAAAAACGATAATTGCTCAATAGTTGTAGCTGTTTTATTTCTTGCAAGAGATCGGGTGATCGGATCGTAACGAAACAAGATACGTTAGATGAGGCTCTGAGAGAGCTTTCCAATGAGCTTGAGTTTGGGTCGATCCGACACCCGGGTAAATAGTTATTGCTATTTTGAGTTTTGGAGTCTTTCCTTCTTTTTGGGAGATCCAGAAGTTAGAAAATTATGTACCAAGTGCTAACACGTTTGCGTTGACGAGACCTTTCCAACGAATCCTCTCGGGCCCTATTCCGACTTCCGGTTTAATAGTTACGGGTGATTATTCTTTTCAGCTCGGTTAATGGATGAATCGCACTCGGATTCCAACCGAGCCCGGTTCAGGGCTCGGGACCGAGCCCGACCAGCCCTAGAGCCTACCTCCCGGCCTCCTAGCATAATTTAAGGCCTCTTGACCTTCCTCCCCATTTATTTTAATCCGAAATTCGGATGGGAATGATCGGGTAAGATTTGGGGATGATAAACCCTATCTTTCTTATCATTATCCCCTCCCCCTTTTTAGGAATTTCAGTTCTAGCCGACCCTATCCCCAACCCATATCCACAACAGCCTTCCCCCTCTATAAATAGAGAGAGAACGGGAGAGAGAGAGAGAAGAACGTGAGAGAAAGAGAGAGAGAAAGAAAGAGAGAGAGAGAGAGAGAGGGAGAAGAGAGAGGAGCGCCCGCAGCCCCTCCGAGCACCTCCCCGACTCCGGTGAACCGCCCAGGTCAGCCACCCTCTCCCCCATCTCATCCCCTCCGCGACCCAACCCCGCGACCCGGCCTCCTCCTCCCATCCTCCTCCGCGACCCAACCCCGCGACCCGGCCTCCTCCTCCCATCCTCCTCCGCGACCCCACCCACGACCGGCGACCCACCTTCCTCCTCCCTTGCCGCGGCCCGCACGGGCGGACACCGTCGCCGCAACCGAGCCCCTCCCGACGACCCCCGGCGCACCACCACCGGCCGCAACCCCATGCGAGCCCCTCCGGCCGAGCCTCGGGCTCCGACGGGCGCTCCGGCCACCTCCCACCGCTCCTCCTCCGTGGGGGTGGTGCGGGAGAGGCCGGCCGAGCGCTCGCCGGCGCTCCAGGCCGCCCCTCCCGTCGGCCGCCGGCGCGCAGGAACCCCCCCCCGTGCTGGTTTCGGTCTCGTGGAGAAGAAGGGTATGGGGGGGGTAGATCGGTAATTTCCTGGTTTTTATTTAACCCCAGAACCCGACCCGAAAGAACTACTGCATACCCGACCCGTTTAGCCCTGAACCCGACCCTGCAGACCCGACCTGACCCAACCCATGCAGTGAACCGGTCTGGTTCACCCGAACCAGACCCGTGAACCAGTCGATTTTGGTTCGACTGCCATTTCTCCGTCCGAACTCGGAATTGGACGAAACCAGCGCCATTTCGACCAGCTCGGAAAATACTACCTGTTGGTCATAGTTTAGCATAGTAATTGTACTGTTTAATACCCTGTTTTATCCTTGGACCCGATATTATCGCGGTACCGTGGTTTGACCGTCGTTTCATCGTCCGAACTCGGATTCGGACGAAACCAGCGGCATTGTGCTCAGAACATTGAGTCCTACCTTTTGAACCTAGTTTGGAACCCTAGAGACCCTTCTACCCTATTGAACCGATCGTAGACCGGTTTTCACTGGTTTGACCCGAAACCATCCGACCAAAGTCGGATTCCAGCAAAACCGGAACCATCGGAAAGGGTTCTTCGAGCCCGATTCGATGAGTAGGTTTAGCTTCTATTTACTTATTTGGCCTAGTAGTGTTTAGGTTCGAGTTCTTCAGTCGTACGGATTTGCGTGCTGTCAACTCAATGTTGGTCCCCTATCGAGGGTGCCCGACTATCCTTGGCATAGAACCCTCATCGTAGATTCTTTTGTTTTAATCGATAGAGTTGTGATGTAGATCTGTGTTTGTTATCAGACTATGATCGTGGTGATCCAACGGAGGCGGATCAGAGGCAACTAGTCGGAGTCGTGTGCGATCGAGAACCAGGTGACATCTACTACCCTTGCGTGGTCTTTAATAGTGGGAAATGAGAATGACTAAGGGTAGGTGTCCATGACACTGCATGCGGGCCCCGCCGGGCATCGTCGCATGTGGTTAAGTGGATCCCGCCTTGCATGCGGAGTCGCGAGTCCGGCGACGCATGCTTAAAATATTAATAAAGTAATAATAATAATGATTGCTTTTGATTGTATGCATGGACACCGTAATTAGGATTCCCTTAAATTAAATAATAAATTGAATAACTAATAATTATCGGGACTCACCCTCCTGAGAGGAGTATGGCAACCCTAGCACACGGGTCACTGGGATGAGTGTTTTACTTTATTGATTTATTATGTTGCATGGGTTGCGAGAGCAGTACGGGACCAGGGATAAATTGTTGGAAATTGTTAAGCATTAAATATACCTTTTGTAGCTTCAGTATATATGTTGAAAGATGTTATGTGTGAATCTACCTGGTTAAAGGGTAGGGACCCTGTGCGCGTAAGGGCCGTGAACCACCCTGCGCGTACAGCTGAAGTTAAGTAGGTTAGGGGTCACGGGCAAGGGTTGTGGTAAAGCCAATAGGAGGTGCCCTCGAGTAGGGATTGGCCTAGCAACCCCGTCCCGGGGAGTTGAAGTCCCCATAGTAAAGCAAGTTGGGCGGTAGAGCTCCACCGTGAAAGACGGGAAACCCCTTATGATCATCTGGGTGACTAGTGCATGGTGTTGGTGGATGCACGGCGAGAGAGTTGGCCCTCTACATCGAAATAAAAGGCCCTATAGTAATGCCCGACCGGGGGTAGGATGAACAAAATATCCGGGGTTCACATTTTGATAGAGTGTGTTTTATCTGTACATGAATTTAGAATTGTATGACTGCTCACATGATGATCTCGTGACTTTAAATGAATATCTTATTTAGTTTGTTCTTTAATGCTGTAGAACATTGAATGGACTTTAGGTTAGATAACCTAGTGACAGTAGGAATTGCATGTGAATATAGACTATTGATAGGTTTAGGTATCATTCTGCAAACTTTGATTCTACTAGAACTGCTAGATTATATCTTAATTTATTACAATTGGTCGTCTCATATTATTATAGACTATTAGGATGTCACTAGCCATTAATTTGGCTAATCTCCCAATTTTCCTATTGGGGGCTACTCTTTCCCACGAGTAGGCTCAGTTGCAGGTCCGGAGGCTCAGGAGTAGCAGTAGGAGTCCAGAGGCGGAGTTAGAGTTGCAGTGTTACCTTTCTGCTTAGTACGTCTGTTTTGTCGTCTTTTCTCTTCAGACATTGTAATTGTATTGGAATAAGAGTTCTTATTAGTTAGTTAGTATTCTATGGTTGTAGTTGCAATGGTTCCAGCTGAATTCTTTTGGGTAGGCCTCTCCTCAAGGCCCCAAGCCTAGGATAGATCATGATGAAAATATAAGTGCATATAAATGACTAAATTGATTAACCCTGTAGATAGGAACTCTAGACTGGTGTACCTGAGTGTTAGGTAGTGGATAAGACAACTTGGCTAGCCGTAGGAGGCTTGAGCCTCGTGCTCCCTCAGATAGACTCCTGTCAGTATGTAGTGGCACCGACATGTCACACATACTGAGAGGATATGACTTTTGAAGGTCGAGCCGGACTAGATAATGTCTTCTTTCTATTGACAATTCTTTTTCTTTGCTTTTTAATAAAAATGTTTTTCGAAAAATCAAATTTAAAAGATTCTCTTTTTGTTTCTCCCTCCTTCTTGTTTTTCATATTAGAGAGCGTAGAAGCCCTGTGAGAACCCAAATTGGTGTAATTAATTGACCAGACCCAAAATCCCATCCTTTTCTCACCTCACACCCCAGGGATCGGTCTTCAGATTTCTGGGGCGTGACAGCTGGTATCAGAGCTTAGGGATATGTTCCTAGGGGTTTCGTTAGGATGTGGTTCGTGTCTTGCGATTCTTTCTTTGGAAAGTTTATACTCTAGTGGTGTTAGAATGTTTTCTAGAGATTGTATAGATATTGAGTCGATAGAATTCTCGTAGTAGCTAGTGGCGGTATAGCGATTATTTCTAAGGATAAGGACCTAGGGTTAATCATATTGGAGAACTGGTTTTGTTTGAGGAATTGATCTGTAACTAAGAACTGTCTATGATTGAGTTTTTGATTGATCGAGAATCGTGAATCAATCTATATGTCGTATGAGTATGATTGTATTTGAACTCTGATGTGCTGTAATATTTAGGTTTAGAGTTAGTCGTTGCAACTCGGGTGATAATTCTTAGGAAGAAGCCATGTGGAATATCTTAACCAAGGGTGGTATTTCTTGATCCCTAGACAAAAGTATAGTGTTTGAGTCTATATCGGAGTATAGGTTGGGAGTCTTCTAATATGGATTATTTTAGACTTTCTAGTGGTAAGGAGCTGACCAAGGACTAGAGATTCAACTCCAGTTAGTAATTTGGTTGATTGGTTTTGGAATAGATGTATTTGAATATATCTGGGAGGATGTATATCCATGATAGTTTATCTGGCATGGTTGTGAGGTTGCCCTTTCTGTTGGTTTTGTTGTTTTTCGTTGACCCTAAGCGCTAGAAACCTAGTCGGTGTTTTAGGATTCTTTGATCTTTGTTGACCCTTAGTATTAGAGACATAGTCGGTGTTTAGGATCCCTTGATCTTCGTTGACCCTTAGTACTAGAGACTTAGTTGGTGTTTTAGGATTCCTTGATTCTTGTTGACCATTGGTACTAGAGACCTAGTTGGTGTTTTTAGGATTGTCCATTATCTCGATATAGATGTAATAATTAAATTAGTTTTCTTGTTAATCTCTCTGGTGTATCGTGGGTTATAATTAGTTTGATGTAGAGCTTGTGTGTTTTTTTTTTATGGATCCTATGAGTAATGATATTGACTCTTGGGATAGTGGTTTCAATGAGTACACCAAGAGATAGAAATCTTAGGTGGTAGTTTGATTTCCCTTGGTTAGTAGATTACGGGATATCTTGATAGTGACTCTTGCGAAAGAGTACGCACTGTTCCTAGGGAACTTTGGCGGTGGATGATGATTGTCCGGTAGAGGACATACTGTGGCTACGCACTGACTCTTCGGAGGCTTTGGCGGTTGGTTTCGCAGTTCTTATTGGAACTCGCGGGAGATAGCGCACTGGCTAGATGACAGTGACGTTAAGATCGAATTTAGATAATTGAGTACTAGAAATATGTTAGCGGCGATGTCTAGAGGACTGCCTATGTTTATAAAATTTGGGAATGCCTTATCAGTTGGACTCTTAGAATGATCATTATTCTGCTGATTCACCCTGCTTTGTTTCTAATTATAATTTGATTCTAGTAACTTTTGTTTGCTTCAGTTTCTTTTGAGTGATTGCCTTTAGTTCTCAGAATGTTGAGATTATGATAGTTTTCTCGGTTGTCCTTTTTTTTCTAAGTTGTCTCTAATTGTCTTGGGTCCTTTATTCTCTTTTTTGTATGGTTGCGAGGTTTCGGTCTAACTATCTCGATGATTAGTTTAGGGTAGAATTTAGTACTTGGTATCGATCTGCTCAGTCGATATTAGTTGGCCATTAGTTTTCTAATAGGTAGTTTCTTCAGCCAACTCATAATAGTTTTGGTTTAGGATCGATCCCCTCGTCTTGTAGTGAGCCAATGAGATGACTATCTATTGTCAGAGTGTAGCTATTTAGTTTGAACCCACTTAAGGAATAGATTTTTCAGGCATTTATTCTTTAGTTCCTTGAGCAGTATTGGTAGTTTGATTAGTGTAGGTGTTATAGTCTCATAGGAATCTTATAGGATTTTAGTTTAGTATGAGATACACGTTAGGCATACTAGTTGAGACATCTCTTTTGTCAAATCATTTTGGAATGTGTACTTAAGTATATGTGTATGGGCGCATATGCGTAGTATACATTGCTATGATTGTAGAGTTGATACCAAAAGTATAAATTATATATGGGTGTATGGGCACTCATATACATTGATATACCTTTTATATCGGCACTGACAATTGAGTGCATTCTAAGTTTCTGAATCTATGAGTTTTGGTAGTTACCCTACCGACGAGGACACCCCTCGGCGGTACTAATAAGGGGATACGATGCCCCTTATCAAGGCAGGGTTAATGATCGAAACTCATGATTTTGGTCTAATCCATAATGCTTAGAATGTGAAATGGAAACCAAAACTCGTATTCACGATGTGAGAATTTGGAGGTTCATTTCTACCCTAATAATTATGAGAGTCGATTCGTATAATGTTTAGGTTAGTAGATAGTAGAATTGTGAGTAGTAGAGGGTCAAGGTTTCCTTTTAGTAAGATTTGGTGTAGTGACTTGACTTTCTTGTTGGTAGTGTTAGTAAGGATGTTTGCGCTCGTTGTAGTTAACTTTTCATTGCTATAGTGTTCTTGTTTTGGTAGTAGAGATGAGTGGACTCGTATATATGGTTTTTGTAGTTGAATTTTCGGGACGAAAATTTCTTTAAGGTGTGTAGGTTGTAACACCCGTGGTGTTAGATTTGAGAATAATAGAAATCCTGGCTAGTTTCGTCTTTTTACAGCCAGACTTTTTCTTTGGGTTTTTTCCCAATAAATGGAACGTAAACCTATGAGATGTTTTACGTTCACATTCTCCGTAGCTTCGAGCATGTCGCGATGGTGCGTTCCGTGCAACGATCAGGTGTATGCGCAGCCAGTTTCCGCAGCCCGGTAGATAAACCCTAGAAAAACGATAATTGCTCAATAGTTGTAGCTGTTTTGTTTCTTGCAAGAGATCGGGTGATCGGATCGTAACAAAACAAGATACGTTAGATGAGGCTCTGAGAGAGCTTTCCAATGAGCTTGAGTTTGGGTCGATCCGACACCCGGGTAAATAGTTATTGCTATTTTGAGTTTTGGAGTCTTTCCTTCTTTTTGGGAGATCCAGAAGTTAGAAAATTATGTACCAAGTGCTAACGCGTTCGCGTTGACGAGACCTTTCCAACGAATCCTCTCGGGCCCTATTCCGACTTCCGGTTTAATAGTTACGGGTGATTATTCTTTTCAGCTCGGTTAATGGATGAATCGCACTCGGATTCCAACCGAGCCCGGTTCAGGGCTCGGGACCGAGCCCGACCAGCCCTAGAGCCTACCTCCCGGTCTCCTAGCATAATTTAAGGCCTCTTGACCTCCCTCCCCATTTATTTTAATCCGAAATTCGGATGGGAATGATCGGGTAAGATTTGGGGATGATAAACCCTATCTTTCTTATCATTATCCCCTCCCCCTTTTTAGGAATTTCAGTTCTAGCCGACCCTATCCCCAACCCATATCCACAACAGCCTTCCCCCTCTATAAATAGAGATAGAACGGGAGAGAGAGAGAGAAGAACGTGAGAGAAAGAGAGAGAGAAAGAAAGAGAGAGAGAGAGAGAGGGAGAAGAGAGAGGAGCGCCCGCAGCCCCTCCGAGCACCTCCCCGACTCCGGTGAACCGCCCAGGTCAGCCACCCTCTCCCCCATCTCATCCCCTCCGCGACCCGGCCTCCTCCTCCCATCCTCCTCCGCGACCCAACCCCGCGACCCGGCCTCCTCCTCCCATCCTCCTCCGCGACCCCACCCACGACCGGCGACCCACCTTCCTCCTCCCTTGCCGCGGCCCGCACGGGCGGACACCGTCGCCGCAACCGAGCCCCTCCCGACGACCCCCGGCGCACCACCACCGGCCGCAACCCCATGCGAGCCCCTCCGGCCGAGCCTCGGGCTCCGACGGGCGCTCCAGCCACCTCCCACCGCTCCTCCTCCGTGGGGGTGGTGCGGGAGAGGCCGGCCGAGCGCTCGCCGGCGCTCCAGGCCGCCCCTCCCGTCGGCCGCCGGCGCGCAGGAACCCCCCCCCGTGCTGGTTTCGGTCTCGTGGAGAAGAAGGGTATGGGGGGGGTAGATCGGTAATTTCCTGGTTTTTATTTAACCCCAGAACCCGACCCGAAAGAACTACTGCATACCCGACCCGTTTAGCCCTGAACCCGACCCTGCAGACCCGACCTGACCCAACCCATGCAGTGAACCGGTCTGGTTCACCCGAACCAGACCCGTGAACCAGTCAATTTTGGTTCGACTGCCATTTCTCCGTCCGAACTCGGAATTGGACGAAACCAGCGCCATTTCGACCGGCTCGGAAAATACTACCTGTTGGTCATAGTTTAGCATAGTAATTGTACTGTTTAATACCCTGTTTTATCCTTGGACCCGATATTATCGCGGTACCGTGGTTTGACCGTCGTTTCATCGTCCGAACTCGGATTCGGACGAAACCAGCGGCATTGTGCTCAGAACATTGAGTCCTACCTTTTGAACCTAGTTTGGAACCCTAGAGACCCTTCTACCCTATTGAACCGATCGTAGACCGGTTTTCACTGGTTTGACCCGAAACCATTCGACCAAAGTCGGATTCCAGCAAAACCGGAACCATCGGAAAGGGTTCTTCGAGCCCGATTCGATGAGTAGGTTTAGATTCTATTTACTTATTTGGCCTAGTAGTGTTTAGGTTCGAGTTCTTCAGTCGTACGGATTTGCGTGCTGTCAACTCAATGTTGGTCCCCTATCGAGGGTGCCCGACTATCCTTGGCATAGAACCCTCATCGTAGATTCTTTTGTTTTAATCGATAGAGTTGTGATGTAGATCTGTGTTTGTTATCAGACTATGATCGTGGTGATCCAACGGAGGCGGATCAGAGGCAACTAGCCGGAGTCGTGTGCGATCGACAACCAGGTGACATCTACTACCCTTGCGTGGTCTTTAATAGTGGGAAATGAGAATGACTAAGGGTAGGTGTCCATGACACTGCATGCGGGCCCCGCCGGGCATCGTCGCATGTGGTTAAGTGGACCCCGCCTTGCATGCGGAGTCGCGAGTCCGGCGATGCATGCTTAAAATATTAATAAAGTAATAATAATAATGATTGCTTTTGATTGTATGCATGGACACCGTAATTAGGATTCCCTTAAATTAAATAATAAATTGAATAACTAATAATTATCGGGACTCACCCTCCTGAGAGGAGTATGGCAACCCTAGCACACGGGTCACTGGGATGAGTGTTTTACTTTATTGATTTATTATGTTGCATGGGTTGCGAGAGCAGTACGGGACCAGGGATAAATTGTTGGAAATTGTTAAGCATTAAATATACCTTTTGTAGCTTCAGTATATATGTTGAAAGATGTTATGTGTGAATCTACCTGGTTAAAGGGTAGGGACCCCGTGCGCGTAAGGGCCGTGAACCACCCTGCGCGTACAGCTGAAGTTAAGTAGGTTAGGGGTCACGGGCAAGGGTTGTGGTAAAGCCAATAGGAGGTGCCCTCGAGTAGGGATTGGCCTAGCAACCCCGTCCCGGGGAGTTGAAGTCCCCATAGTAAAGCAAGTTGGGCGGTAGAGCTCCACCGTGAAAGACGGGAAACCCCTTATGATCATCTGGGTGACTAGTGCATGGTGTTGGTGGATGCACGGCGAGAGAGTTGGCCCTCTACATCAAAATAAAAGGCCCTATAGTAATGCCCGACCGGGGGCAGGATGAACAAAATATCCGGGGTTCACATTTTGATAGAGTGTGTTTTATCTGTACATGAATTTAGAATTGTATGACTGCTCACATGATGATCTCGTGACTTTAAATGAATATCTTATTTAGTTTGTTCTTTAATGCTGTAGAACATTGAATGGACTTTAGGTTAGATAACCTAGTGACAGTAGGAATTGCATGTGAATATAGACTATTGATAGGTTTAGGTATCATTCTGCAAACTTTGATTCTACTAGAACTGCTAGATTATATCTTAATTTATTACAATTGGTCGTCTCATATTATTATAGACTATTAGGATGTCACTAGCCATTAATTTGGCTAATCTCCCAATTTTCCTATTGGGGGCTACTCTTTCCCACGAGTAGGCTCAGTTGCAGGTCCGGAGGCTCAGGAGTAGCAGTAGGAGTCCAGAGGCGGAGTTAGAGTTGCAGTGTTACCTTTCTGCTTAGTACGTCTGTTTTGTCGTCTTTTCTCTTCAGACATTGTAATTGTATTGGAATAAGAGTTCTTATTAGTTAGTTAGTATTCTATGGTTGTAGTTGCAATGGTTCCAGCTGAATTCTTTTGGGTAGGCCTCTCCTCAAGGCCCCAAGCCTAGGATAGATCATGATGAAAATATAAGTGCATATAAATGACTAAATTGATTAACCCTGTAGATAGGAACTCTAGACTGGTGTACCTGAGTGTTAGGTAGTGGATAAGACAACTTGGCTAGCCGTAGGAGGCTTGAGCCTCGTGCTCCCTCAGATAGACTCCTGTCAGTATGTAGTGGCACCGACATGTCACACATACTGAGAGGATATGACTTTTGAAGGTCGAGCCGGACTAGATAATGTCTTCTTTCTATTGACAATTCTTTTTCTTTGCTTTTTAATAAAAATGTTTTTCGAAAAATCAAATTTAAAAGATTCCCTTTTTGTTTCTCCCTCCTTCTTGTTTTTCATATTAGAGAGCGTAGAAGCCCTGTGAGAACCCAAATTGGTGTAATTAATTGACCAGACCCAAAATCCCATCCTTTTCTCACCTCACACCCCAGGGATCGGTCTTCAGATTTCTGGGGCGTGACACCAGTACTACGAGCACCCTGTCCCGGCCGCGCACCCTGTCCCGACCGACCGTGCATTTCGTGCCGGCTGGCCGCGTGTAACGCACAGTCGGTCGCGCGCCATGTCCCGCTGGGCCTGGTCGGTTACTTGTCGGGTCGGCCGCGCGTTACACGCTGGTCGACAGCTTGCCCCAGCCTGCTGGGCATGGTCAGTCGCGAGCAAATAGAGGAGGGGATCTGGAAGCCCGACCGCACACTTCGACTCGCCTCGGACAAGACTGGTCGGCTGCGCATGTTGTTTGCGGTCGGCCATGCGTTATGTTCACCTCAGGCAGGTACGGTTGGCTGTGCACTATCTTCACCTCAGGGAGGTGCGGTCAGCCGTGTGTTTTGCTTGTGGCCGGCCATGCGCTACGTCTTGAGAAGGATTAGCCGGAGGATCAGTCGGTCGTGTGCTACGTCTCGTCTCGGGAAGGACCGACCGATTGTGTATTTTGTTTGCAGCCAGTCGTGCGCTGCGTCTCTCCTCGGTTGGAGCCGGCCGGCCGTGCATTTCAGTTGCGCATAGCCATGTGCTACATTCGTCTCGAGAAGAAGGGAAACCTGCTATCTCCGTTCTAAGGCAGTTTCGATATTCATGCAACGAGTTTGCACGAAGACCACGCATCAAGATCATGCAGCAGTTACTTTCGAGAATCTCGGTCGGGTGATGGCTACGGGAAGACAGCCCAAGTCCCGAGATTCCCTGTCGACCAGATTCCCTGTCGACTGGTAAGGCAAGTATCACTAGCTGTGACCACCCAGCGCATGCAAGATGACACGTTGCCCATGCGCGAAGCAGTTGCGCAAACCGCGGGAGCACGTCATCAATACCACCCTGCACGGAGGGCAACAGCTGTCACCTAGCAGCACTATAAAAGAGGACCTACCCCCTCAGAGAGAAGGAAGGGATTTCTGAAAGGGGAGGTGCTGCCCAATTCTTTCTAGAGTTTTTGGTATTTTGATAAAGAGAGAGACTCCAGAGGTCAGCATTTTGGGAGGCCGGTCCTCTTCGGGTGTAAGTGGATCAGGGTAAGAGATTGTAACCCGTTTGTCTTGTTAGTGCATTCTCGCCCCACCCCGTGGTTTTTTTCCCTTTGATGTTGAGAAGGGGTTTTTTCACGTAAACCCGGTTTACTGCGTTCCTTGGTTTGTTAGATTGTGCCTGCCAACCGAATCGCCCAATTCCAGAAAACCCCCCCACAAATACGAACCGTTGTATAGGATTGTCTCTTAATTTAAATTCATTTGTAGACTTCATGTAAACCAATAGTGTGACGACCAAGATCCAATAGGCCAAGAGCCAAGAGCTAAGATTCCTGAGGCTGGGACGCTAAGATGGATGAGGTGAGGTGAGGTGAGGTGTACAAGGCCACGAGTTAGCCCCACATCGCTTGGAGAGAAGGAGATCCTGAGCTACTTATATAATTTTCCCTCCCAAACATAGAAGACGCATTTTAAAACCGTGCGTCGCTACGGATTCCTTAAGAACTCCGTAGTTAAGCGTGCTTGGGCTAGAGTAGTACTAGGATGGGTGACCACTTTGGGAAGTCCTCGTGCGGGCATGGGCAAAGCGGACAAAATCTTGTGTGTTTGGGGCGGATGTTACAAATAGTGTTTGGTGGACATAGTGTAAACCAATAGTACTATTATACTAGACCTACTGGCAATAACCCCGATTTAATAAAAAAAACTAGTTATGTTGTCCACCCGTTTCAATCTCTGGAACTCTTTGAGCCCATGCTGTAGCACCCTGTCCTCTGATAATCGCCTAGCCGGTCCATAAAAAAAATAGTTTGCCAAATTTCACTACAGTATAGCAAATTAATTTGAGCCCAACTTGGAAATAGACGGGGACCTAGCTAGTTCTCCTCTAGAGTGTAGGCCATCGGGGCCATTAGAGGTTGCTATATATGAAAGTTGAGCTACTAGACACTAGGGTTTGAGGGATTGCCAGATCGAACGGGGCTAGTGGATTGAAGGTGGTCACTGATCCATGCATCATTTTGGGCCGAAACTGGTCAATAATGGACCAAGAATAATCTCTTAGACTAAAGGTGGTCAATATTAATTGTGTGTGTGGCCTCTTAGACCGTAGTTGGTCAAATGGATCGTGCATGGCCAATAAGATAGGCGAAGGTGCGGCCGGTAGCCGATGTAGAAGGCTACGTATAGCCGGGTATTGGGTCGTCATTGGATACTCATCATGACTTAAAGCAAGCATGTCTAACCCCTAAGTGACCAAAACGTGGAGCGGGAACGAGAGCGGGAGAGCTAGCTCCTCTTGAGAGCTGTATATAGCTCTTAGCTGGCAACGTACTTCGCGCTCTATACTCAACAAAACCACACTCTCCAAAATTTGAATCTTCACTCCATACATGATATCCAATCTAAAATTGGGAAAGCGGAGCTTAATTAGCAGCGGGAGCGTCCAACAAGTTAATAGTTTTGGGTTACTAAAGTTTAACTGTGACATCAATAATTATGGAAAAGCCATTATATTGGTCTTCTGGCAGCATTGAAAAGTTGCAATGATGCGAGCTGTAACTTTAACCCTATTCATTGATGTTAAATAAAGATTATATATGTAGTTAACTCTAGTGTGTTCATTGTCTCTCAAAATTCGAACAAGTAGATTGGCATGCCTTAAAGCTACTATGTTGAACCCTAAGTAACCAGAGCATGGAGTGGGTTGGAGAGCAAGAGAGAATCAAATTCCAATTATGCATAGGATTGGGAGCACCTCTAGACACCATATATGAATATAAATAAAATAACAAATATGTAATTTACAATAACAACAATATATAGCAATAAGCAATGTACAATGTACAATCAATTGTGTAATATGCAAGTAGATATGTTTGGGAGGTCATTTGTAAAAAATCATAGATATTACTATTTATTATAAAGATATATATGTTAAAATGAAAGGGTTTAAGTATTGATACATATGACGTGTAACTAAAAATCTTTCTGTGTACTTTCTCACAAAACAACGCTCCTCATAGATATCAATGCACTTTGCACTCCCAACCCGACGAAAACTGTATTTTTCAAAATCTGAATCCGCACTCCATACACAAATCTGATCTAAAATCAGAAGAGCAGGGTTTGGGAGTGGCAGTGAGAGCGTCATGTAAGTTAGGAGGTTTGGGCTAATAAGGTCCAACTTACACCAATAATTCTGAAATAGCCATTATATTGGTCTTTTAGCCGCATTGGAAAGTGGCAATGATGCAAGTTGTAAAACATATTCATTAATTTTAAATAGATATTTTGTAGTTAACCTTGGGGGGTTCATTATCTCTTGAAAGTTGAACAAGCAGGTATTCATCCTGAAATCTACTATAGATGGGTTATTCATTTTAGAGTCCAAATTGTGAGTACAAAGAGTCAATCCGAGCTATAATCCAAGCAATAATTAATGGATTAAAATAGTTGTTTGTTTTAATGATTTTATAACATATCGGTTTTATACTTTTCTCATATCTATGATATAGGAAATCACTTTATGGGTATTGTAAGAATTTTTTCATAAAGTTTAATATTTTAATTGGGGTCATGGATGTAGTTGCATACCAAAAGTCATATTTAGATATTGATATACTTGAAAGAGATTGAAGATGAATGAAAATTCTAGTCTTTGACTTTTAAGTAGGAGTTTTTCTCGTATCCTTTGCACTTATCTGGGTGGTTGATTCCATAGGATGAGGGAAATGATTTATCTATTTGTCTTGCAGTATCTATGATAGCATCTTGCTTATTATAGGTTTTTAGTTCATGGATACTTATCATGACTTAAACCAAGCAGAGAAAGGGTGCTTTCATGGGTGCAATGGATATTGAAAGTCATCTCAAATGATCATTCTCAACCAGAAGATCCAAGCAAAAAAGTACAATGTGTTTGACTACAATTTCAATCTATAATGAAGAGATGAGTGAAAACTCTTCCATACTCAACGTGGATACGTGGTAAGAAGAGGTTTAAGCAGTAAGGAAAATACTACTTAGCCCAAAACATTTAGCCCGATTGATGTATTCTGATCATAGCTGTCAGTTGGACCCAATCTCGATTGGTGAATCGCATTCAACTCGGACTGGAAGGCAAAGTGACGTAATTAGATGCCACATCAATCAAGCTGACTATTTGGGACAAACGCTTTTGACTGAATAACACTTCTCAAGCGGTAAATGATACCCCAATTCATGAAAAGATTAGTGCTAAAAAATTATTGAAAACCAAAATATTGTTCCTCACCGTGTGGAAGTAGCATGCGCCAATGCAGATATCAGTACATCAACTTGAGGAATAAACTACATAAATAAATAACAGACAAAGTTTATCTTTTAATAAACAACGATCAATACATATTTTTTAGTGGTAAAAAATGACGGGCATTAAAAAACATCATACTGAAAAACGACGGTCATTGCCTGTCCTTTTTCAACAGTATTGGTAAAGTGTATATTGGACGGATTGCAAGAATACAACCACCACTAATTCACAATAACAAAACTTAAAGAAGGAGAAAGAATACACACCATAAGTATGAGACAAGGATTTACGTGGAAAACCAACAAAATCGAAGAAAACCACGGGATGCGACTATCAAATCCACTAGAAGCTGAAAAAGTCTCTTTTGCTCTTATCCCGTTGGTGAATTCCATAGGGTGAGTGATGGTTTATCTATTTGTCTTGTAATATTTCTGATAGCAACTTGCCTATTATAGGTTTTGATTTCATGGATATATACTCATCATAACTTAAACTAAGCGGAGAATGGGTGTTTTTCAAGGGTGCAATGGATATTGAAAGTCATCTCAAATGGTCATTCTCATCCAGAAGATAAAAGTTAGAAAGTACAATGTGATCGACAACAATTCCAATCTATAAAGAAGAGACGAGTAAAAACCCACCCATATTCAGTGTGGATACATGGGTAGAAGAGTTTTAAGCAGTAAATGATACTCCAATTCAAGAAAAAACTAATGTTGAAAAACTGTTGACAGCCAAAACCTTGATTCGCCCCGTGTGGAAGTACGATGTGCCAATGGAGATATAGAGTCCGGATAGTAAGAACAAAACAACCATAGATTCACAATAACAAAAATTACATAAGAGAGAAAGAAAACACACCACAAGCACGAGACAATGATTTACTTGAAAAGCCAACCTAAATAAAAAAAAACCATGGGTTGCGACGATCAAATCCACAAGAAGCCGAAAAACCAAAGAAAGTATAAGCAATCGCTCATCAATTAACATCATGAAGATCCTATTCGCCCTAAGGTTTCTCTTTCACCCAACGAATCTCTCTCAAATTTGTCATACTTCCTTTGGTCCCCAAAACAACCTTTGTAGAGTATAAGGTTTTCATAAGTTATGAGCAAAACCTTCCATAAAAGAAAAAAATGGTATCATGAAGTAATCAAATCGATTGGTCGTGAGTAATCACAGCCGATCGTTTTGCATAAGATGTGATCGGTCTTCCAAAACGCCATATTTTCTGTACAGCAAAACCGATCGATTGGCACCTTTCACCAACTAACCGATTGGACTGATGTTTTCCTTGGCCTTCATAATTAAGCCATAACTCAACAAACCTCAATCTTCCAATGGAGATAAAGACATGGAAGGGAAACCAAATTCTAAATTATTGACTAGTAGGAGTATTGTGAGCAGATTATCACTCTTAAGACCTTGACAACATCGAGATTTAGTAGAAGACAAATCATAGAGTAGTTGGAAGGCCATTCAACTCGGATGACCCCACTCTCTGTAGATCCTTTCGTGAACAGAAGAACAATAACTCTTGATTATCTTCCAAAATTAAAGAAAAAATTAGTGGGCCACTTATGCATTACAAAGCATTTTAGAAACGATGACACAAATCCGCATCATCAACTCATGGTCGATAATTCAAGACAAGCTAAGACTTTGAATGCGGTGATCGGACATATGAAAACACGGATCTCCCACCCCCTAATCGATGTGGGACTATCCACTCAACAGTTTCAACATAAAATTATCAAGATTGATCCATTGGTGAAGACACTCGATGGACATGCAACGATAGGAACTCACGGAAATTGTACGAATGTCTTTATGTACAAACTCATATTGTGAGCCTAAGTTTAGTTTAGAGTCCAAAATACGGCTACAAATGGTGAATTTGAACCGTACGTACCCACCGTGGCTGCTAATCCATAGGTCATTCTTTGTTGGATTCTTTCACAATAGCCCCTTCTCTGTGTAAGAGATGGAAATTTTTTAACTGTTTGGGGATTTGGTTGCAGATGCTGAGCGAGGCATCTGGACCGTTAATTCCCTCATAAGCAGGAGAAAACGGAGCAATCCAAAGCATATGAATTCAATGCACGGCTCATGGTTATGTGTAAACTATAATCGGACGGCTCTCTATTCTTCCATCACCAGTGGCCAATTGCCTCACTTAGCATCTGCAGTAAAATCTCCACGTATCAAAATTTTTTCCTTAAGAGTGGTGGGGGGAGAGTTAGATGACCTCTCCTTTTCGGCCCCGCAATCGGGTTCGGAAAGGACTCCTATTGTCCCCGTCACATGGTTGGGAGGAAGGCCCACGCCCCCGTGGGCTAGGGCCCATGTAAAACCCATAATAAATCCTAGCATATGATTCCACTCCAAGAACTGCTCTCCTCACATTTCTTTCTCTCTTTCATCAAGATCTTGCCACTTCTCACATAAAACTCACAAACATGACTTGCAAGATCTAAAAGATCATGGTTCTATAGCCAGAAGGCCCAGAATGGATGTTTGACACACACGTACATACATAGAGAGAGAGAGAGAGAGAGAGAGAGAGAGAGAGAGAGAGAGAGAGAGTTAACCTAGAAGCTGAAAAAAGTATGCATCACCGTTGAATGAAGTAGGTATATGGGGATCTATCAGCTAGCTCAACCAAGGCGTATATGTATATTCCTGCACCAAACATGAAACAATGACAGCATATCCGCCCAATGCATACCACAGCATTGCCCACGTGGCACTATCAACATAGGTCCCAAAAAGAAAAAGAAATATCAGACAAGACACCCAAACTACTTAACTATAACCCCCCACCCAAATATATAATATACAAAGAAGTCCTATAGCTAGCAATTCTCGTCTCACCTCCGGTACCAAGGCCCAGACCATGATCAACAGACGGGAGCAAACTCCGGCCATCGTCTCTCTACCCGGCCAAGTCACGCAGCAGCTGAGCCCCCATCAGGTTCCTGTACGGAAGGTTCTGCACCTCGCCGTCCATTATCGAGAACTGGACCGGCTGGCAGTCGTCGATGCCCTCCCGCGCGGAGAAGAAGAGCGAGTGCTGCGAGGCCGGCGAGAACGACAGGCTCATCCCTCCCCCGTTGTGCTGCTGCAGGCCCAGAGTCAGGGAGACGCCGCTGCCGAACCCCGGGTTGCCGCACTCGCCGTACGAAGCGAAGTCCAGGTCCACCATGCCGAAGTTCTCCGCCCTCTGCACCGGCTGCTGCTGCCGGGGCATCGGGTCCCTCCCTTCGTAGCGGTGGCTGCCGCTGCTGATGATGGAGGACAGGGAGTCCGGGTCGGGGAGCAGCTGTTCCGGCTTCTGGTCCTCGGCCTGCAGATGGCTGGTGCAGCTAGGGTTAGGGTTAGGGTTCCGGTTGGAGTGTAGCTGCTGTCCCGGCCGGCCGTTGCCGTTGTCGTTGTCCTCGTGGGCGACAGTTGTATGGGATGATGGGTTGTCCTGCTCCTTTGTTTCTTCCACGTACATCTCCTCAACCATCGGCTTCCACAGCCTCACCCTCGCGTTGATGAACCAATTGGAGACCTGAGGCGGAAGCCATGCAGCTACCAGAGGCTCAGAAATTTATTTTAATTATTTTTTTTATTTAAAATTCTTTGTTTACTTGTTCCAACCGGCAGGCTATACATTTTCCTATATTTTATAATTGAAGATTATCTTATTAATTATTACACAAAATGTGGGAAAATATAATACTGAGGATTGCGTGACATCAATGGAGGGATTAATAATGGGGGGAGGTGCTAGTGTTGCTGATACATACCTGGCTCCTCGACAGCCCGGTTTGCCGAGCTAGTATGTGTTTGTCGACGTCGCTGGGATACCTGTCGTCATCAGCGATGTGTAAGTCCGGCGATCGATAATGGCTAGCTCGAAGAAGACGAAGAACAATAATCTATATTGAACTAATGTAGGTCTTAAGTTCAGTGAAGTAATCGGTTGATCAATTGGGCAATGGCTTCTCTCTCCTCGACCGCAACCTTTTGGTTTCGGTTCAAGCAAAAACCGGCGATAATTGGCTAATTAATATTGGGATGATAGAAAAACAGAAATACCATATACCCAAATGTGTTTTAGAGAGAGAATCAAAGGAAGAAAAAAAATTCGAAGTTTCAAGATTGAGAGCCGAATGAATCAAAAGATTCATATTTGGTTCGGGAAGAGACCATGGACGTCGTGAAATTAATGTAAAATGATCGCCTGAGCTCCGATTGTTCTATGGAATTCGAGAACATGAAGCAATGTGAGTGTGTGTGTGTGAGAGAGTGAGAGAGTGAGAGAGAGAGAGAGAGAGAGAGAGAGAGAGACGTACGGGTGAAGGAAATGCTCGAAGAGCCAAGCACGGAGGACCGACACGGAGCGCTCGGGGAGGCCCCTCTGGGGCCGCCAGGGGTGGTTCTCCATCACCCCGGCCTGCTGGAACGCCTTCTGCTGCCGGAGGCACTGGTCGAGCAGCCGCAGCCTCGGGGTCTCGCCCCGGGTGGCCCCCGGCGCGACGGGTTCCTTCTCCCCCATGGCCTTCTTCGTGGCCAGTATCTGGCCCACCACCCCGTCCCTCAGGCACCTGAAGTGCCGGGACATCGCCTTCGACGCCAGCGTCGAGTAGACCGTCGCCGCCCCCTCTCCGGCTACCGCCTCGAACGACGAGACCACCGCCCTCATCTGCTCGCAGTACTTCCGGTATCGCCGATCCACCTGAAAAAAATCAGTGTAAATTAATTAAACTCGGGGTGAAAAAACAAAAAGATTAGAACTCACGAGAAATAGAACTTTTCTTTTATTTTTTTTCCTCCATTTTGTTTGGTGGGTAATCATCAGAGGGTTGTAAATGGATGGGGACTGAGTGCAGAGTTAATCAGTGGAGTGGGATCCATTAAGTTGGGAAGGAGGGAGGGAGTGGTGGTAGGGTTTAGATGGCTATGAAAGGGTATGGAGTATAGGTTTCCAAAAGTAAATGGGAAGCCCCGAAATGTCAATCTGTCCCAGCTTTGCCTCAGCCCGGCATTAATGGCAGCTCTCTGCATCCCCACATAATTGAACCCGGCCAGATTCGAGTTCCCAACCCAATCAATTCCATCCCCAGATTATTGATCACCCCTTCCAATTCCCTGTCATTTACATCCATACATGGCTTCGATATCCTTGAACTGAATTGTACCATAATTGAAGAGAGAGAGAGAGAGAGAGAGAGAGAGAGAGAGAGAGAGAGAGAGAGAGAGTAGCTAGCTAGCTGACCTCTTCTAGCATGGATAGGAGCCTGGCTTTGCGTTTCTGGAGCTCAAGGAGGTCCATGGAGTAGAGGGCGGAGGAGGAGGAGGACCCTCCTTCGTCCCATTTGTTGGGTTTGTGGAACTTGTGCTGCTTCGAGCTGCTGCTGCTTCCTTCGAGGCTGCAGAACTCGCTGAGTAGCTCCTGGGTGGGGAGCAGGTACTTGGAGCGCCTTAGCTGATGCTGGGGTTGCTGCTGGTAGAGGGTCGCCGTCGTCGGGGAGGGTGGCGACGTGAAGAACCTCACGTCCTGGTGGAGATTTGTGGGTTTCGAGAACAACCCATCTCTGGAGCTGAAGTGCTGCTCCAGGCCGGCGGTGGCGCCGAGTTCGGAGGGCTCGGGGTTGCACAGGGACAAGGACAACCCCCGAGCCGGCTGCTCGTTGCCCTCGGAGGGGAACAGGCACCTAAGCGAGGAGTCGTCCGCCACCATCCGGTTCGGTTGCGGCCATGGGCTCGTCGCCTCGGCTGCGACCATGTAGTTCTCGCCCGGTGCTTGGAAAAACCCGGCTCCGCCGGAGGAGCCGCCGGCCTTTGCGGGGAAGAACGCCCGCCAGGCGTCTTGGTTGTTATGGTGGTGCTTGGAGGGGATCCCGAGCATCTCCATCCCGGCCTGCAGGCTGATGAGCTCGTGGCTGGGCTCGAAGCTCTGCATCCCGGGGTTGTCGGCGCCGGCGAAGTCGCCGTAGCAGTACGCCGGCGAGATCAGGGCCCCGTGCTTCTCTTGGTGCGAATCATGATCCATCCTCAACCTCCTCCGATGCTGATCCTGCAGTTGGAACAGGATTTGAACGACTCACCCACAAACATCAAAATCCAAAACAGAAGCAAAGGGGGGGAAGGGAAGAGATCGATCAGTGGAGGGGAAGAGAGGCTTTGTGCTAGCTTTCATAAACGGCCCGGCTACGTACTAGTTCTCTTTGAGCTCGAACCCCTTACCTGTTTAGGATGAGCAGGCGGAGCTTTCTACCAACAGCAGCCGCCCAGATGGGGAGGCGAGGGAGATGATGGGCGGCGCAGGGATCGGATCGTCTCCATGGACCAAGACGACGACGACGATGGCTTTGGCTGCTCCACTCCTCGAACCAGACCAAGCCAAAAGCTCCCCTCACCGCGTGGATTCAAACATAAATGCTTCCAGCCCGTCCAATCTTTTCCCTTTCGCAAACAGAGAGAAGCTAAACGGAAAAGGTGGGGATCGTCGTCGTCCTTTCACTTGAACCTGTATCACCCTCCAGCCGCCGCATGGGCTTATTGTCCCACAACCCCAAACTCTGATCTATATGACCCCCCCTCTTCTCTCTCTCTCTAGATTCTCTCTCTGAATTGGTGCAGGGCTTTAAATTATGGTCACTTTTCCTCTGCAGAAAGAGTGGGTGGCCTCGGATTGGCACGAATCCCGATCCCTCCGACCTGGGTCTTCCTTGCTGCTCTCACGAACACCACCCCCCCCCCCCTTCAAACTTTTTTCAGATGGGCTTCTGTTGCTCCTCTGTTTCTGATCAACTAGGACAGGGACGGGCTCTGTGCGCTCTCTACTTCGACCCTGCAAAGCAAGAGAGAGAAGATAGCCGGAAGAGAGAGAGAGAGAGAGAGAGAGAGAGAGAGAGAGAGAGAGAGAGAGAGAGAGAGGGGGGGGGCGTAGGAGTAACAGTGGAATAGATGCGACCCGAAAATATTCCGGAATTAGGGGCTGGCGCCGACGGAGGGGGATGTGGTCCTATGTTTCCAACTAATTCCCATTAAGTCCCATATCAGAATGGGGACCAGGCAAGTAGGGGCATCGCCTTCTCCTCCTCCCTCACTTCCTTTTTTTTTTTTTTTGAGAAATCAATATTATTTAGCAAACTCAACCAGACAAAATGTTCCAGACCGGTCACAGCCGTACGTTGCACCACTCAGACGGGTGTGATGGGGTATGTAAAAGTGCTAGTCTGTAGAGCATTATCTTGGTAGATTAGTATTTCTCTTTATTTTAAAATAAATAATAATGATTTAGTTGGCTCTTTGACTTGATCATACTTTAATAACGATGCAACTGATTGTCTAAGATTTTTTTGGGGGTAATTTACACGTAGGCCCATGTAGTTTGACTGGTTATTTATTTCATCCTTTTATCTTAAAACCCCACAAATGTCCCCCACTTCTAGTTTCTACTCACTAACACAAACACCACCCACGGAAGGGGCTTCAAACTATAGGGGTGCATTTGTAGGATTTTCAACTTGAGGGGATGAAGGTGATAATAAGTTAAACTGCAGGGGGGGCAACGTGTAATTTAGCCCTTTTTGCCCCCTATATCTACGATCTTTCCTATGTTAAAAGGTTGCTCAATTATGGTGAGTTGATGAACATATTATCAATGTATAAGGCCTTGTAATTATAAGTGAAATGATTACCTCATTGGTAGCAATATGTTGATATTATAGTTATAGGATCAATTGTAAACATTACACAAGTAATCGTTTTTTGTTTTTTTATATTTCACATATAATATTTTTAGTGTATATATATATATATATATATATATATATATATATATATATATATATATATATATATATATATATATATATATATATATATATAAAAACATTCAATGTTAATACATATATTTTTCATTATCAAAATATCATTAAAGTATTGGCGTCGAAATAAGAGTTTAAGAATATTGATAATGACAAGAAACTTATATCCCAATCGACAAATACATTTGATGGTGATGCATAGAGCTCTGATACCACTTGGTGCAGATACGTACAATACTACTTTGTCTATTTCGCTATGTAAATTATAGCCGAAACTCCAGAAATATAAATTCAAGAGACTAACACCTCTTGAATATGCCATTATCAAGCGGCAAACACTTCTTGCATTTGGTACACAATTATCAAGATATATCTCTTAGATCTCGCATAATCAAGAGGTGAGTATCTCTTGGAACATTCATTACTACGAAGATACACACCTCTTAGAGCACCCATCATATCGGATCACCCATCATTTGTAGATAAATTTATGGGTAAGTGTGACTTCTAGACTACTGTTTCTGCATCCTGTCGGTTCTTTGTCAGCATTGTTGTCCTATTAGTCATTATACAGGTTGTGTCCAAAGGAAGTCCGAGCTCGCCTGGATGACGTCATCAGGTAGCCCATTCGGAGATGGCCCAAGCCCATCTTAATAATGTCACACTAATGTTATCTGGTAGCTCGCCCGAAGGAGGTCCGAGCCCGCCTGGAAGACGTATACTGATGTCCTCAGATAGCCCGTCCAGAAGAGCTCCAAGCCTTGCTGGATGACATCATATTGAAGCCTTCAGGTAGCCTGGTGCTCGAAGGAGCCCTAAGCGCACTTGGCTGACATCATGCTGACATCATCAAGTGACGTGCTTGGAGAAGGATCGAGCCAGCCTGGATGACGACATTGTTCAAGGAGTTCGAAGATCGATGTGAGTCCACTACCTACTTCTACTAGGACACCCTTCTCCTGTTTGTGTGACCTAACTTAAGCATCAAATGGACCGTGCTTCACAAGGAGTCGGTCGTCTATGATGCATTCGATCTCTTTTTTGCAGCTCGACTTCTCCAACACGAGTGCCCCCCCCCCCCCGACAATACCCATGATCGTCCTTGTGATTATTTAGAATGGTGCTTGGGTTTTTGGCCCATAGCCAATCGGGTAGACCATAGGAGGCATCAATCACTGGTCGCCCACCCCAATCGATCGGCCACCTAATCCTAGCCAGACTAGGTTTGGTCTTATCAGGGTTTTGATTTCCCCGCTTATAATTGTGTGTCCATCCTTGTGTGAGGGTTTCTTGATGCAGAGGCAAATCCTAATGCATGCCTATATATAACAGATGAGGGTGGATCATGCATGCAGCCTGTATAAGTGATCCCACAATTATTCTTTGCTACAGTGAATAGTAACGTTTGCAATGTTCGATCTAAAACCCGGACCGGACCGAATGGTTCAACTGCTGGACCTGTGAACCGGCCCAGATTCTGGGTTTGAGAAACACAAGAACCGAAATTATCATAAACACGACTTAATACCGGCAAAACTGCCGACCCACCGATTGAGCCGTCAACCCACGTGACCCGTTCGACGGTTCAATGAACTGTTGTTTATTGAACGGGTCTTAAAACCCTTTTTTTTTTGTTCTTTTCGTCTCTTCAACGTGTTTGCTAGAAATTAATTATTTTTAGATGTTATTATAATTTTTTTGAAAAATATAATAGAAAATATTTTTTTAACTATTTTTTAAAATAAATAATAATAAATTAATTCAGTTATGATATCATGATAATGTCACAGTTCAACCACGGGTTGACCCGACCGTTGAGCCGATGACCCGTAACCCGGTCCCCTTTCCGGTTCGATGAAAGGTTCGGTTTTAAAAACATTAAACCTTTGTGATTTTAGTATTATGAGTAGTTTAGTTATTTAAAGAAGAGAAAAGTCAACAGAGTGACTTGCTCTAAATGTATCTTTTTTGGGAAGGACATGGTGCAAAACCATTTTGTTATCTATCCTTTACACTGAACTGATCTCTTGTTAGGAGTCTCCCAAAAATTTACTAGCTAGTCCAACACCTTTTCGTACGGGTGTCACACACATACAACTATATGTCGTCGAATATGACATCAGCATCACACCATCATGACTGTCGTCTCTCCCATGGATTAAACGTCCAGACGGAGTTGTCATCAGCATTTAAAGTCTGAAGAATAACTCTCTCTCTTCTTTTTTTTTTTTTCTCCTCGAGAGGGATAATAGAGTAATGCTATTTGAACATTCGGCACCGACAAAATTTTGACATACCGACCCGTGCGCCGGTGGTGGGCCCACTCGCACCAAGCGGGCCCGCCACCGGCGCAGGGGCCGGGTTTGTCGAAGTTTTTGTTGCTTCAGATTGTTGAAGTAGCTAGCATCACTCATGAGCAAGCAAAGGAGGCATGAAGATGGATTCGTTAAAGTGCTACAGTATCGTAGCTTTAGTCAAGGGGGAGCGCGCATGTCCGTTGTGCATGGAGGGTTGTGGGGGGCGAGGCATTTTGTGGTTGATACCAACACTCCACACGTTTGCTGCGTACCGCGCACGCCTCCTCAGTATGTGCGGCCCACTACGCCCCGTTTTTCCTTTCATTGCCGAATGCTTTGGGGGCAGGGGGGGGGTTCATACTTTCATGAGTGAGTGATACGGCACCCATGAAGATTTTGCGCCACTAGTCCTCTATACAACAATAACTCAATGATATTGCTATTTGGAATGTTAAACCTCCAAATATCCAATGTGAAATGGGTTTTATTATCACTAATCAATGGAGAGGCACTACCCGGGAGAACAGACGAAGGGGTGATGTTGATGAGGTTGACGGAGGTCAAGATAGCCTCAGCCCAGAAAGTGCGTGGAACGGAAGCAGAGAGAAGAAGAGCATGCGTCGTCTCAAGGATATGACGGTGCTTCCGCTCGGCTACTCCGTTTTGCTCGTGTGTGTGAGGACAGGAGTGCTGGAATAAGGTCCCATGGGACTGAAGAAGTGTCCGCATAGCAGTAGAGAGATACGTACTCGAGGGCGCAATCAGACCGAAAAGTCTTAATACGACAACCAAACCGTGTGTGAACCATCGAGGTGAAAATCTGGTAGACCTGAGGAACCTCAGAGCGGTGCTGAAGAAGGTAGACCCAAGTTTATCGGCTGAAGTCATCGATGAAAGAGATATAGTAGCGATAGCCACACATCGAAGGAAGAGGTGCAGGGCCCCAGATATCAGAGTATACTAAGTCAAAGGGAGCAGAACTCTGAGAGATACTAGAAGGAAAAGGTAAGGCTGTAGCTTTGGCAAGCTTACAACCGGTACATGTAGATAAAGAAGAAGAGGAGCAACGACCTAGAGCTCCAGTCTGGAGTAAGCTCTTAAGGCGAGACTCAGAAATGTGGCCTAGTCTTTGGTGCCACAGGTCGGCATCGGAAGAAACTAAACTACAGACGCCAAAAGGTGGAATGAGGGGAAGGTGGAGATGCTCGAGATGGTACAGCCCGCCTGACCTACGACCAGTGCCAATCACCCGTCCGGTACGTGGATCCTGCACAACACAAGAAGAAGGGGAGAAGGTCACAACATAACCAGAGTCACAAAGACTGCTAATGAAGATGAGCTGCATGCGAAGCTGGGGTACATGCAACACATTGGGTAAAGAGAGACGACCGCTCGGTTCTGTAGCGGCGGTAATCGATCCACACTGTGAGATGGCTAAAGAAGAGCCATCTGCAGTGTGTATCGATGGGATGTGCGATGCCGGTCGGCAGTCGGTAAGCAAGGAAGCATTGGAAGTCATGTGATGGGAGGCCCCAGAGTCCAGAATCCAAGTGTCGAAGGTACCGGGAGTAGCTAAGTGAGCAGAGGAACTGAAGGCACTGGAAGCCTCGGCGGAGCTGAAACTCGCCTGCTGGTCTAGGTGGAACTGAAGCTGTGCAAGCGGCTGCTGAAGGAGCTGAGTAGTGTCAAGTGATGATGGAACTGTGCGAGGAGAAAACAGAGTTGTAGCAGTAGCAGCAGTAGAGCCATCGGGTCGACCACGTCTTCGGGGTCTCTGCCTCTTCTCGGGATGCAGCTTCCAATATGTGGCGACAACGTGACCTGGTTTATGGCAGTGGGTGCACGCAAACCGACCACGACCAGAAGCAGAGGTAGCCGGGACTGCAGCGGGAACGCCAGTGTGGCTGGAGGAGTCGGCCATGGTGGCTCACTCGGTGCCGGAGTGGGTTAATGCAAACAGAGAGGAATCCGGCGAGGTCGGAGTCGATCCGGGTCCAATGAGGTGTTGCGAGTCAGATCTGATCGGAGATCATCGGAGGTCCACGACTGAGGTCCAGATCCGGTGAGCTCTTGGCTCGGCAGCGGCACCAAAGGAGGGGGCAGATCTGGCGTGGATGTTGAAAGCAAGAGAGGGCCAGATGTCAGAGCATATCACAGATCTGATGTCACAGATCTCACAGTTCAGATCCGGTGAGGAGACCCTGAGGTCGGAGCTGATGGAGTGCCTTCAGATCTGGTCACAACCTCCAGCCTTCAGATCCGGTGAGGAGGAGAAGATCTGGTCACAGATCTGTCTTCAGATCCGGTGAGGAGGAGAAGATCTTGGTCACAGATCTGTCTTCAGATCCGGTGAGGAGGAGAAGATCTTCAGATCTGGTCATTGCTTTCGCCGGATCTGGTCATTGCTTTCGCCGGAGGCCATTGCTTTCGCCGGAGTTTGGAGGAGGTCCACCTCAGATCTGAGATCCGCAAGGGAGGAGATCACGCCGGAGGTCTATCTTCAGATCTGGTGACGGAGAAGATCCGATGACGGACGGAGGTCGGAGAAGATCCGCAAGGGAGGAGGTCCACCTCAGATCTGAGATCCGTAAGGGAGGAGATCACGCCGGAGGTCTATCTTCAGATCTGGGGACGGAGAAGATCCGGTGACGGAGGTCGGAGAAGATCTATCTTCAGATTTGCTCCGCGAGGGCTGGAGGTCAGATCCGGATGAGGTCGGAGGAGATCTGCCTTCAGATCTGCTCCGCGAGGGCTGGAGGCCGGAGGATCACGCTGGAGGAGATCGCCGGATCTACTCGAAGCGGCTGGTCGGAGCTGTGACGATAGAGAAGAGGCGGATCGTCCGCTCTGATACCATGTGACAATCCCTAGCATGGAGAGGATGGAGAGGGAGTGAGAGAGAGAGAAGCTAGGGCTTTGGGAGAATGGATTAACCTTCTCATTAGGCCAAGGGCCAAATATATATGGATACAAGAAAAGAACCAAAAGGGGTATCCTATACAGGTATCTACGGGTATCTGTATCTCAATGCTATACACTATCACTAACAGTTTCTATGGTTAAATTACTTCTTGCTTGTACGACGCCTTCTTCTGGCCCCACGACCCATGAATGCAAACCGTCTGCCCCCATCGTCTGCATCTTATGTCGCATTCGTCCGTTGCTTCCATACCTGACCGGAGCATCCCACTCGGCCCGACCGACAGGAAAAGGGATGGTAGTGATCAGGCGATAAGATGGAGCCAATGTGGTTGGGTGAATCACCACCATCCCTTTCACTGTCGGTTGGGGCTGAGTGTGATGCACTGGCCAGGTATGGGCAGTGGTGGACCCAGATATTACAAAACTATATAAAAAGTTTGGAGGGGCCATCTGTGAAATTTTTAAAAAATTTCAAAGCCTCAATGGAGGTCCCTAAGACCTTTCCAAAATTTTGGGGGGTCCATGGCCTCCTCTAGTCTCTACATAGCTCCGCTCCTGGGTATAGGTGCAAACGGACCGGTTGTGATGTGAGGTGTAGATGATGGGGCAGATGATTTGGGTTCCTAACGCACACTTAAGCTTTATTTCTCTATAAACAATCCTATGCAAACGAGAGAGAGAGAGAGAGAAGAGAGAGAGAGAGAGAGAGAGAGAGAGAGAGAGAGAGAGAGAGAGAGAGAGAGAGAGAGAGAGAGAGAGAGAGAGAGAGAGTAATATGGCGCTTGGGAGACACAAGCACTGCAATGAGGCCTACGGTGTTGTAGCAAACACACAAATTGGCATGGACTTGGGCCAACATGGGCTCTGATACCATTTATAGATACCCCCATGTTTCAAAACCAAGGTTGTAAGGCTCCACTGGAGGACATATGAAGGCGTTGCACATCCTCAGTCGATGTGGGACTAAATCCCAATAGGAAATTGTGGATTGAGGATACATCATCCAACAAAGAATTGAGGAAATGATCCGTTTTGGTCCAAGACGTATCCTTGAGAAAACGATCCTTTTTTATCTATGACGTACTTATGATCATGTTTGTTCCATAAATCCTGGATTATGGATGTCCTTTGCCACCAGACATGTAGAATCTCGTGTGTGTGTGTGTGTGTGTGTGTGTGTGTGTGTGTGTGTGTGTGTTTCTATGGTGTGTTGATATTGCTTTTCCACTCACTACTTCATGGACTATGACACAAGAGATCCCCTCCTTCCCATAGAGATTATACATGTTCTATAAAGAATCTTTAATAGAGACCGAGACTCTAAGAGTTAGAGTGCCAATAATTAAGAGAGAGAGAATGAAAATTATAAAAAAGAATGTTATAGTGAAAGAATATATATTGTCAAGATAACTTATAAAGAGAATATGTTAAAAAATATATATGTGGGTAAAGAGTGGAGATATCGAAGTGTATGTTGTAGACGGAATTAGATCTTCAGAAAAACTCTAAATTTGGTGGAGGTATCTAAGATCCTAGAAAAATTGATCTGATTCGATCTAAAACATAATCGGACAAAAGCAATTTATACCCTTATCCGATGTGATTTAGATTATACATATATATGCATATTATTATGCACATTTTTCCATAATATATAACATTAGCTAAATGCTATTCATATCGAAACTCTTACCGAAAGAGTCATACTGAATGACGTGGCATCCATTCATGCCCCTTTTTGCATGCCGCTCCGAGCGAAGTGTGATCTCTGGTCTGGGCAGGGTGAAGCGGACGACTATGATCATGACAAGTCATTCAATAAGGCTCCTTCGATAAGAGTTTCGGTATGAACATATGAAAATATTATGTAAAACATATTATGATAATTGTTAAATATTAAGATAATTATAAGATAGTAAAATTCTCTTAGGGTCCGTTCTTTTGGCAAGTAAAACAAGTTAGACATTGATCTACCCGGGTAATCTAACTTTGTGCCATGTTATTTTGTCCAATGTCCCGGGTTGATTGTCCAAGATATATTTATTTTTTCCTACTTTGTGGCACATTAGAGTCCCACAAAAATTGGTTGGACATTAACTGCCCACAATGGCCGAGACATTATTTGCTCGAAGAAAACAAAATGAAACACTTACTCGAAAATAATAGATCTCCAACCCATTTAAAGTCCAAGATAGAAAAGAACAAAGAAAATGAATGTCATAGAAAATTTAGATGGATTTGCCCAACAGAAAAGATCGAACTTGGGATATTGAATTTCCCGAGACATCATTGTTCTTTCCCATGAATGTCTCAAACAAACAAATTTTTCATTCCATTTTTGTCTCACCAAGAACGGACCCTTAAAGAATCCTTTTAATATGAACTAATTAATCTAACCAATAATGAATATAAATTAATACTTCGAAAAATCAAGAATTTAAAGTCATATAGATCAGAATATGATATCCGAGCTCCTAATCAGATTCGAATTTGAATTAACCATTATTTGGTCGTCGGGTATGGAGTCGGAGTCACGTATCGGATTCATATAAAGTAGAATTCAATCTATTTTAATCTGACTGGTTGACAATCCTACAAAGAAATCAAAGGGGAGCTTCTTTCTATTTCTCTTAGCACATCTAATCCCTTTTATTTTGCTTCTTTTTTTTTGTGACTTTTAATAACTCCATTATTTTCTATCTTTATAAATGATTGATCTTGAATAATTACTCTTTACTAATAAAGGTAGCACCATAAGTCCTCCCGGCCTATTCAATTGTAGATAGTTTTAAATTTTAGTTACTTATGCATTAAAATTGATACAAATATCATGTCTAGTCATCGTTAATTTGTTGATCTTATATCGTAAAGTATAAATGATTTATTTCCTATTATAGGGAAAACTAGCACATGGGACTAGTTAACTTTTGAAAATACCAAATAGGATTTTTTTTTTAACTAAATGTGTAACATGTCACATAATCCATAAAAGGTATTTTAAAATATGTTTTTTTGTTAAAATATCCTTTATTCCGTTCAACAATAAAGACTTGATATCATGTTGTTTTAGAATTTAGTTTCCTATACTAGTAAGAAACTCGAACAATGCCCGGATGAACTTGATACAGTACGCCACTTGGCACAGATGACATTACAGTTGTCCGAAGAAGTGTGTAGTCTGGAGTGATTACGATTCACGTATGTGATTCATTTGTTAGAGACAGAAAGACCAATAAATTTTTCTAATTAACATCAAATGACCATTAAATACCATTGAATGGATTTTTATCATCTTTATAGTTGGTTTTTAAGAATTTATGAGAGAGAGCCATTTTCTCACATGGGGCAAGATTCTGACTCTGCCTTTATTGGCCAACGTCTTAACACTAGCAATAAAAGCACGAGATTATTGTTACCATGATAGAAAGAGGTTAGAATCCCTCTTCAAACCACCCTATGTTTTCTTATTGGCAATAAAGCTTTGAAATCATGTTACATGATGTCGTTGAGCCAACATCAGTACACGAATGGAGACACTAGATGATGGAGAAAGTTTTGATTTTTATGTTTTCTTCCAAATTTTTTAAAAATAGTCCCTCTTTTATCTATATGTTTTACATATACATTGTGTGTACTTAGTGTTGGATCCTCACCGATAGTGTTGTGGGATGAGCGCTATGCATGGATGATGATTCAATACCATAATGTCACGCTATGCACATCAATCCCATCCAACGACGTTGTGATCATATGAAAAATTGGAAAACTGTGGCAGAATATCATCATGTCACTCGTATAGAAAAGTTTGAAAACTGTTCAGAATAGTTGGAAAGTTGGAAAAGTGATTGGTAGTTGGACATGTATATGGAAGATGGGGATGTTCTTCCTTTGGTGCGGCCCTAATGGTTCCTCCGAAACCTACCCGTTACTGATCTGAGGAGCCGCACGCAAATCTAGGGCATTGGGGGCATTGAGCATCATTAATCTTAGAGACTTCAATCAGGTGATGTTGGGCAAGTGGTGGTGGCGAATGCAACCTGTCGATGACATCTGGATGAATGTAGTTGATAGCAGATACTTTAGAAAGTACTCGCTGATCCAGGTCCATTCTCGCAGCTTAGGAGTCGCTTCTCTATTATGGAAAGGAATTCACCAAATTTTGAATATGTTCTAGTGTGGGAACAGACTTGAATAAGTAGCAGCCCATTGCCAACGAAACTACTTTTTGATTTGGGCAGCATCCTCAACCTTTTGCAATCATTATCCCTTTCAGAGGACTGGGATACGGCGAAGTGGAGGTGGACATCTTCGATCTCATTCACTGTGAAAAGCTTCTATAGTTTCATCAACTTTGGGGAGTTGAGATGCTCTATAGCTATGCATATTTGGTGCACCAAATGTCCACCTAAGATAAAGATCTTCATGAGGCTTGCCACTAAAGACAAGATCCAAATTAAGGTCAATATCATGAAGCACCATCATCCAAGGATAAATGACGTCAGCTGCCCTTTATGTGGTGTGGCGGAGGAGACCTCGGACCTTTTGCTCATCAGATGTGAGTATTCCAAGACCATATGGGATTCCTCTCTGTCCAAGTTACACCTTCGCTCTCGCCCCAACTCCTTGCAAGCTCTATGGGGATCCTGGAGATCAGGCAAAATTCCTACAGCCATTAGAAAATGGTGGGATATTCTATCGATTGATATTTTTTGGTGTCTTTGGTCGGAGAGGAATATCAAGGTCTTTAATTCAAAAAGCAACCCGCTGGAGGGAGTGGTGGAGAGGATCAAGTCTCTCAGACACCTTTGAGTAGCTAGTCTAATCCTCGGTTGTATGGATTTGCTACGCCTTTGTAACTACTGATCTTGTAATACCCCCCATCACGTAAATATTTTTTCTTATATTAATCTACTGGTTGGGGTCTAGTTCGAACACCCCCCCCCCCCCTCCCCCCTCATTCACTGAGAGGGATTCCTCAAAAAGAAGAGAAAGAAATTATTAATCAACTTTTTATTTACGAATGAGCCATTATGGACATGTTTTGTACTTATTGTAGACTAGTCCAAAAAGGTATATATTTATATATTTTGCCCTAGTTGGCTCAACGCCTTTTATTTTATGATGTTAATTTACTTTCTCCTATCGATCTCGAAAAATATCCCACATTTCTACAAGTAACCAGAAATTTAGAGCAATATTATTCAACCATCCAATTTTTTTTCCAAGTCGGATTCACCTATCGAGTATGGTTGGAATTTACATCAAACAATTGTGATCGAGTGCCCTTCCCCCACATTCTCCTTCTCGTCTTAATTGTTGTTGCCTCCCCTTCCCCCATTCTCCTCCTCTATTTTCATCGTCGGACCGTACGTTGTTGGCTCCTCTTCACCCATTCTACTAGGGTGGTTGAATGTACAAAATGTACATTTAGCTTGGTAAGACCGAGTGTTACGATTTTTAGGATGAGGAAGAAGAATGAAATAGAAGAAAAAGAAGGGAAGGGATCGAAAAGGAGGAGGATGGAGATGAGAGGAGGAAGAAGCGGTCGTGGTGGGTTGCTAGCGGTTGAGACGTACGGTCAGCAGCCTGCACATGCCTGACGACAGCCGAAGCAGATGGGGATTACCAATAGCAAAGGATGAGGGGTGAAACAGAAACACGCAGGATATTTTTAAAGAGAAATGCTACTCAGACCGAAGGTTTTTGCGTTCGACGGCCCGAATGACATGGCAGCTTGCAATTGGTGGCTGAAACCCATCAGCGACATTTAAGTCTTTTACTCCACCAGTTGCATACTGCCACATCAATCGGACCGAGGAAAACCTTCGGGCTCATTTTTTAAAAATTAACTTGGAACCGCCTTAATTTTGTGGGTTGTATGGTGGACCCACCCAAGCCAGAATGTAAGGGTCCCCTCGTGTAATCCCGCGTGCGAAACTGTCTGATTGGTGAATGCTGAGTCAGCGCTACTGACACGTCAGCCGTGGGACCCCGCACACCGGAGATTCTAGGCCACTGCTTGTTGAGATATGCGGGTCGTTACAGCCCTCCCATATTCTCCCATCCAACAAGAATCCGATCGGCCGATGACACCCATGTACCGGACAGCCGAATCCACCAACCTTCAAGACGGAGGCATAGAGGGGCGGGCGGAATCTGGCGCAACAGATGGGTCATGTTGGTGTACTTTGGACCCGGTGTCTCAGCTGATGGTGCGTTTCTTCTAAGTGGGGCCCTACTCTACTGTAACGTGGTGCAGCAGAGTGGACACTGCCCGAACGAGTTCGAATCTCCTGCGGTTCCAGCAGCCTACGGTTGGAAACGGTAGCCGGCCTATGCTCGCCACGTGTCACTAACTGCATCGTAGCCATTGGGCAAAGTGCAATTCACGGTGCGAACCGATGTCAGCATACACGACGATTGGTCAATCGCAATCAGTCCAACGGTTGCGATGCTGTTATTGCCACGTGGCATGCACCTACTGGCTACCGTTTTGAACGGTGGTTCGCTGGAACTGTAGGAGATTCGAACTCCGCACGAACGAATGGGAACGAGGGGGGAGTGGGGCCCACTGCAGAGGCTCATGATTGAGGAGGATCAGAGACCGAAAGGCCGAGTTCCAATCTTCTACGGTTCCAGCAACCTACGTTTGGGAACTGTAGCCAACCAATGCACGCCACATGACAATAACGATATCGTAGTCGTCGGATTGAGTGTGATTCACCTGTCGTGTATACCTGCCGTCGGATACCGTCATGAATCGCAGTTAACCACAACGGTTAGGATATCGACAGTGACACATGGCACGCATCGGCTGGCTATCGTTACCAACCGTAGGTTGGTGAACCGCAGAAGATTCGAACTCAAAAGGACTCGTCGTTCGCTTGTCCCTGTTCACATTAAATTCGCGTGGTTTTTTGTGGTGACCCACGATCAAATCACACCAACGACCTCCGCGCTCGTCGCTCGCGAGCAAACTCGGAAAGCAGAAAGACTTATTTCTCAAATTCTAGCCACACAAATTTCGGCAAGACACTAATGGGCTCAAGGCCTAGTGGTTCTTCCTTTCTTCCATGTTGGAGAGGTTCCATGTTCGACTTTTGGTATGGACATCTTGGAGTGTGATTCGTTGTGTTTGGTGGGTGAGAATGCAAAGAAAGGGAGAAGGAAAATATAGTTTTTTTTATATAAATTTTGGTGTTTGGTTAGTATGTCAATTTTTTTTTTTTTTTATCTTTTTCTTTCTAGTGAATTCTTTTTCCACAAAATATTTTCGACGACCTTACACACCCAACATTGTGCCTTGTTAGCGTGTGCGAATACTTGCCAGTGATGTCATCATGCTCACAGGATTATGAAATTATTAAATAGCAGCTGTGGGGGAAGATTACAGCCGTCGTATGGTCCCCCTCCAATAGTCGATGGAAGGTGTTAGCCTTCGAAATGTGACGCGCTGAAGAGCGCTAAGCTGTCACGTGCTGAGCTGTAGCGGTGGTAAATATATTGAATATGATGTCGAAAGGCGACAAAAGACATTGTAGAGTAGAGAGAGAAAGGGTTGACACAGAATGTGGTGACGAAATTCGGCCGAATCCTTCATCTCCGTGCAGTAAGACTATAGCGCGGGAAAAAGCACGGGTCGTCTTTATTGCGCAAAACCAGATTACAAGTGTGGCCGGGACCCGGGTGGCTCGGGTGTAGCGAGTCCGGGTTGCGGCGAGTTTTGATCAGGGGATTGTGGGAAAGATCTTCTGGGGGATCCCTTTGATCCGCGTCTCCACGTGGTGTTCGTGCGAGAGCTCTGAAGGAGTTGCCCAGGACAGGGGTCTTTACAGGGAGAGGGTTTTGGAGAGGCTAAGGAATGTCCACCGTTGCTTTGTCCCTTCCGTGCTTCGCGCTTTCTCGGCTAGGGGGTTTTCGGCTTCGTTCCTCGGTCTTCGCGTCTTCCTCGTTCCTTGCTTGGCCTCGGTGTCCTTGATCGTCGGTTCGCGGCGTCGATCGAGCTTTTGGCGTTGGCTTTGACTTTGGCTTTTTGGCTTTGGCTTGGCCCCGGCGTGGCTCTGGCTTTTGATTTTCTTCGGCGCTTGCACTTGGACGTAGCTGGGAGAGACTTGCGATGCTTTCGTTCTTCCGGACTTCGCGTCGTATCGGCTAGAACGTGCGGTGCTTTTGCTCGTGGCCGGCGTAGTCGCTTGGCTTTGGCACTTGCGTTGCTTTGGCGCGGGCTTTACTGGGGCTTTGCTTTGGCTTCTTGCGTTGGCTTTAGCTTCAGCGTCAACTCGATCTTCTTCTTCGAACGACGTGGGCTTCTTCTCCGGTGCTTCGACGGTTTGCGTGTCGACGGGACTTCCCTTCTTCTCCGGGCTTCTTTGGCGTGATCAGAGTCAAAGAATGCTTTCGAAGATGGTGGGGGTAGCACCGGTATCCGTGCGACGGTTGTGGCGTCGGCTTTTGTTGATGAAGACGACGGGGGTAGCGACGCTTCAGACGATCTGCTCCAGGCTTTCTTCTTCGTGGATGGCGCAGGCGTTAGTCGAAGACGACGGGGTGATGACGCTTTGCTTCTCTCCTCCGGGCCTTGGGGCTTGATCGGGATCGAGGATTTGTTGGAGCCGACGGGGTAGTGCCGCTCCTCTTCTTCTCCGGGCTTTTGGGCTTGATCGGAGTCGAAGGCTTGTTGGAGACGACGGGGTAGTGCCGCTCCTCTTCTTCTCCGGGCTTTTGGGCTTGATCGGAGTCGAAGGCTTGTTGGAGACGATGGGGTAGTGCCGCTCCGATTTTTTTCTCCGGGCTTTTGGGCTTGATCGGAGTCGAAGGCTTGTTGGAGACGACGGGGTAGTGCCGCTCCGATCTTCTTCTCCGGCCTTTGCTTCTGGCGTCTTCGGAGTCGAAGGGTTCTTCTTCTCCGAGCTTTCTTCTTCGTGCACGGAGTCGAAGGGATGATCTTCGTGTGCAAGGGTCTTCACGTTGATGAGGACTTTCAGTAAGCCGATCCCTCGGGACAGGCTTGACTGTGCCTCGTGAAGCCTTGGGTCGATGAAGAAGCGTCTCCTCTTCTGCAGAGCTCCGGCGTTTCGTCTTCAATTTTTCGACCTCTTCTTCATTCCTCCACCCCCTCTATTTATAGGCAAAGGGGAGGGGAGAGAGATATGGGAACTTTTAATTTTAAATCCCTTTTGTATCTCTCTCATAATTACCCGGGATTTATTCATCCATTGATGAGGGGAATAATATTTAGTTGTTTTTCTTTTCTGGCGGGTGCAATTATGGCTGGATTTCGCACACGAAATCGATGGCGATCGGGCGCTTCTTCTTGTGCGTCGGATCGAGGGATCGGCACAGATCCGCATGTGTGCAGACGTCATACGCAACCTCCCCCCGCGCATGGCGATATTTTCTTCCTTTTCTTTCTTTTCTTTCCTTTCCTTTTCTTTCCTTTTCTTTTCTTTCCTTTCTTTTCTTTCTTTTCTTTTCTTTCCTTTTCTTCCCTTTCCTTGCAGGGCCGGCCGCCCCCTCCATGGGGTTTGGGTCCCAATAGGGCCGGCCCCCATGGGGTTCGGGTCCTAGTAGGGGCCGGCCCCATGGGGTTCGGACCCTAGTAGGGGCCGGCCCCATGGGGTTCGGACCCTAGTAGGGGCCGGCCCCTCTTGAAGTGGGGCCCACTCCTCTTTTGCTAAGTGCGAGTCGGGTCCGAGTCGTCGGGTTTGCATCCACGTAGGGACCTTCGAGTCGGGTCCGGGTCCGAGCGCGTCGGGTTTGCATCCACGTCGGCACACGTAAGTCGGGTCCAGGTCCGATGAAATTCGTGTGTCTACAAAGACGTAACCTTAGAATCCACTATCTCTGAAGAAATAGAGTGACTCTCGACAAACTGAGGAGTGCTTATACAAGTAGACAGAGGGTGAAATAGGTTTGACTGGAGTCTAATCACCAGAAGAGATAAAGAGCTTTAGAAAACAGAAAGTGGGAATGAGAATAATGAATTCCGGTCAAAAATATTTGTCGGGTCTGCTATTTATAGAGATTTGGGATTATCGAGGGTTTTAGTAAGTACACGGGGAGATTTACCAGACACCTGATAATATGTGTGAGCCCCAAATAGGGCTGACGGGTCTAACCGTCGTCTTCGTGGGCCCTAGGCAGGGCTGGCAGTGTTGAGTGAGATATGATCTAGGGCTTGTAAAAACTGTGGTTGATTAATAAATGAGTTGATATTTATATTAGAATTGCTTAATTGATGCGTATTACACGTGTTCTATATTCTGAACTGTAAAAAGCCATGACTGTATCGTGGTTTATCTGAGTGGGAACTCAGTTGACTAGTACTATTAGCCTAAATTGTTCGCAGTTTTGATTAGGGTTGGTCCCCCTATCAGGTTAAGCTGTTGGAATGACAGAATATGGGTTTCTCCACCATGATCATTGTCAGGCATAATATTTGTGGCTGAACAGAACCAACACGGTGCACAGATCGGTGAGCAAACACCGGTGCACATAGCCGTGTTTCTGCTTAGGGTAATCGTTCCTAAATCCTGAGGAACCATGACCGGTGGACTAACCAGTTTGGGTAACTTTGATTTACTAACGTGTGAGGAATCTAACTACGACCCAATACCACGGTGCGTTGGGTTACCGGGTTAGCGTTGCATCGACATGCCACTCATACAGGCCATTCGTATCCCTTTTGGGAGGTGTGTTCCTTGGTCTGACATACACCGCATTAAAACTAGGCCTGGTGGTTAACAGTTGAGCTGTTAGACCGGATTCGGTTGTTTGGCCAAAACGACCTGAGGTGCGACGTGTTAATCAACCTAGAAGGAACCTAGCTGCTCTCCACCGCTCAAGTTGACACATGGCACCGAGTGGAGGGACATCGAATTAACAATACTAAACAGAGAGCAGGGGAATGCGAGAGAGCTTAGTAAGTCTGGGAGAATTGGAGTGCAGCCTGTGTCGAACTCTGGGTGGCCACGCAGGTTAACCGGGACCCAGATGATTGACAGGGACACTTGGGTAGTGTGTCGTTCGGGACCGTTTGGAAGCCATGAATCCTAGTCCCTGAAGGTTCCACCATTTCCATGATCATTACGAGTCATTACTTTCTCCTTGTCTCACAGCACAATATGCGTTGAAGAAATAATGCCTTAATCGTCCTGTGTTCCGTAAGTGCATTGCACTAGAGCATGGTGGTTGCACCGAACTAAGTGTGTTCACTAGGGGGCAACCCCAGAGTAGTGTAGGGACACACGTTGTTGCCATAATGCCATGTGGAGTCCATTCCATATGTGCGTGTCGCACTAGAACACGATATGTGTGCTTAGTGATTTTTACTGTAGAGGCACCCTATGTTTTACTGAGGGCACCCCAGTAAATAGTAAAATACTATTCATCACTCCACAATATGTTAAATAGGTACGGATGAGGTGCCCTAAGTGTTAGGGTATTTTATCATGCACGGAGATGGACCATGTATGCTCCCGTATGAGGTGAATAGCCACTAGATGCATGGGGGGCATTTTGGTCATTTCAAAATATCCTGCATGTCCTAGTGGTCGCCCCTCTCATTAGGGAAAACTTGCATGGCCATCAAATCTTCATAATTAAGAGATTAATTCAGAATTAAAAAGATTTGAATATATTCCCTTTAATTGCAAAACCTAATATAGCAATAATACATTAGTAGGCATTTAATATTGAGGTTTAATAAGATAGAGAGAGAGGGGAACGGTTCAAATGGACAAGGAGAGAAGGGGATACGGTTTCCAAGGCATTTTAGGTAAGGAAAACCATGCCACTCTCATATTTATCTGAGAAAGGCCGATCCCCCTCTCCCTGGGTGTATGTGTGTGTTCGGTTTTGCCTTCCCCTCTCTCTTGGGTTCTCATTTCTCTCACTCTTGGGTTTGATCTAAGGTGTGAAGAGAAAATTCTCTCTATTTTATCATCTCCTCATAGAGTGTGTGTGAGATAGAAGAAGTGAAAACTTTCACTCCGAAGCACTCAGAGATTGTAGTGCAAAGATCCAGGTCGATTCGTAAGTTCGGGTGTACCTGAAGAAGTACAAAGCTTCTCCCTTGTACGTGGATACTTCCGTCATCATCAACTTAGAAGATTAACATCACGGTGTTAAATCTCGCACGGAGGTATAATATTCTAAACCCTAGATCTATCAAATTGCATGCATAATATTTATGGTGTGTTTCGGTAGATGACCATAGGGGTTCGTTTCGATTTTAAAATATATCGCATACCGTATCAATCCTATGATCGAGTCCGGCTTCCGTTGCACCTCCGACATCATTTCCAACAGGCAGGTCCAACCGTGATCTTCGTGGGCCCTAGGCAGGGCTAGCTGGTTCCATCATCAGGCGTTGCTAGATTTTGCACCCACGGTTACTGTCGCCTCCCATGTTTCAATCTTTGGACAATTTGTAGCCTTTGTCCTTTGATTGACTTGTCGGTCCAGTAAAAAGAAAAGGGATAATTACGTGTAGGTCTAGTAGAATAATTTGTACTTATATTAAGTCGAGCAAAAAATTAAGTTTACATCTGGTCCACATAATGGATTTAGTTTAAGAGATGATCTAGTACAACTGTTTTAATGCATAGGAGGTATTCTTTCAACTGCTTTTGACGTGTTATTTTTTTTTAAATGCCACATTTGCTATTGAGAAACTACAGCATTACTATTACTAAACCAACAACGCCATTATTGCTATATCGTCACTATCACTTAACCTACGTCACTATTGCTACATCCTCACTATCACTAAAAGAAAATCATTTTAGCTGCTACAGTAATTTCAATGGAGCTGCTACGGTGAAATCACTGTAGCAATAGTGAAAATATTGTAGCAAGTAAACTGAAATCATTGTAGCTGCTATAATGATTTCACTATAGCAGCTACAATGATTTCGGTTTAGTGATTAGGTTAGGGTTCACTAATGAAGTATAAAATTAGGTTCAGGGTTAGGGTTCACTATTTAGGTTATAAAATTAGGGTTAGGATTAGGTTAGGTCAGTGTGAGAGTTAGTGTTTCACAACACCACACAAGTGTTTCGAAATTCCAAAATATTTTTATCGTTTTGAGAAACCGGTTAAACTAATAATAAATGGAAGGGTATTTGTATCATTTTATAACCTATCGGACCTATTGTACTTTCATCTCTTAAGGTGGGTCTTTTATGATATATATTAGTTGGATCGGGACCAACAGTTAATAGATTGTTATTACTTGGACCTAATGCAATTCCCCCCCCCCCCCCCCAAAAAAAAAAAAAGAGGATAAATTACAATTTACCACCTTGAAGTTTAGCCCAAAATCACGTAGTTCCCTTGAATAATTTTTTGTTCTAAATCGGTTCCTAGAACTTTAAGTGTTAGCACAATACCCCTTTTATCAACTACTAAACTCCGTCTTTTAGTAATTTCTTTCTAATCTAAACGGAATTAAAGGGGGCAAAATGTAGTTTATTAACAAGAGAGGGTTAAGTGATTTTGGGCTAAACTTCATAGGGGTAAAGTGTAATTTTCCCAAAAGAAAAACTCAGCAAGTCATCTTCATCGTCCATCGAAATTAAACAAAATCCAAACCAAAATCCACTAATTAATGACATCCAAATCCGAATTAAAATCCATTACACTAGTGCAAATCCGACCCATACCGATAACCGATCATGTCTGATTTAATTCTAAAGCGCATTTTAAAAGAATTTCTTACCGGCCTATTTTTTTTTGGAGAAAAGTTGTATATCTCATTCTCTAAATGGATTCTAGTGAGGCTTATGTTTCATGGTGGTAGCTATATTAGTGTGGAGAAGAGTGTGGTGTATTATTAATTTGTGTTATTAAAATAAAGTATAAGACTTCTTTTTTCTCTATTATCTATTTAAATATAAACATATTAATATATTCACCTTTTTTTAATGGATACACTTCCCTTCTCTCTCTCCCGACTTGTTATATATATAGAGTGGAGAAAGAGAGAGAGAGAGAGAGAGGCATGAAAGGTGTGATCATTTATAATAAAAAAAAGAGCAATGCTATTCAGCCCAAAGATTTTTCCGAATTCGCCTGCCCAATTGATGTGGCAGTGCACACCTGGTGGTTAAAAAGATTTAAAAATCGTTGGTGAGTTTCAGCCACCAGTTGTGCACTGCCACGTCAATCGGGCCGACGAATTTAGAAGAAATCTTCGAGCTGAATATCATTTCTCAATAAACAAAGAAAATATAGAGAACAAATTCACTATCTATCACTATGATGAAGGACAAAAAGATGAGGAGATTCTTCAATTTTCTTAATTAATCAACTAATTACATCACATATTCATAGACCCTATTTTATTAGTAAGTTTTAAGCTAAAGGCTAAATTAGTAGATAAACATCATTGTAATGCACCACAATAATCAATATATATATATATATATATATATATATATATATATATATATATATATATATATATATATATATATATATATATATATATATATATATATATATATATATATATATATATTAATGGGAAAAATGATCTTTCAATCTTTTAAAATCATGTTATAAAGTGATCAAAACAGAAATCCAAGACGACTAGTGCGTAGGACAAAAAAAACATGTTTTATATATATGTTGAAACATAAATCATGTTTCAACCTATCAAAAATCATGGTTTTTTATCCTAGTCAGCATATAGAATCAAACGACTAGTGAGTAGGACTCATTGAACCACCAACAGAATCTTGGCTTGGTGAAACTTTTCTGTTGTGCCTTGTTTGCATGTGCGAATCCTGATCATTGATGTCAAGTTCACAGGATTATGAAATTAATAAATAATAGCTAATGCCTCCCCTCGTTACTATCTTCGAACCTCTTTGAGTCCTTGCATTGCTCTTGCGCCCTGTCCTTTTACCGCTTAGCCAGTCCAAAAAGAAAAAAGGACTCAACGAACGAATCAATTTCATATATAATTATGTCATATTTGGAATTCGTTGGATAGGTGAAAAAATAAAGAAAATAAATGCCAAAAAAACAAACGATCAATTAACTAGGTGCTACCTACTCAAAGCATCGCCAATCCTAAATCAAAATTTCCATCAGATTCGATGTTGGATGTGGTTAAAAGCTCAATTTGATGAGGAGCATTCCAATCCTACACCAAATTTGATGAAAACTGATTTGATATGGAGTACTCCAATCCCACACCAAATCTGATGGTTAAAATTTTTAAAGAAGTGCTCCAATATGACCATTACGGGTGGAGGATACTAGCCGTTGGGATTTGATGGGTGGCTTCCAACCCTAATCAATATGATGAAAGCCCAATTTGATGAAAATTTGATGTAGGACTAAAGCAACTTTTTTATTCTCCAACAGCCAAATTCCACCAATATGATGGATCATTTGGTGTAGGATTTGAGATGCTCTCAGTTATGATTAAGTCTGAAATATATTAAAAAGAGGATAATTAGCTTAATTCTAAACATTGGCGGAGCCAACTTAAGGCCCAGTGGGGGCAAGTGCCCCCACTGAAATTTCAAAGAGAGAAATTACACTTGCCCCCTTGAACTTTAGCTCAAAAACACTTAACCACCGTATAGTTAAAGAACTACATTTTGCCACCTTCATTTCTATTTTGATCATATAAAAATCACCAAATGGCGTAATTAAGTAATTGACAAGAGGGGTATTGTGCTAACATTTCAAACTTTAGGGAGCGATTTGGAACAAACAACAGGAGGGGTTAAGTGTTTTTGAGCTAAACTTCAACGGGCAAAGTGTAATTTAACCAAAAACAAAAACCGATTCATCTCGTTTAATTTGTCACATCTCTGTACCTCTTAGGCTTGCAGTGCTCATAAATTGCAGTCCCACACACGAGCTGCATCGTACAGTCATTCTCGGATGCTCGGGCCTCTGTCTGTGTCTCTTCTGTTTGAAACTCGCAGTCGGAGATGGCAACCTGTTCTTTACCCCAGGCCAGACAGTGACACGAGTCCTCCTTTTTAAAAAATAACAAAAAGACAAGGTGTATGTCAAAACCTTTTTCTCTTTACATCTCTTTCTTTCTCTTTTTTTAGAATTTATGCCCCCACTAGAGTGAATACCTAGCTCCACCACTGATTGAAAAACCCTTTATTACTCTCTTAACAGCAGATGGGAGGCCTTTGGTTTCTCAATGGATAATGTTTAAACCAATTTGAATAGGAATTATACCTTATAACGCCAACCTTTTGATTCCCCAAAAGGCCCTATAAATAGGCCCCACCCCTCGCCCTTTTCTCAAAAGTCCCAAGAGAGAGAGAGAGAGAGTGAGAGAGAAAAAGGTGCCCCAACCATCTTACTACCTCCCATCCGGCGCCAGTCATCACCTCCCTATCCGGCCACCACCAACCGCTGCCGCCAGCCACCATCGGCCAACCCTCGCTAGACCCCTGACCATCGCCTGCGCCACTGCCCGTCGTTGCTCACTGTTGTTGGGACCAGCGTCGACCGTCCTTCACCTCTTGTCGGACCGTCGCATGTCCCCTGGCCAGCCGTCAGAGCACCTTGATAACCTGCAAGCCCCTCCCCCTATTATGCTTAGCCAATTGCTCTGGGGTTAATCAATTCAGTTAAACACGACTAGATTAGGTTTAACCAAGTCGATTAGTCTATCAAACCCAATGTAATGGAGTCATGTGACATAATAACCCAACCCGAAGTCCTTATGGGCTAACTATTACACTAACCAGTACTAATCATTTGCAATGCACAGACGGTTGCGATGTTGCTTGATCGTATCGAAAATCCGGCACGGATTCCCACCTTGCATCATGGAGAGAGAGAGAGAGAGAGAGAGAGAGAGAGGGGGGGGGGGGACGTGGCACCTAGGGGTGGCAATGGGTCGTGTTAGGTCGGGTTCGTGTCGTGTCTAGTTTCGGGTCGTGTCCAAAACCCCTAGACCCGGACCCGACCCGTTTAACTAATCGTGTCTAGATCCTAAACACGTACCCGACCCGCTAATAAACGGGTAGGCCCGATAAGACCGGGAAGACCCGTTTACCACCCGGATCTATTCAGTTGACCCGATCCGACCCAATCCGACTCGACCTGACCTGACCCGAAAGACCCGCTGGTATTATATATTACAGTATCAGATTACGGGTAGACCCGACCCGACACGACCCATTGAATACCAAAAGGGTCTTCCCGAGTCTACTGTGTCCAGACCTAAACCAGGACCCAACCCGTTTATTAAACGGGTCTATCGTGTCGACCCGTTTATGACCCGAAACCGTTTAGCCCTGACCCAAACCCGCTAACATCGTGCCAGGTCTGCCGTGTCGGGTCCAAAATTGCCAGCCCTAGTGGCACCAAAGGCCTCAGCTTTATAAGAATAGTATAGATAGATAGATAGATAGATAGATAGATGGACCAAATACGCTGGGACTATCGGGATATTTTGGGCTTTAGCCCAATATAACAATTGGACTCGGGCGGTTAAAGTAATAGGCCAGCTTAGGTAGATTGAACCCAAGCCCATGACCAAGCAAACCCAATCTTATTAAATCCAGCCCAGCTATGAGGGCAACCTGTTCAGAACTAAATATAACACGGTTACAAAAGGCAAGCCTGACGACTAAAGATAGGCTTATTAAAAGGTAGCCTAGTCATTTCTTAAGGGCAACCAAGAAACCTCCATTAAAAACCTCCTAGAAGTTTTTAAGGCCGTAAATTAGGTAATCGAACTTGAAATTCGAGTCTGTTTGTGGCCACCGATTCAGGGCGTCGATCCAGACCTTTTGACACTAAGATTTTTACAAAAATTAACTTATAAGCTATCCTTGGGTGAAGCCCTTTTGAATAAATATCTTTAGAATCCGGAGACCAATTAAGTCATAACGTGGCCAAAGGAACTCGGAATCGAGTTCCGTTTGGGACAATGTACTCATGACATCCCCTCCTACAACCCTATAGTAAAATCATATGGAAAATGAGTAAATAATCTAATCACATAAGTTTAACCTTTATTACCTATGATGATGTTATACAGGGAATTATTGCAAACTGCGTGATCAGCATAATCTCTCAAATCAATACCTAAACTCGAGTAGGGGAGTTAATCCTTTCTTTGGTTGAATGTTATGTATAAACATTGTGCATTAATCTTACTAGTCGCCATATTAAATGTGTGGAAATATGACCAATTGTAAGGTGTGTGGCTAGTCATGGCTACGACCAAAAAGACGTCATTGGGTATGAAGCTAACCATGGCTATGACCTAAAAGAGTTCCTTGGATGTGAAGATAACCTTGGCTACGACATAAAAGATATTCTTGGGTGTAAGGCTAGCTTTGGCCACAGCCTAAAAGAGTTCCTTGGGTGTGAGACTAGCCCTGGCTACGACCTAAAAGACTTCCTTGGGTGTAAGGCTAGCCTTAGCGCAAGCCTAAAAGTGATCCTTGTGTGTGAGTCTAGACCTATCTGATATCTAAAATAGTTCTTTGGGTGTGGGGCTAGCTTGAGCTTGGCTTAAAAGATGGTCCCTTAATTGGTCAATAGTTACATACCTTGACATGAGATAGTATGATCAATGAACTTTGATAGCATGATATTCTCTATTAGTAACTTGTAGGATTATTTGAATCTCACCCCCAACAGACGACCTTGTTGTATGGACTAACATGGCAGGGTTAGAGTGTGGGGTTTCTTTGGCCCATTAAACATGCCGCAAAAGGCACATGAAGCAGGAATTTCACTGGGTAAAATTGGCTCGCCTGGGCGAATTCAAGACCTCTGGTATATATCGGTATATTTCGGGCGGGTTGTTATCTACTTCGTGGGTGCGCTTTTTGAGACGAGCAAGAAGAGGGTTTATGGGGTCCGACAAACGGTGACCATTGTATGGTCTATTATCTTGCTAGTGGTAATCTAAATCCTTAATTGTTTGGTGAATCCGTGGTGTTTGTTGCTATTGTATTGGTGTATCATATATCTTTGTCTGGTTGTGCGATCTCTGTAGTGTTCCTATCCTCAAATTTTGAGCATCATCCTGAAAGCTTGAAGGCTTCCACAGTAAAAGAGATTGGCATCTGTGCGAGCCTATTTCCCCAGTACACGGAGGATAACCAGAAAGGAGCTAACCCTATAAAAGCTGCAAATCTCATGTACAAGTCTTTCTACTTACCCTGAAGATAGAGAACTCAAGACTTGAGGTACAAGCTGCTTTGAGGATTATTATCTCATTGTATCTCTTTAATGGAAATGTATGCTATTAATTAGTCTTGTGAATGGAAATGTATGCTATTAAGATTTTTTCTTCTTCACAATCAAACGGGCATGGTTAGATTTAACCCATGGATTTTTAGGACTAGGTAAATTTGAAGAGCCTTGGTAATAAATCCTAGGGGGCTAGAAAATATAGCTTTAGTACCATGATCACATAATTGACTTAACGGACAACTTAGGTACATAAAAATTAGGTATATTTTGTACTTGTAAACTCTCTTCAACTCGTTAGGAATGAAGAAATCATTGAAGATCACCTTGTCAGAGTTTGGCTCAGTTTTGCCGAGGACTGAGCGCAACAGGAGGCTCAACGCAGAGGACTCGGGCGCCCACATCAGCGAGTTGGCCCCCTGGGCACCAATTGTGTGGGGCCCGATCACTGGCGGGAGCCAGGATCAAGGCCAGCCTCAAGTTGGAGCCCAGGGCAAAAGTCTCAAGTCCGGTGTTTTTTGGGATGCTAGGTCATTGGCGCCTTAGGCGCCAGGCACAAAACGTACACGGATTGGACTAGGGTCTACACAGATTTTGGAGAGCTATAAATAGGGTTTTCATCCTAGGTTTTGTAAAGGAGTTGTCATTGTGTTTGACGGTTGGTTTTAGGGTCTTGCTTCGGACTTCTCCATTGAGTTTGAGAGACGAAAAAGATCAGGAATCAACATAGGATATTAGTCTTCTTAAGATCCAGTGGAAGCATGGAAGAAGAAGTATGTTGTAAGTCGAATTTAATTCCATATATATTTCTCTAGGATGGTAACCGACACCCATAGAGGTAGAGATTTCCAAACTGCGTGAACAAACTTCTTTGCGTCGTGTGTATTTCTTTTCTTTGTTATCTTTTATTTGTGATTGCGATTGTTGTCGGTGGATTCGATCATTTTCTTCAGATCAATCCGAAAATCCTAAATCGCGTCTACGAGAATGAGGCAACAGATCGAGACCTCGTCTGAGGTATTTTGTGCCAAAAACTTGGTTCAATGCAAAAGATGTGATAAATATCTCGTTAAGAACCAACTATGGCGATGTGCTAGGGTGCCTACTCCCCCTAGGTAACCAGAAGAACAAAAAAAGAAAAATATTTCCTCCTAATTAGCAGCACTCGGAGAGGATGATCGAGGTCGTGAGGCTCAGGGGGAGGTTGCGGGATGGCACCTGCCCCTCGGATGGTTAGTCATTATCGGAGGAGATGTCATGTAACGCGGTCCTTGGCGATCAACATGGAGGCCAATGCACACCATGGCAAAGTGCAATGGTTTGGTGGAGAGCGACGAAACCGGTGGATCCAATTAACCCCACCGGCACCGGAGACCGGCGATGAAGACGGAGCCGTTAGGAGTGGGGATGGACGGTCGGCGCCCAAGCGCCAATCAGGCCCGGTTCCCGGGCGAACCCTGTGGCAGAGAGGGTGCGACAACTCCGGCTGTCGGGTGCCCGGGCGAAATCGGGCAAAAGGGCCGAGGGAGAGGCCGCTGCTTTACAACTCCCCCCTAACTGATGACTCGTGGTTCGTTGTCTTCAGAGGAGAGCGTGGAAGGGAGGATGTTGTGATGTACTCCTACCTCTGGGCGGTTCGACAACACGGCCGATAATCGATCGCTCGGAAGATGTCTGATTTGGGGGGCCTATGGTTAGTCTCCCTGAGGGCTGGTAGATCGTTGGATCGCGGTGGAAAATGTTCGAGTTGGGGGCTTGTGACTAATTAGTCCCCTAAGACTAGTCCAAGTACATAATGGCACTGTCATGTATGAGTGCCAGATCAACTGGTAGCGCCTCGATGGAACACGAAGTCATCGACGATCGACGACTTGTCCAGGCAGTGATCGTAGGGCCTAATGAAGGCTGATGTAGACGGATAGTAAAAGGAGGTGCCAACGGATGTTTGTAGGGGCATGCTAGGTCGTTGGTATACATGTTGTGTTGCAAGGGTGCGGATGGAGTGCAGAAGTGTTAGCCGACAGACAATAGTTTGGACACTAGCTGGCTGCTGTGCTGTGGCAGAATGGGCGTCAACTGGCATTGGACCAGAGTGTGGAGGCATGGAGAAGATCTGCCCATAGAAACGTCTGGATGTGGTGTACAATCATTGACAATTGGGATTCGTGGTAGCTTAATTACCACGGGTTCCTGCGAGGAAAAAACCCGCTTACCACAGGCAAATTATGCTAATCTATAACGACATGACTTTTAACTCTCACTAATCATTGGTTATTCTGCACTACAGTTCAGCAGATGCCATGTGGCGAGAATGAGGCGAAGGATGCTCAACAGCAGAGGATGCCACATGGCGAGGAGTTGGGGGTTCTCAACAGCTGAGGATGCCACGTTGAGGCCTCTCGTTTAGGATAAATTTGTCAATAAAGATAAGTGCGAAAGTTTTATGCAATTGAGGACATACGTAGACTGTTGTATACAACAAACCCCTTCATCATCTGTTTTATTTATTTTTTGCATTAAAACCCCTGTTCTCTATATCACAAAAAGAAATAAATTTTTTTTTTTTGGTTGGACCGGCCAAACGATCAGAGGACTGGGTCCTAGAGGAATGGCTCAATGAGGTCCGATGATCAAAACAGGGGGGCTACAGTTAGCGCAGCTGCTATTTATTATTTTCATGATCCCGTGAACAAGGCATCAACCGTCTGGATTCGCATACGCAAACAAAGCACAACGGCCTTGAGAGAAAGTTTGCACCATAGTGTTCATACCGGGAGTCGAACAAAGAACCTCTCCAACATAAATGCTCGATCGATTAAGTCATGTAGCTCGCCAACTAATATGAAAATTATGATACATTGATACTTATGGGTCCATGGCTTCATGAAACCAAAAAAGACAACGGTGCACGTTTATAGGAGAGAGAGAGAGAGAGGTGAGTTTATCCCAACACATAAGAGATAGAGATAGATAAGTTTATCCCTGTTAGCTACAAGCGAAATATCTCACCTAAAAAAATTAGATGATATAAAACTTTCAACAAGATTAAATCAATTCTATAATGCTAGAAATAAAATATTATGCTAATCATGCAATGACTAATAAAATATTATGCTAATCAACAAAAGCCGACGCTACAACCGTCGCACGGAGACCGTCGCTACCCCCGCCATCTTCATCAACAAAAGCCGACGCCAGAACTATCACACGGAGATCGGTGCTACCCCCACTATCTTCGAAAGCACTCTTCGATTCCGGTCACGCCAAGAAAGCCCGGAGAAGAAGAGAAGTCCAGCCGACACCCAAACCGTCGAAGCGCCGGAGAAGTAGCCCACGTCGTTCGAAGAAGAAGACCGAGTTGACGCTGAAGCTAAAGCCAACGCAAGAAGCCAAAGCAAAGCCCCAGTAAAGCCCGCGCTAAAGCAACGCAAGTGCCAAAGCCAAGCGACTACGCCGGCCACGAGCAAAAGCACCGCACGTTCTAGCCGATACGACATGAAGTCCGGAAGAACGAAAGCATCGCAAGTCTCTCCCGGCTACGTCCAAGCGCAAGCGCCGAAGCAAAGCAAAAGCCAGAGCCACGCCAGAGCCAAGCCAACGCCAAAAAGCCAAAGCTGAAAGCCGACGCCAAAAGCACGATCGACACCGCGAACCGACGATCAAGGACACCGAGGTCAAGCAAGGAGTGAGGAAGACACGAAGATCGAGGAACAAAGCTGAAGACCCCCTAGCCGAGAAAGCGCGAAGCACGGAAGAGACAAAGCAACGGTGAACACTCCTTAGCCACTCCAAAACCCTCACCCTGTAAAGACCTCTGTCCTGGGCAACCCCTTCAGAGCTCTTGCACGAACACCACGTGGAGACGCGGATCAAAGGGATCCTCTAGAAGATCATTCCCACAAATCCCCTGATCAAAACTCACCGCATCCCGGACTCGCTACACCCGAGCCACCCGGGTCCCGGCCACACTTGTAATCTGGTTTTGCGCAATAAAGACGACCCGTACCTTTTCTGCGCATACAGATTTCTGGCACGCCCGGTGGGACCTCTTCTCCTTTCATCCGTACGGCTGAAGAAGCTGCTTGAAGTTTGCAATGGCCGGAACAAACAACGATGTGTTTGCTTCAAGCCTCTCACCAATCGCCGAGTCTCCTCTACTCTGACACGGTGATCCAGTAAATCCGAAGGGTGATCCTCCCCCGATGGTACGCGTTTACACTCGGCGTACTCGAACTCTTGCGGACGTCTTTGTGCAAGAAGTTACTGCCGAAGATGCTCGCCAAAGCGCCGACGAGGCCCTGGTGCATGAAGAAACGAGCCTCGATCCTGGAGTCCATGTCCAGAAGTTTGGGGAGGACCAGCCCCAGCCCCGAGCCCGTTCGGGTTCTCCAGCGGACGTTGCACCTCCTCTGCAGGGGGCAAACATCAATCATCAGCCAGAAGCAAGTCGGCGTAACTACGTCTCCGATGATGACGGCGAGGACGCGAACATGCAACACCGAGACGTTCTACGTCACCATCCTCCGTCCGCTCTTCAGCTCAAAGTCATGCAGATGAGCGAACATATGGCGCAAATTACTCGGCTGATGGAGGAGAAGGATCGTCACATCAACACTCTGCTCCAAAAGCTAAGCGCAAAGGACGCTGCAGCAGTCGGCCAACCCGTCGCTTCTCCAGTAGCCGCTCCAGTTCCGTCTTCAACTCCCGCTCCTGCAGAGGTTGTTCCGACGATTCAAGCAGTTACTCCAGTGCTCTCCTCGGCTCCCGTCCCAGTAGAAGTCGTCTCCCCAGTGCCAGCCTCGGTGGCCACACAACCTCCGGCAACAGCAACGATGAATGCTCAGCAAGTCCAAGCGTTGATAGCCGACATGATGCGTTCCCACGGCAGTGGCCTTCCTCCGATCACGGCGGCATACTCGAAGCCCTACACTGCGAGGATCCAGCAGCTACGCTTCCCAGTCGGATTTCAGCCACCAAAGTTCCAGTACTTCGACGAAAAGGGAAATCCAAGACAGCACGTCGCCCACTTCATTGAGACCTGCAATAATGCCGGCACATATGGCGACGAGATGGTGAAGCAATTCGTTCGCACCCTCAAAGGCAACGCGTTCGTCTGGTACGTTAATCTTCCTCCAGGGACCATCGACAGCTGGGATCAGATGGAGAGGGAGTTCCTCAATCGCTTCTACAGTACCAGATGAACCGTCAGCATGACCGAGCTTACTGCAGTCAAGCAAAGGAAGGACGAGCCGGTGATCGACTACATCGACAGATGGAGGAACCTCGCGCTGAATTCACGAGACCGTTTGTCTGAAGACTCGGCCATCGAGATGTGCACCCAAGGCATGCACTGGGGCCTGCTCTACATCCTCAAAGGTATCAAACCTCGGTCTTTCGAAGAACTCGCGACTCGGGCTCACGGCATAGAACTCAGCCTAGCAAGCCGCAGGGACTCGAAGAACGAAGACTTCTTGAAGGTGGAGAAGAAAGACAAGCCACCGGCATCGAAACCGAAACAAGTCAATGTTGCGGACGTCGCTTCAACCTCCAAACCGCTCAAGATCGGTGGCAAGCCAGATCAGAAGAAGGGAGTCGCCATACCACCGCCTCCACCGCCAAGACAAAGGATGACTCTCGAGGAGCTCGAAGCCAAGGAGTACCCCTTCCCAGACTCGGAAGTCTCCTCCATGTTCGACCAACTGCTGCAAGAAAAGATGATAGAGCTCCCTCCTTCGAAGAGGCCCGAGCAGATGCATCGCGTCGACGACCCTCTCTTCTGCAAATACCACCGGGTGGTAAGTCATCCCATCGAAAGATGCTTCATCTTCAAGGAAAGAATCATGGCGCTCGCAAAGCAATGGAAGATAGAGATCGACTCCGGAGAGGTTGCTATGGCCAACATGACGTCCATCACCTTCGGCTCCTTCTCGCCGGTACTCGTTGCTGCTCAAGGAAGCATGCCCAAATTGCATATCAACCGTCAAGCGCCAACCGCTAAGTCAATTTCTCAACCAAAAGTCTCGAAGCGACGTCAACGTACTCCTGCGCTCACTGAGGAAGAAGCACCGCTGCCCTGGGGGCAACCATTGTTGGGTATTCTACTCTATGAATACAATCAAACGATGACTAACATAATGTAGAGATGAAACAAATCTAGTGCAAAACAAATTGAACAATCTAAAGGGGTTTAGCATGCAAGGTTGAACACAACAATCAAACAAGGTTTAGGTTGTCCTAAGGTTGTCTACAGATATGGCAAAGAGGTGGAAGCAGGAAGAAGAATAAGGTACTTAGCAGTTGTCGAGGCTTGTGCTAGCACAATGCCCTGAAAGCTATTTCGCCGCCTCGGTAGGTGCTTCAAGGCCTCTGACGAACGCTCCCCAGGGTACAACGACTGGACTCCTCTTCAGCACCGAAGGGAACCCCTTTTGGACTCTCAGCGTACTCCAGACACTCCAGACAAGAGAGAACGAGAAAGAAAAGAGAAAGTGGAGAGAGCTTTTAGCTTGGTGTGTTTCTGGCTTCACCGGACCCTCTCTTATATAGAGGTCCTTAGCCATAACGTCCCCACACTCTCAGCCATTGCATGCAACGCACTGATGAGCATTCACTGCTCTGTCAAGTGAAACGGTTGCATATGACAGTGCAGAGGTCCAGGTTCAATGAACCTAGCTCAGCCTCGTGAATAGTGTAACGGAAGAAATAAATCTCCATTAAACATTAAAAAATTAAAACCCAGTGTAAAACAAGGCCCGAAGACCATTCGCGTCCACGCGGCTCGCGAGCCGCGGCCTCGGCCCGAGCCCGTGCCCGTGCCCGGCCCGGCCCGGCTCGGCTCGGTGCGCGCGCGCGCGTGTGTGGTGGGCTATGGCCTGGCTCTTGGGAAGCTACAAAGCCCAATGAAAGGAGTTCCATTAAAAATGCATTAAAAGATCTCCCCACGGGCAATATGGGACTAAACCAAAAACCGGTTTTTTCATTATTCTATCAAAACCAATTTTTGTAACAATCCCCCACAATAATGAAAATATCGAAAACCAAATTGAAAGAAGTAGTCTGGAGTACTTATAAAAGTATGTATAGACATAAGGTGTCTTTCGACTTGAACCTTTGCTTAGTGTAGACTGCAGGACCTACTAGCTGACAGTGAATTTACATCTTGAACTGTACAGCTATATATTGTAAGTCTAGTCGACAAGTCTCACCCATACTTTCATATACATCATAGAGTCCCATGCGGTTGTGCTCTTTATGGCCATGAGCCTTCCCCAGTTTTCTTGAGTGTTCTAGAGAATTAGCCTCAATTCTCATAGAAGCGGCCACACTTCTACACTCATATAGGTGCTTACTATCAAGAGTGCTCTGTATCTATACACCCCACTGGTATGCCAGCTATAGTTAGCATTAAGAGTCTAAAACTCAGCCTCTCAGCGATACAGAATGTACTATCACATCATAGGGAGGGGAGAATTTGATAGCACCCCCACAAATCCCTCGAATAACTTGTTTTCCCATTGAACCTCGATTTTGGGATCTCCAATCACGTAGGTTGGGTTACCGTTATCGGAGACTTATTCGTTTATAGGCCTCAGCCCCATCCCCCTCGATGTACTTAGAACTAACTCTCTAGCTAGTCCTTTAGTTAAGGGATCTGCTAAATTATCTTTTGACCTAATATAGTCAATAGTAATTATCCCATATTTCAACATCTATCGAACAGTGTTATGTCTACGACGAATATGTCGTGACTTTCCATTATAGGAGTTATTCATGGCCCTCATTATAGCTGCTTGGCTATCACAATGAATTGGGACAGCAGGAATAGGCTTTGGCCAAAAAGGAATATCCATAATGAGATTCCTTAGCCATTCACCCTCTTCACTAGCTTTATCTAGTGCTATGAACTCCGACTCCATAGTGGATCGGGCAATGCATGTTTGTTTGGATGATTTCCAACAAATTGCACCCCCTCCAAGGGTAAACACATACCCACTAGTGGATTTGGTTCCTGAGGAATCCGCAATCCAATTAGCATCGCTGTATCCTTCTAGGACAGCTGGATACCTACTATAGAAAATGTCATAATCTAATGTATGTTTTAAGTACCTTAGAACTCGGATTAGAGCATCCCAATGCTCTTGGTTAGGGTTAATAGTGTATCTACTAAGTCTACCTATCGCATAGGCAATATCGGGTCTCGTGCAGTTCATGATATACATGAGACTGCCAATTACCCTAGAATATTCTAGTTGTGATACACTAGGCCCTAAATTCTTCTTCAGGTGTACTGAAGGATCATATGGCGTTCTAGCAGGTAGACAATCAATATGACCGAACTTCCTAAGCACTTTCTCGATATAGTGAGATTGAGATAGAGTTATGCCATTGGAATCTCTCTTAATTTTGATTCCAAGAATGACATCTGCAGCTCCTAAGTCTTTCATATCAAAGTGCCTACTCAGGAAGTCCTTGGTCTTGACCACTACTTCTAAGTTGGTTCCAAAGATCAACATATCATCTACATAGAGACATATGACCACACAAGTCAAGTTATTGACCTTAGTGTAGATACATTTATCTGATTCATTAATTCTGAAACCACTTGAAGTTAACACATGGTCAAACTTCTCGTGCCATTGTTTTGGAGCCTGTTTGAGACCATAAAGAGATTTCTTTAGTCTACAAACCTTCTGCTCTAAACCTTGCACTACGAAGCCTTCTGGCTGATCCATATAGATCTCTTCCTCTAATTCACCATTCAGGAATGCAGTCTTTACATCCATCTGGTGAATCACAAGGCTATGGATAGCGGCTATGGCTATAAGCACCCTAATGGATGTAATCCGGGTCACAGGAGAGTAAGTGTCAAAGAAGTCCACTCCCTCTCGTTGCCTATAGCCCTTTGCTACTAACCTAGCCTTATATCTCTCTATAGATCCATCTGCCCTAAGCTTCTTCTTGAATATCCATTTACACCCAACAGTTTTGCAACCAGGAGGAAGCTCCACTAACTCCCAGGTGTTGTTGGATGTTATGGATTCAAGTTCACTGTTTACAGCTTCCTTCCAAAAGATGGAGTCAGCTGAGGTCATGGCTTCATTATAACTAGTTGGATCCTCTTCCACTAGATATGTAATGAAGTCAGGCCCAAATGAAGTACCAGTCCTAGCTCGCTTGCTCCTTCTAGGTTCGATCTCTTCATTATCTGAAGAGTCATCCCTCTGTCTAGGAGCAGGCCTCTCAAGCGTACTGGGCTCTTGAGGTTTTTCAGACCTCTCTCTATAAGGAAACCGATTTTCAAAAAATTCGGCATCCCTAGTCTCGATGATGGTATTATCATCTATGTATGGGTTTTCAGAATGGATTACTAAAAACCTATACGCACTACTGTTCTGGGCATATCCTATGAATACAGAGTCAACTGTTTTAGGACCTAGCTTGGTCCTCTTAGGGTTAGGTATGGATACCTTCGCTAAACAACCCCACACTTTGAGGTATTTATAGGATGGCTTCCTACCTCTCAGAATCTCATAAGGAGTCTGCTCAGATTCCTTAAATGGGATTCTATTAAGAACATGTGCTGCTGAGAGCACAGCTTCCCCCCACAGGTTCGTAGGTACCCCTGAACTGATCATCATGGCATTGACCATGTCCTTTAAGGTCCTGTTCTTCCTCTCAGCTACTCCATTAGACTGAGGGGAATATGGAGCAGTGGTCTGATGAATTATACCGTTGTCTTCACAAACTTTAGTGAATTCTCCGGACTCATATTCACCTCCTCTGTCTGACCTAAGGACTTTGATCCTCTTCCCTAACTGGTTTTCTATCTCAGACTTATAGGATTTAAACTTGGACAAGCTCTCGTCCTTACTCTTAAGGAGAAAGATTGAACAATGTCTGGAACAATCATCAATAAATGTGATGAAGTACTTGTTCCCTCCTCTCGTAGTGTAACCTTTAAGGTCGCACACGTCTGAGTGGATCAAGTCTAGGGTTTCTAGGCTACGCTCTACACTCTTAAAAGGTTTCTTGGCATATTTAGCCTCTACGCATATGCCACACTTTCCATTTGAGGATGGAACACATTTAGGTACACTACCTAAGTTAACTAACCTTTTAAGGGTTTTAGAGTTAACGTGTCCTAGTCTAGCATGCCACAGATCAAAAGAATCACACAAGTAAGCAGAAGAAGATATTTTATTATCATTATTGAAAGAGGTTACATTGAGCTTAAATAAGCCTTCATCAAGATAACCCTTTCCCACAAAAGACCCTCCCTTAGTCAGGACAAATTTGTCCGACTCAAATACAAGCTTGTAGCCCTTCTTGCTCAGCATTGCTCCGGAGACCAGATTCTTCCGGATGTCTGGGACGTGAAGCACCTCCTTCAGAGTCAGAAGATTTCCAGAGGTGAACTTCAGAGTCACATTCCCTTTCCCAGCAACTTAAGCAACTGAGGAGTTCCCCATGTACAGCGACTCGCCTTCTTCTGCAGGTGTGTAGGTGGAGAAGCAGCTCTTCGACCCACATATATGTCGGGTAGCTCCAGTATCCACCCACCAGTCTGCAAGGTTGCTGACTAGGTTGACCTCCGTTACCACTGCCGAGAAGTAGCCGCTCTGTGCCACGTTCGCCTCGGACTTGTTCTTCGGCCGATTAGCTGCATTGAAGCGGCACTCCTTAGCCAGGTGACCTGGCTTGCCACAAACGAAGCAGTCTCCCCTCGGCTTCTTTTTGAACTGGGGCTTGGATTGCTTGTTCTTCTCCCAGGGCTTAGGAGCAAGAGCCTTCTTTTTGGAAGACTTCCCCTCCACGAGGTTGGCCTTTCCTTTCATCATAGAGGCTCGCTCCCTTTGCTCAGACACTCGATTGTCCTCCTCTATACGGATTCGGACAACAAGGTCTTCCAGGGTCATCTCCTTCCTCTTGTGCTTCAAACTGTTCTTATATTCCTTCCACGAGGGAGGCAACTTCTCTATGATAGTTGCAACTTGGAATCCCTCGCAGATTTTGTACCCCTCAGCAATGACCTCATGGATGATAATCTGTATCTCCTCAAGTTGGGAGACTACAGATTTCCCATCTTCCATTTTGAACTCTAGCAGCTTCCCGACCACAAATTTCTTCGACCCGGCGTCCTCTGTGGCGTACTTCTTCTCTAAGGAGTTCCACAGGTCTTTTGCGGACTTGCAGGTGAAGTAAACATCATATAGGTCGGGGACAAGGCAGTTGAGGATATAGTTCCTACACAGATAATCCTGCCTCTCCCAGGAGTCTAAGTCGGTTTGGTTAGATGAGCCATCATCCTTAGAGATAAGGGTAGGCTTCTCGGAAGAGATAAGGTCGACAACCTTAAGGACAGTCAGATAGAACCTAAGTTTCATCTGCCATCTCTTAAAGTTCTTCCCATCGAATGGTTCAGGTTTCTCACTAGACTTGCTAGGTTTCCTCTCCATCTCAGTAGTCATCTAGGAAGAGTTCCTTTTGAATTTTTAAAAATTTGACGGCCAGGTCAGCTCCAGGAAGGAGGTGGAGCACTTGGCTCGCTTAAGTACCAAGCTTCCTAGGGCAATTTAATGCCGGTTTGTCAAGCTTTCCTCGACACCGTCAAACTTATGAAAAATCAAAGGAATTCTAACAGGTAACAAGAGACTAGATCTAAACACTCTCGTATTGGATCTAGATCTAACCGGAATAGAATAGAACGAAGAAAATAGCTTTCAGTTGTTGGGTATTCTACTCTATGAATACAATCAAACGATGACTAACATAATGTAGAGATGAAACAAATCTAGTGCAAAACAAATTGAACAATCTAAAGGGGTTTAGCATGCAAGGTTGAACACAACAATCAAACAAGGTTTAGGTTGTCCTAAGGTTGTCTACAGATATGGCAAAGAGGTGGAAGCAGGAAGAAGAATAAGGTACTTAGCAGTTGTCGAGGCTTGTGCTAGCACAATGCCCTGAAAGCTATTTCGCCGCCTCGGTAGGTGCTTCAAGGCCTCCGACGAACGCTCCCCAGGGTACAACGACTGGACTCCTCTTCAGCACCGAAGGGAACCCCTTTTGGACTCTCAGCGTACTCCAGACACTCCAGACAAGAGAGAACGAGAAAGAAAAGAGAAAGTGGAGAGAGCTCTTAGCTTGGTGTGTTTCTGGCTTCACCGGACCCTCTCTTATATAGAGATCCTTAGCCATAACGTCCCCACACTCTCAGCCATTGCATGCAACGCACTGATGAGCATTCACTGCTCTGTCAAGTGAAACGGTTGCATGTGACAGTGCAGAGGTCCAGGTTCAATGAACCTAGCTCAGCCTCGTGAATAGTGTAACGGAAGAAATAAATCTCCATTAAACATTAAAAAATTAAAACCCAGTGTAAAACAAGGCCCGAAGCCCGAAGACCATTCGCGTCCACGCGGCTCGCGAGCCGCGGCCTCGGCCCGAGCCCGTGCCCGTGCCCGGCCCGGCCCGGCCCGGCCCGGCCCGGCCCGGCTCGGCTCGGCGCGCGCGCGCGCGTGTGTGGTGGGCTATGGCCTGGCTCTTGGGAAGCTACAAAGCCCAATGAAAGGAGTTCCATTAAAAACGCATTAAAAGATCTCCCCACGGGCAATATGGGACTAAACCAAAAACCGGTTTTTTCATTATTCTATCAAAACCAATTTTTGTAACACCATCGCTCACGCCAGCACGTCTTCCAAGCAATGCTGCATCCCAACGAGCACTCCAAAGGAGATACGAGCAAGAAGATCCAGAAGTCGGTCTGCTGGGCCAACCTTCGGGCAAATTTGACTATTACGTCCTCTACTCAAGGCCTTCGTCCGTTTCAATCGACGAAATCAAGCCCACCGGCTGGGGATCGGAAGACGAGCCAGTGGAGCTTCAGGAAGAGCAAACCCCTTCCAGTCAAGCCACGTCCCAACGCACCCTTCGGAAAAGATACAAGCAAGGAGATCCAGAAGTCGATCTGCTGGGCCAGCCTTCGAGGAAGTTCAACTATTACGTCCTCTATTCAAAGCCTCCATCGGTTTCAGCTGAAGAAATCAAGCCCACCGGCTGGGGATCGGAAAACGAGTCAGTAGAGCCTCTGGAAGAACAAGTGCCTTCAAGGGAACCAGTTGCTGCTACCGATCATCATCTTAGCGGAGGGGAATCCACCGACGAGGAGGCATGGGTCATGCTACCACGGCGACGAAAGCCACAACAAGAAAGGCAACAGAAGCAAGACCGTGTGATGAGGAGATTTCCAGAATGGCAAACCTACAAGAAGAAAAGCAAGACTCCAGGAAGGAAGGTATTCAAAGTGCCGCCAGCAAGCCGAGATGATCTCCTTCAGCAGAGCCTTCCAGAGCTGACAACCTTGCAAGAGTTCTTCCCGGATCACTTCCTCCCAGTTGACCAACACATCAGAGTGTCTTGTTGCATGGTCGGAGTTCATAAGGCGTCGGAAGGAAAGAACGAAAGCGAAACTTCTGAAGAAGGCGACTCCACCGATAAGGAAGACGATTCCGACCAAGGGGGCACTGCCTCTCATGACGAAGCAATCCTACACTTGCCACTCGTGGAAGCTTTGCATCTCCCGAAGAAGGCTCGCCTGGCAATGGCTGCGGCCTTGGCCGACCCAGATAGCTACAAGAGGAAAAGGAAGGATGACCAGAAGCGCAAAGCTGTGGCCTCGTGTGATGCAACGATAACCTTTTCGGATGAGGACTTACAACTCGGGACACGGTTGCATAACTGGCCTATCTACATTTCGGGATACATCAAGGAAAAGCCAGTGAATCGAATCCTGTTGGACTGTGGCTCCGCCGTCAACATCATGCCTATCCAGACAATGCGGCAACTCGGCATCACCAATGACCAGCTCTCGCCAAGTCAGTTGGTCATTCAAGGGTTCAACCAGGGCGGACAGTCCACCGTCGGAATCATCTGTTTGAAGCTTTCCATCGGCCCGCTAGATACAACGGTCCTCTTCCACATCATCGATTGCTAGACGTCATATCGCCTCCTGTTAGGAAGACCATGGCTGCATAAGAATAGCATCGTGGTATCCACTTGGCATCAGTGCCTCAAGTACTACGAAGAAGGCATGGAGAGGTGCATAGTTGCGGACGACAAGCCATTCAACGAGGCCGAGGCACACTTGGCCGACGCTAAGTTCTACCAAGCAAAGGGCCTAGTCGCGGAAGTTCTTCCAGCTAAAGCCCCTCGAGTCCAGAAAATTGAAGAAGGGAAGCATGATAAGACTCCTCTTCCCACAAATCCAGTACGACCTTCCGACAAAGCAAGACTTGAGGTCCAAGAAGCACCGAAATTTAGACAAAGGATGCGCATCAGCCCCGAGTCAAGAGCCATGCAACATACCCCGTTGCCCACCCAAGCGACGCCAGTCCTGCGTCTCGCGCCTCAATGGCTCCGTAAATCCGAGCGATCGCCTTCTACTCCGACAAGGAAGCTGGCCCCGTCATTATCACAGGCCAATGTCATCACCCTGCAAGAAATGACGTTGCCATTATCGAGTCTGACGCGAGCTCCAAACCCGAGCGGGCCTACCGAATCAGTCGACCCCAATCAGCTTGCATTCAAGCCGAAAGGAAGTTGGGGGCAAAATGCTACTAAGTTGCTGTTCAAAGCCGGTTACGACAGAGAAAGCGCCATGGGCACACTTCCCCCAGCAGCAACTCCATATGGGATGACGAGAACTCAAGCTCGGTTGTTTCAAAACGGTGAACAAATTCTCCCGAACCATTGAGGCATCGGCTCCAGTCAAGCTCCGTTGGTCATCAAAACCGCAGCGAAGAAGACCTTCACCTCCAACTACATCGGGGCGAAGATGGTAGACGAACTAGCTGAAGGATCGACAATCTCCGATGCACGCTCTGTTTACGAAAGCCGTCCCGATGGCAGAAGAAGACGACGACGAGCTCGATGCCAAGCCTTGCTCCAGAAGCAAATCAGAGGTGGTAGAAACCAGTCGAATCTAAAGCGTATATCCGTGTTCGAAAGGCTCGGGCCAGTTAAGCAATCAAAGAAGAAGTCAGTGTTCGATCGTCTGGGAATGCCAATCGAGGACTTCGTCTCAACACCCACCCACCCACCCACCCATGGCGGCCGTCAATCATATCTCCATTACGAATCCCGACAACGGTGATACTTCTACTTCGGACGACGAGTTGCCCGACGCCCCGCCAGTCCTCGAAGAAGGGGGCAGTCCATCATTGATGACTTGAAGGAAATCAACTTGGGCACAGAGACGGAGCCTCGACCTACATTCGTCAGCACACTCTTGACCCCTGAGGAAGAAGCCGTATACATCAAACTGCTTAAAGAATACAGAGACGTCTTTGCATGGTCCTACAAGGAGATGCCAGGTCTCGATCCCAAAATCGCAGTGCACCAGCTCAGCGTCAAACACGGAGCCAGCGCCATCAAGCAAGGACAAAGACGCTACCGGCCAGAACTGGTACCCCAAATAGAAGGCGAAGTCAACAAGTTGATCGAAGCCGGCTTCATTCGAGAGGTCAAGTACCCGACATGGATCTCTAGCGTCGTCCCAGTCAAAAAGAAGAACAGCCAGATCCGAGTGTGCGTGGACTTCAGAGACTTGAACAACGCATGTCCAAAGGACGACTTCCCCTTGCCAATCACGGAGCTAATGGTGGACGTGACGACAGGTCACAAGGTGCTAACTTTCATGGACGGATCATCGGGCTACAATCAGATTCGGATGGCACCCAAGGACGAGGAGCTCACGGCATTCCGCACACCGAAAGGAATCTACTGCTACAAAGTTATACAGTTCAGCTTGAAGAATGCAGGAGCCACCTACCAGCGAGCTATGCAGAAAATCTTCGATGACATTCTTCACCAAAATGTGGAGTGTTATGTCGACGACCTCGTGGTGAAATCCAAGAAGAAGTCGGCATATTTACAAGATCTCGAGCTAATCTTCAAACAGCTTCGAAGGTACCAACTCCGCATGAATCCACTCAAGTGCGCGTTCGGGGTCTCCTTAGGCAAGTTCCTCGGCTTCGTCGTCTGACATCGTGGCATTGAGATAGATCAGTCCAAAATTGATGCTATCATCAATATGTCCGCACCAAAGACAGTGCGAGACCTCAGAGGCCTCCAAGGGCACTTGGCGTATATCCGAAGATTCATCGCCAACCTGGCCGGAAGGTGCCACCCTTTTAGTCGCCTCATGAAGAAAGGAGCGTCGTTCAAATGGGATGAAGCTTGCCAAGAGGCACTCCAAAACATCAAAGCATATCTACTGAAGCCACCAGTTCTATCAGCACCAGTTCAAGGAAGACCGCTCATCCTCTACATTGCTACCCAGGAGCAATCCTTGGGGGCACTCCTGGCTCAGAACAATGAACTTGGCATGGAGACAGCTTGCTACTACTTGAGTCGCACTCTCGTCGGCACAGAGCTGAATTACTCCCTAATCGAGAAGGTCTGCTTAGCGCTCATCTTCGCCACGAAAAAGTTACAACATTATGTGCTGGCTCACACCATCAGACTCGTCTCGAAAGCTGACCCCCTCAAGTACATCATGTCAAGACCAGTGCTTTCCGGACGTCTGGCCAAGTGGGCCCTGCTGCTACTTGAATTTGATATCACCTTCGTACCACAGAAAGCGGTTAAAGGGCAGGCCCTCGCGAACTTCCTCGCAGAATACCCTCTCCCGGCGGAATGGGAGTTGTTAGAAGATCTCCCAGATGAAGAAGTGTTCTCCGTCGACGTCGCCCCATCCTGGAAAATGTTCTTCGACGGCGCAGCAAGGCAAGACATAGCGGGAGCCAGAGTCGTCTTCGTCACTCCGGACAACAAAATACTCCCCTTCTCATTCCTACTGTCGGAATCATGTTCCAACAACGTGGCAGAATATCAAGCCTTGCTCATCAGTCTCGAGCTGGCCGACGAAATGAAGCTTCAAGGACTAGAGATTTTTGGAGACTTCCAACTTGTGATCCAGCAAGTCCTGGGGCATACGAAATCAATAAAGAAGACCTGGTGCCGTTGCGTGCGCGAGCTGTGGAGCTCCTCGGTAAACTCAAGGCTGCTTCCATTCAGCACGTCTCCAAGAACCTCAACCAGCAAGCTGACACACTCGCAAATCTGGCGGCTACACTCCCGTTTCTAGATGAATGTTCGCTCGTCGTCCCCGTCTGCAGAAGATTCGTGATTACCGAAGAAGAAGGTCCGCTCGAAATCCCAGTTCAAGCCAACGCGGTGCACATCCTCGAGATTAAAGAACAAGACTGGAGGCAGCCTTTTGTGGATTATCTTGTTCATGGTAAACTCCCCGAAGATCCGAAGCGCAAAGGTGACATCCGTCGACGATCTCTAAGGTTCTACCACTTCAACGGCGAGCTGTACCGTCGAAGCTACGATGGCACACTCCTGAGGTGCCTCGCGAAAGAAGAAGCAGAAGCCGCACTGGAAGAAGTACATGCTGGAATCTGCGGATCACACTAGTCCGGTCCGAAACTTCACTTCCGCATCAGGAGGATGGGATACTACTGGCCTACCATGATCAAGGACAGCTTGGAGTACGCGAGGAGATGTCAAGCTTGCCAGATGCACGGGGACTACATCCGTCAACCTCCGGAGCCTTTGCACCCAACAATCGCGTCTTGGCCCTTCGACGGGTGGGGACTCGATATCGTCGGTCCCCTGCCCAAGTCATCCAAGCAACATCTCTACATTTTGGCGGCAATGGACTACTTCTCCAAGTGGGCTGAAGCAACGCCTCTGCGAGAAGTTACAAAGCACTCCATCATCAGCTTTATCCAGAATGACATCATCTTCCGCTATGGAGTCCCCCGCTATATCGTAACAGATAACAGGAAGCAGTTCAAGAATGCTGCCGTCAGCCAGTTCTGCGCATTGTATAATATTAAGCAGAATTGTTCGACGATGTACAATGCTCCGGCCAACGGGCTGGCAGAAGCCTTCAACAAGACCCTGTGCAAGCTGTTGGAGAAAACCATTTCGAAGACAAAGAAAGATTGGCACGAACGCATGGGCGAAGCACTATGGGCTTACCGGACATCCTTCCGCACGCCAACGCAAGCAACACCATACTCCCTCGTCTATGGTATAGAAGTTGTTCTTCCACTCGAGCTCCAGATCCCATCGCTCAGGATAGCAGTCCAGGAAGGCCTCACCAGCGACGACAACGCCCAGCTCCGCCTGGCAGAATTGGAAGCATTGGACGAAAGATGCCTCGAAGCTCAACAACGTCTGGAGTATTACCAGGCCAGGCTCTCTCGCGCCTTCAACAAGAAGATCCATCCTCGATCATTCCAGATAGGGGAACTGGTGCTGGCAGTCAAACGCCTCATCATCCTCTCGCATCGAGGAGGGAAGAAATTTGATGCCAAATGGGATGGCCCGCACTCCGTCAAGGAAGTCTACTCCAACGGTGCCTATCTCCTCACTACGCCAGAAGGGCTGACACTCGGCCCTATCAACGGCAAGTACCTCAAAAGGTACTATGCCTAAAGCAAGGCCACACCCCTTGCGCAAAAAAAAAAAAAATGAACTACATGCGACTTGATCCCCCTTAGGGGGGTACGTAGGCAGCCTGAGAAGTTACTTAAGGTTCAGTCTGACCAAAAGAAAAAGTCAACAATGGTCCATGCAAAAGATGTGGCAAAACGAGGCGATATTATTAGATAATGAAGAAAAGGCGATACATGGCATAGGTTCCGAAAAGAACGCTACAATGAAAAACAACCAGACAATGAGCAACTAAAAGAAGGTGTCCAAAGCTCGAAGTCGGCGCAGTAACTCCTCTCTAGTCGCCTCCACTCGTTGAAGTTCCTCGGGATGAGTGGCCAGAAGCTCACGACGGGTCGCCAAGTCCGACTGCTGCTTCAAGTAACTCGCCTTCAAAGCACTCTCCGCAGCCTCAGCTCGCTCCAGACGAGACTCTGCCTTTCGGAGCGAGGTGCGCACAGACTCTATCTTTCTTTGAGCCTTCGACAGGCTGGAAGTAGCCTCCGTAAGTTGGTGCTCTGACTGACACAAACTCGCCTCAGCGGCCTCCAACTCAGAAGGAGAGCTCCCCTCTAGTAAAGCTCGCCGGGAGCGATAGGCCTCGCTATCGGTCACGAGCAGGTTCATCTGAGCGACGAAAGAAGAGCTGTCGACTTTGAATTCCTCCAGGCTCATGCAAAACTCTGCACCATCCGTCGACCACCAGTCCTGGAGGGCGCCAAAGCCAGCATCTTGGAAAGGCTCCAACGTCGACTTGATATACTGCCGGCAGCTCGCAAGAAGGAACTCTGAAACTCTGCTCCTCGGCCTTAAACTCGGGCGAGGTGCCTCGGAGTAGGTAGGCAAGACCTTCCCTCCCGCTGCAGCCGCGACAGGAGCCGTCTGCGCCAACGAGGGTGGCAGAACTGGAGAAACCGCCGCTACCGCAGCAACAACCGTATCCTCCAACAGGCACGAGGGTACAGCAACCGGGGAATACCGCTTGTCGATGCTCGAAACTTCAGCCTCCTCATGGAAAGACAAAGCGTCAACATCGATGCCGTCCAGATCGATATCGACCCCAGGGAAGTTCTCCCCGCAAAGCCCGAGGAGATCCAGATCATCCGGAGGGATATCCAGCCCACATGCCCCAGGCACTTCCTGCGCGGCGCCAGTAGACGAATGCCCGAGAGACACCTTCGGAGAGTTCGCCCCGCTCTCTACCACTATGATGGAATCTGTTCAAAAGAAAATATACTGCTCAGTACGATGGAACTTCCTGAGCATAGAAAGGAAATGAAATAAAGAGAACTCCATACCTGCGAGGTCGGACGAAGCAGCCCTAGACGGAGGGATCACCTCATCTTTCAAAAGTCCAGGCTCCTCGGTATCCTCCACCGGACAAGGGACCCTTGGAACCATCCCGCGAGGAATGCAAACCTTTCTTCTTTTGGGGGGAAGACCCTCAACAGCGGCCTTCGAGAAACAGGATGCCCCGGGGGCACTAGTAAGCTCGACGTCTAACACCGGAGCTGAAGAAGGGATACGACGAGTACTGGAAAGACGGCTACAGCTCCTCTGTGCCCTCTGAAGCCCCAGTCGGAGGCGACGGTCCTTCACTCCCGCAGAATGGTTAAAGCAGAAATTTCTAAACTCGCTGCTCGCCAAGACGTCGACCGGGAGACTCGCGAGCAAAGGGGAAACTCACCCTTCAATCCACTTGCAGTACTCCGGAGTGGCGGCGTCCCGAAACCCGGAATTGGTCCCAGGGAAGAAGCTAATGCCAGTCAATCGAGCGTAGAGAGAAGCCCAGAGGCGATAACCCTCCTGCGGACTGATGCGCCCCTGCAGCTGCTGAGGCATACCAGGAACTTCCTGTCGAAATCCCTGCTGGCGAGCAAAGCGGTGAGGGGAGTACTGCTCCACCTCTACCACGTCCCCCTTTCGCCAAACCAAGTAGCCAGGGCGGTAACTGACCATGTTCCAGTATAGGTTGTCCGGGAGCTCCTCGTTGTCATAAACAGTCGACCTCTCCAAAGGCAGTACCGAATGCTCTGACAGAAATTCAAAATCGGCGTTTCCCATCTTCCTCAAAAGGGTGCGAGCACACTCCCTCGAGCGCTCCCAACTGATAAAGGCATTTAAAATCCCCCCTATCCCGAGCAGGAACGGCAGGTCGGCTGGATGCCCGCGTCTGGCGAAAATCCCCTTTGGAAAATGCAAAGCCATCCAGCCATACAAGTAATGCAAGGGTCCGAACGCAGCAGACCGGCCAAGCTCCTCCTTGGCCTTATCCGAGCTAGACAGGTCCCAGTAAGTCCCGCTGAGACCCCTGTGGGGGAAAATCTTCGTGCCGACCCGAAGACTCTCGCAGCACCAGTCAATTGGAGTCGAAGTTGACGTCGAGGATCGTTGGCCGATCTGTTGATTGAAGTTGAAGCCTTTTGATATGTCAATTGAAAGTGATATGCAATCAGAGAGATTGTGACACGAGATGTGATCTCGGAGTTCAGCCGAAGCCTACGTCTCCGTGCTATAGGGAGCAACCCGAATTCACTAACACTTCAGTTGAAGTGACCTCGACAGGCCGAGTGTCACTGAAAACCCTCTGATCTCTTCTAAGGAGAAAAGAAGATCAAAGAGAGATGGTAGATCAGAAGTTGAAAATCCCAGAGCTCTGGTTTTAGAACTGAGAATTCGATCTCTTCAGAATCGATCCTTTTACATTCGAAGGCTCTACTATTTATAGGATTCTCTGGTGGGAATTCTGGGTTAAATGGCGGTTTCTGCTGCAGCATCTGGGGATTCTCCAGGTAAAGCTGGCGGGCCCCGCTACTGTCTTAGGGGGCCCACCAGGCAGGGCTGGTGGGTCCCGCTGTGGTACTCGGGGGCCCACCAGGCAGGGCCGGTGGGTCCCGCTGTGGTACTCGGGGGCCCACCAGGCAGGGCCGGTGGGTCCCGCTGTGGTCCTCGGGGGCTCACCAGGCAGGGCCGGTGGGTCCCACTGTGGTACTCGGGGGCCCACCAGGCGGGGCCGGTGGGTCCCGCTGTAGTCTTCGGGGGCCCACCAGGCAGGGCCGGTGGGTCCCACTGTGGTACTCGGGGGCCCACCAGGCAGGGCCGGTGGGTCCCGCTGTAGTCTTCGGGGGCCCACCAGGCAGGGCCGGTGGGTCCCACTGTGGTACTCGGGGGCCCACCAGGCAGGGCCGGTGGGTCCCGCTGTTGTCTTCGGGGTCCCACCAGGCAGGGCCGGTGGGTCCCGCTGTTTGCAGACTTCTTGCCAAAATTTGCACCCACAGTTACCCCCTCCAAGTTAGCTAGAGATCATCTGGCTGGCTTGGATTCGTGGTGCAAAGTTAACGACCCCCTGTCACACATACAGAGGAGCTCTGTCGAATGTTAGCGAAAAAATAGACTGATCGGTCAAATTTGACCGATCGGTCAAATTTTGACCGATCGGTTAAAATTTGGCCAATCGGACAAATTTGACTGATCGGTCAAATTTTGACCGATCGGTTAAAATTTGGCCGATCGGACAAATTTGACCGATCGGTCAAATTTTGACTGATCAGTCAAAATTCAACCGGTCAAGGATTGGGTGATCGGTCAAAAAACATGGTTTTTTGACCGATCCAGTAGAGATTTTGACCGATCGATTGATTTCTGTTCGATCGGACAAATTTGACTGATCGGTCAAATTTTGACCGATCGGTTAAATTTTGGCCGATCGGTTAAATTTTGACCGATCGGACAAATTTGACCGATCGGTCAAATTTTGACTGATCAGTCAAAATTCAACCGGTCAATGATCGGGTGATCGGTCAAAAAACATGGTTTTTTGACCGATCCAGTAGAAAATCGACCGATCAGTCGAATTCGACTGGTCAAGTCTGACTGATCAGTCAAAGTGATTGGTCGAAGTGATCGGTCAAATTTGATCGGTCAAAAAGTGATCGGTCAAATTTGATCGGTCAAATTTTGATCGGTCAAATTTTGATCGGTCAAAAAAGTGATCGGTCAATTTCGACCTATCGATCGAAGTGATCGGGTGCAAATGGAAGGGGAGGGTGGTATGGTATGTTCGATCAGGTAAAGATCAGATTTGAGAGAAGAAGGTTGTTTGATCGGCTAAATGTTTAGAGAAGTAGCTGTTGAGTTGCCGATCTTTGATCTGCTGCTCGCCGTTCGGGTGCCCGTTCAAGTAGAGGGAGAAAGGGCTGCTGTCGGAGAAGCCAATCGGGTAGGTGTTGCTGTGCCGATCGGGTGAATTTGTCCGATCGGGCGATTTTGTCCGATCGGACAAAATCGACAGATCGGGCAAATTCGACCGATCGAAACTGAGCTGATCGGTTGGAAAAACACTTCTAGCCCAAGATTCAATGGATTTTTGGCCGATCAGTCGAGGACGAAGGGCTGCTGCCGGTCGTCGATCAGGCGCCACCAACCGGTGTCTGGGAAGAAGAGATCGCCGATCGGCTAAAAAATGTACTGGATCGGGAAGAACACCCCTCGTGGGGACCGATCGCATGAATCCTGACCGGTTGCCAGTGACCGATCGGTCGCTAGCAACCGATCATCGGTCTCGCACCCGAACACCATCTGGATCGGAGATGGGCGGGGTCACTGTTGTCGTTGCCGGTGAAGGGGGGAGAAGGCTGCAGCGGGCTCGATCGGATACGCGCTGCCGATCGGAGCCGAGGGCGTAGAGAGCCGCCACCAGATCCGTTGTCTCCCCATGCTGTCATCGTCGTTCCGGAGGGGGAGGAGATGGAGGACTGCAGCTCTAGATTTTGGAAGAACAGGGGAGGCCGATCCCTTTGAGTGGGATATGGTGCTTTAGTGCTGGCATGATCGCACCCCTCCGCTCGGTCAAACGGATCTGGACCGTTTGATGGATGCTTCAAGATTTATCACTGTGCAGTCACGGGCTGGCTTCCCCATTGTGCCACTGTGCAGTCACGGGCCGGCTGCTCTCAGTCACGGGTTGAGACAGCTCAAACCCCACTGTGTAGTCACGGGCTCAACGTTGCAGCTGTGCTCTTTTGAATGCATGAATGCTGGCCGTTGATAAGGGTGTTCGGTGAAGACTTCGCCGCTGATTGCGCGATGGGGTTGAGAGTGGGTCTCTCACGTGAAGACCCCGCTGGCTGCACAATGGGGTTGAGAGTGGGTCTCTCACGTGAAGACCCCGCTGGCTTTAGATGGATTCTCTTGGTCTTGATTGGAAGAGATGTCTCTTGGTCTTGATTGGAAGAGATGGCATCCTCTCTCTCTCTCACATCGGATGAAATGCTTTTTAGCCAACCCAGTTGCTGGTGGTTGTGATCAAGTGGGAATGAGAGGTGGTGGATCGGTGCATATACATGCATGCTTGCATGGGAGTTCCATGCATTATGGAAGGGAAGGCTGTGATGGCATTGTTTATGGCCGTTGATTTACACCTTTGATGTTTGCTTCAAGGGTCAAAAGTTGACAACTCAGGTGAAGGCTATGTAAACGTTTGGTGTATACACCACGCGTGCTCCCAACCCGGCACGCTATGGTCGTTTGATTTGAATTATTCTTGATCAAACACCATATAACCAAAAGGTATTTCAAATGGACTGAACACCCAGATCGGTCAAACTTGGATTTCCTCTTTCTAGTTGGAGGAATCTTCTGCACTGAAATTGGGTCCCGCTACCAATGCGAATCCCGCTCGTTGATGACATGCTACCGGGATTGTGGAATTAATAGACCAAGCTCCCGTTATTTGCGAGCATGGATAATGTTCGATAATGTAGCGCTCCTGGATGTTGTGATAAGATCCCTATCACAGTTGTTGGTGCCTGCTAACTTTAGGAAAGCAATTGAATGCCTTGCTACTGAATAGTGTTGAGGCCAAATTATCCGGTCAAGGTTTGAGTGATCGGCAAAAAACCTTGGTTTTTTGCCAGATCCAGTAGAAAATCGACCGATCGAATGATTTTAGCCGATCGGACAAGTTTGTCCGATCGGTAAAAAATTATCCGGTCAAGGTTTGCGTGATCGGCAAAAAACCTCGGTTTTTTGCCAGATCCAGTAAAAAATCGACCGATCGAATGATTTTAGCCGATCGGACAAGTTTGTCCGATCGGTAAAAAATTATCCGGTCAAGGTTCGCGTGATCGGCAAAAAACCTCGGTTTTTTGCCAGATCCAGTAGAAAATCGACCGATCGAATGATTTAGCCGATCGGACAAGTTTGTCCGATCGGTAAAAAATTATCCGGTCAAGGTTCGAGTGAGGCCACGAGCGAAGACTTCGATTTGAATGCTGAGACTCAGGTCTCGGACTTTGCTGCCTCGTGCCAAGGTTGCGAGCTTGGACTTTCGACCAAATGCCAAGATGTCGGTCTCAGACTTTGACTAAATTTGGACTTTGTTCGAATGCTGCGGTTCATGCCTCAGACTTTGCCCTTGAATGGTTGATGAGTTTTCGCTTTTGTCAATCGGCTTTTGAATCTTAGGACGATCTGCAACGTCGGAAGGTTTTTGAGGGTTGGTCGGAAGATCACGCGACTCCTGGGTGATAGTCGTCTCGTCGTTGATGCTGGCTATGAAAGATTGTAGATTCACCCCCTCATCGATGGTGGACTTCCAGAACGAGTCTTCCCCGAGCATGAGAGCGCGTGATGCTTCTCTTATGAGTGTCGAGTGGTAGAAGTCTTCTGTAGTGACTTGGTAAGTTTGAGAGATGTCCTGCCTCTGGAGTGACGTTGGCTGAATGCTGCAGAATGCATTGGACCTTGATCTTCGTGTCGAGATGTGTTGGGGCTGAGAGCTTGGTGCTTTGTCTGCGATCTTGAACTTTTCATTCGAGTGTTGAGTCTTGTCTTTGGACTTTGCTAGGGTACCGAGAGCAGGTCTCGGATTTTGTACTTGCTGAGTGCAGAGGTGATGAAGGTGTCTTGGATTATGTATCTGAGTGTTGATATTCTGGTAGCTTGAAATTGAGAGTTGTGCTGTTTCACAACCCGAAACCGTTTAACATTTGCACGTAAAGGGTCGTGTCGCAACACGAGGCCCTAAACTTGTTAAACGACCTGGTAGCTTGAAATTGAGAGTTGTGCTGTTTCACAACCCGAAATCGTTTAACATTTGCACGTAAAGGGTCGTGTCGCAACACGAGGCCCTAAACTTGTTATACGATATTGGAGATTGAAATTGAGAGTTGTGCTGTTTCACAACCCGAAACCGTTTAACATTAGAACGTAAAGGGTCGTGTCGCAACACGAGGCCCTAAACTTGTTAAACGACCTTGTTGCTTGAAGGTTGAGCTGGCCCAACTTGAATTTGCTTGAAGGTTTGAAACTGAATGTTGCACTGTCTCATAACTCAGAATTCGAACGGACAAGTAGACGTTTGAGAGCAATCTTTATTCAGCATAGAAATTTACACTTAGAGTAGAGCATTTTGAGATATCTAGCTCGTGGCAGACGATGTTTTCTTCTGACTCGACCATGTATGGACTTTCCCAGTTGGGAGCTAGTTTCCACTGCTGTGCTCTCTGGCAATTCGAATGGTTGCTCGAAAGTAGACTATCTCTAACCCCCAGATCTTTCAATCTCGAGCGAGATCTTCACTGTCGATGTTTGACGGAATGATCTTGCCTGCCTTTGACAAATTCTTGGAGATGTCCTATACGTAGCAGATCTTCCAAATGATACCTTAGCCGGTGGCATTGATCGGTAGAATGGCCATGACTGCGATGGAAATCACAGTAGACTGTTTTGTCTGCAGTGAACTTGGTGTCGGGCTGCAGTGGATTAGGCCATCGAAGGAACTCTTCATGTTGAATGTGATCGAGGATTTGCTCGATTGGTAGATTCCACTCGGTGAAAGTAGTCTTCTTTGGAGATCGACGTCCATCATTCTTTGATCGCTTGCTGGCTGGAGGGGCTGCTACCTCGGCGGTGTGAGCTTTGGCAGCATAATTTGGGGCTTCTCTCTCAGTAGGCCTTCTCTTCGACTCTCGCCCTTTTCGAGCGACTTGATCATCTTCAACCTCGATCTCTCTCTGGATTCGATCGAACATAGCTCCTAGAGAAGGAGGGGGATTGCGGATGAAGTCATTGTAAATGTGTAGATCGAAGCGGAGGGCGTTCTGGAAAGCCAACATGATGGCTTCATCATCTAGATGTCTTCCAGAGAGAGCAGCATGCTCGTTGCGAAACCTCCTCGTGAAGCTGCGGAGAGTCTCGTCTGCACCCATCCTCAGTCGGTAGAGAGAGTTGAGTTTCTTCTCTGGCTTTAGATTGAGTTGATAGTGCTGCACAAAGAGGTTATCCAAAACACCGAACTGGGTGATGGACCCAGCTCGGAGATTGTGATACCAGTCGAGTGAAGGCTCATCAAGACTTCCCGCGAAGGTGCGGCAGAGCATGTTGTTTTCCTCTTCGTATGGTGTTAGAGCTTGCTTGAAAGCAAGTATATGGAGGCTTGGATCTCCTCTGATGCAGTTGAATTTGGGGAGGATAGGAGTTCTCCATCCTCTTGGAAAGGTGGTCTCGAAGAGACTTCGATGTAGAGGCCCGACAGAGGAGTAACCGTCCCTACGACCGTGTCCTCGACCTAGAGGTGGGTCAAGAGGCAAGATCGCAAGGTCTTGCTCGGGCATTGAAGTATTTGCCGGTTGGAGTCGATGTCGAAGGTCCGATCCAAGTCCACGTTGAAATGGAATGGATGGGGAAATTCGGCTTTTTGAAGGAATGCCTTTCTTTTGGGGCCTCCTTGGTGCATTGAGATTTGATGGAGCCTTCTTGTCGCAGTTGCGGCCGGAAGACGATTGGGAAGACTCGTCATCAAGGCGATCCCAAACACTTTGCTTCCAAGGAGCAGCAGAGGGAGTTGGGTCACGTCGAATCCTCTCGAGGGCAGCAGTGCCCATTGATCTCCATTGCTCGGAGTGGATTGAGCGTTGTGGAAGATTGATCCTCTCGCTTGCAGAGGGGATAGGCAAAACGATCCCAGCTTCGGAAGCTGCCTTCTTTAGAGCATCCCTCTCAGCCGTGAGGGTGGCATTTTGTTTCGCCAGTTGGAGCAATTGCAAATCGACTGCAGAGACTTGGTATGTCGATGGAGGGTCTTCAGCAGGAGCAGGGACAGTCTGCCCAATTGATTGATGAGGATGAGGGGCGATCGGTCGATCGACTGATCTTCCGCTTCCTGAGTAAACCCCCATCTCGGGGACAGCAAGGGGCTGCCCGAAGTTGAGCCTTTGACTCATTGAACGAGTCTCAGGACGAGGCTGATGTTGAGTGTTACTTCCTTCTGGTTGACCCTGGTGTTTGGTTCTCGCCATTCAGAGTGCGAAGGGTACAACAAGATTGCCGATATCCGATCAGTTGTCTGATCAACCGAGGGGGCGAGGAAGTTTGGCTATTTGATCTGGTAGTCGAAGTAGAGAGGACACGGCTTCTCACTCGGATCCCACAGACGGCGCCAAACTGTGGGGGAAAATCTTCGTGCCGACCTGAAGACTCTCGCAGCACCAGTCAATTGGAGTCGAAGTTGACGTCGAGGATCGTTGGCCGATCTGTTGATTGAAGTTGAAGCCTTTTGATATGTCAATTGAAAGTGATATGCAATCAGAGAGATTGTGACACGAGATGTGATCTCGGAGTTCAGCCGAAGCCTACGTCTCCGTGCTATAGGGAGCAACCTGAATTCACTAACACTTCAGTTGAAGTGACCTCGACAGGCCGAGTGTCACTGAAAACCCTCTGATCTCTTCTAAGGAGAAAAGAAGATCAAAGAGAGATGGTAGATCAGAAGTTGAAAATCCCAGAGCTCTGGTTTTAGAACTGAGAATTCGATCTCTTCAGAATCGATCCTTTTACATTCGAAGGCTCTACTATTTATAGGATTCTCTGGTGGGAATTCTGGGTTAAATGGCGGTTTCTGCTGCAGCATCTGGGGATTCTCCAGGTAAAGCTGGCGGGCCCCGCTACTGTCTTAGGGGGCCCACCAGGCAGGGCTGGTGGGTCCCGCTGTGGTACTCGGGGGCCCACCAGGCAGGGCCGGTGGGTCCCGCTGTGGTACTCGGGGGCCCACCAGGCAGGGCCGGTGGGTCCCGCTGTGGTCCTCGGGGGCTCACCAGGCAGGGCCGGTGGGTCCCACTGTGGTACTCGGGGGCCCACCAGGCGGGGCCGGTGGGTCCCGCTGTAGTCTTCGGGGGCCCACCAGGCAGGGCCGGTGGGTCCCACTGTGGTACTCGGGGGCCCACCAGGCAGGGCCGGTGGGTCCCGCTGTAGTCTTCGGGGGCCCACTAGGCAGGGCCGGTGGGTCCCACTGTGGTACTCGGGGGCCCACCAGGCAGGGCCGGTGGGTCCCGCTGTTGTCTTCGGGGTCCCACCAGGCAGGGCCGGTGGGTCCCGCTGTTTGCAGACTTCTTGCCAAAATTTGCACCCACAACCCCCGTACAAGGCGCATAATATGGCCGGGGCTAGATTGAAAAGCTCGCCCCTCGCCATCCTGGAAGCCGCAAGGAAGGTCCCCGAACGGATAACCTCGCCAGAATAGGGAAGCACGAACCGACAGAGGAAGATAACCAGCCCGGCGGCTCAGTAAACCGCTCTCCACTCCTCACTGTCATGCCTCAAGCCGAGGATTTCTCAGGGACACTGATTCCCTTCCATCGAGTGCTTCTCCCGAGCCAACGAATCAATGGGCCTCACGAAAGAACGAAGCGGAGGCCTTTTCATTTGAGCGATCTTCCATATCGGGTGGGCCGAAGGTGCTGACGACCTATACTCGCCTCTGAACCAAAAGTCGACCCAAGAAGAAGGACGCACTCGATCTGACTGATCCCGTGCCGCGATGATAGCATATGCCTTGAACAGAAGAAGGTAGGAACTCAGAGCGAAGCTGCTGTCCAACAGATCCTTCAAAGCTGGCACCTCCTCCTGGTAGTAATTCCGCACTTCGGGGCACCCGGAGACGATGTGGACGTCGCGAAGTGAGATCCCTATCTCCCCCGCTCCAGTAAGGAAAGTATTGGTGGCCGGACACTAGAACTCACAAAGTGCGCGGTACATCCCCTCAGGACGGCTGTATTCTCGACGAGCCGGCACCAGAAACTTGGCTAATAAATTCATCTCGGGTTCTGCGCCAAAGACCTCGTAGAGCTCGCCCATCCATTCACGAAAACCGCAAAGGTATTGGACGTCTCCCCGAGGCCAAGAATCGGTACCCCATCGGGTCAGTCGGGCGCATATCTTCGAGGCAACAACCGGCGTAGGCACGAAATCTTCATCACAATAGTGGAACGGAGTACTCAAACTCAGCCGGAGAAGCTTCATGGAAATCCCTTCGTCAGTGTAGATCTTCTCGCTCAGTTTCGGCATCCCACAAGTCGCATCTGCAACTCCATCTTTCGTGATGTGCTCGTGGACAAAGACACGAAGCAACGACAGAAGGTCTTCCCGCCTCGAATTACGGTAACGGTGTACCCGAGTATAGGGGAAGCGAAGGCACCTCCTCCCATCGGAGAGGTCCTCAGCTATCCACCCCGGAGAAGTCAAACTCTCAAAGACGCGAGCCTTGGAGAACCATGAAGGGAAGCAAGTCAAGACAAGGGCGTATCAAAAAAAAAAAAAAGGCCCACACCCCCCTGTCAGGAGGACCGCCCGACTCAAAGTCACGCCACCATTTGCGCCCGAGCCTTCGCACTGCGCTCCCGCGGGTCCGCACACCACCCGCACCGACCCAACTTCGCCGACACAATCGTGCCGGCCCGACTGCACCGACACCACCCGTGTCGACCCGACCACGCCAGTGCCATCCAGCCAGGGCCGCAGTCACCTGCGTATCCGGCCGCTGCACGACGCTGTGTCACTCGCCAGTCAACCCGCACCTGCGTCGCAGCCCGTGCGCCACGAGCCGACGTTGCTACCATCGGCGCCTTCAGAGACCAAAAAAAAAAAAGGAGAGAAAGAAAAGTGCGAAAAAAAAAGGGTCAGCAAGGGGGGGCCCACAGGCCCCTCTACCCCAATCAATGCCCGACAGCCAAGAAGAAGGGGGGGGACCGCAGCACCCCCCTCCTCCAATCCGGTTGGGGCTGAGCCCGACCCCGTCGCCGACACAACCGGGGGGGGGGGGGGGGGCGCCCAACTCGGGGCCACCGCCGCCCCCTTCTCCGACCCGTTCGGGGCCGAGCCCGACCCGACCGTCGCCTCCTTCGGGCCCCGCAGCTGCCGCCGCAGCCCCGCGTGCGCTCAGCCCGACGCCCTGCACGCCGGCCGCCACGCGCCCCTCGCGCCGCCGCCGCCTCCTGCGCGCCACCGCACCGCAGCCCCGCGCGCCGGCCCCGCTGCTGCCGCTGCTGCTTCTACGGGCCAGAACCGAAGAAGAAGAAAGAAAGAAAAAAAGAAAGAAAGAAGAAAGAGAAGAAAGATAAGGAAAAAGAAAAATAAAAAGGAAAAGAAAAAGAAGAAGAAGAAGAAGAAGGAGGAGGAGGAGGAGGAGGAAGAGAGAGGCGGCGAAGGCGGCCCGCACCTCAGCCGCGCTCCTCTATCCTCCCCGCCTCGGTCCTCGCCGCATCGTCGCTTCGAGCCCGCCTTCGCAACGACCTCCAAATCGCGCACCATCGCCGCCGACGAAAAAGGCGACACCGGGAAGACTAAGCAAGTCGCGTGCAACCCCAGGCAGCTCTCTTCCGATGGAGGTCTCTAGAAGCCGGCAGAACCTTCGCAAAGAAGCACAATGGCGGATGAAGGGGGTAGGGGTCCTTAAATAGACCCCCAACCCCGCCCACAAAAGGAATCAAGGATAAGCGCTCTACGATTCCTACGTGTCCAAACCCTACACGTTCTCACCAACGCACTCGTCCTTGAGGGGGCATTTGTAGACACACGAATTTTGTCGGACCCGGACCCGACTTACATGTGTCAACGCGGATGCAAACCCGACTTGTACGCACCAGTGCGGACCCGAACCCGATTCGCACCCAGCAAAAGAGGAGCGGACCCCACGCTTAAAGGGGGGCCGGCCCCTACTAGGGTCCGAACTCTATGGGGCCGGCCCTACTAGGGTCCGAACCCCATGGGGCTGGCCCTACTAGGACCCGAACCCCATGGGGGGCCGGCCGGCCCTGCAAGGAAAAAGAAAAGAAAGAAAAGAAAAGAAAAGGAAAGAAAAGAAAGAAAAGGAAATAAATACCGCCATGCGCGGGGGAAGGTTGGGTATGACGTCTGCACACACGCGGATCTGCGCCGATCCCTCGATTAGATGCACAAGAAGAAGCGCCGTATCGCCATCGATTTCGTGTATGAAATCCAGCCATAATTGCCCCGCCAGAAAAGGAAAACAAATAAATGTTATTCCCCTCATCAATGGATGAATAAATCCCGGGTAATTATGAGGGAGATATTAAAGGGATTTAAAATTAAAACTTCCCATATCTCTCTCCCCTTCCCTTTGCCTATAAATAGAGGGGGTAGGGGAAGGTTCAAGGGGTCGAAGACTGAAGACGAAGTGCGGGAGCTCTGTAGAAGAGGAGACGCTTCTTCATCGACCCAAGGCTTCACGAGGCACGGGCAAGCCTGTCCCTTCGGGATCGGCTTAGTCCATTAAAAGCCCTCATCGACGTGAAGACTCTTGCACACGAAGATCAAGACTTCGACTCCGTGCACGAAGAAGAAAGCTCGGAGAAGAAGACCCTTCGACTCCGAAGATGCCAGAAGCAAAGGCCGGAGAAGAAGCTCGGAGCGGCATCACCCCGTCGACTCCAATAAATCCTCGACCCCGATCAAGCTCCAAAGCCCGGAGGAGAGGAACGAAGCGTCAGCACCCCGTCGTCTTCGACAAACACCTGCGCCATCCACGAAGAAGGAATCCTGGAGCAGACCGCCTGAAGCGTCGCTACCCCCGATGTCTTCATCGACAAAAGACGACGCTACAACCGTCGCACGAAGACCGTCGCTACCCCCGCCGTCTTCATCAATAAAAGCCGACGCTACAACCGTCGCACGGAGACCGTCGCTACCCCCGCCGTCTTCATCAACAAAAGCTGACGCCACAACCGTCGCACGGAGATCGGTGCTACCCCCACTATCTTCGAAAGCATTCTTCGATTCAGATCACGCCAAGGAAGCCCGGAGAAGAAGAGAAGTCCAACCGACACCCAAACTGTCGAAGCGCCGGAGAAGTAGCCCACGTCGTTCGAAGAAGAAGACCGAGTTGACGCTGAAGCTAAAGCCAACGCAAGAAGCCAAAGCAAAGCCCTAGTAAAGCCTGCGCTAAAGCAACGCAAGTGCCAAAGCCAAGCGACTACGCTAGCCACGAGCAAAAGCACCGCACGTTCTAGCTGATATGACACGAAGTCCGGAAGAACAAAAGCATCGCAAGTCTCTCCCGGCTACGTCCAAGCGCAAGCACCGAAGCAAAGCAAAAGCCAGAGCCACGCCGGAGCCAAGCCAACACCAAAAAGCCAAAGCCGAAAGCCGACGCCAAAAGCACGATCGACGCCGTGAACCGACGATCAAGGACGCCGAGGTCAAGCAAGGAGTGAGGAAGACACGAAGATCGAGGAACGAAGCTGAAGACCCCCTAGCCGAGAAAGCACGAAGCACGGAAGGGACAAAGCAACGGTGGACACTCCTTAGCCTCTCCAAAACCCTCACCCTGTAAAGACCTCTGTCCTGGGCAACCCCTTCAGAGCTCTCGCACGAACACCACGTGGAGACGCGGATCAAAGGGATCCTCTAGAAGATCTTTCCCATAAATCCCCTAATCAAAACTCGCCACAACCTGGACTCGCTACACCCGAGCCACCCGGGTCCCGGCCACACTTGTAATCTGGTTTTGCGTAATAAAGACGACCCTTACCTTTTTCGCGCATACAATAGGACTACAATCAAAGTAATAAAACTTTCTCAAAATTTTCTCTACGTAGTATTCTTGTGACAAGATTAATCCGTCGGGTTTTCTAATAATCTTGGTAATAAGAATAACATCCGCTTGTCCTAAATCCTTCATATCGAAATTTTGAGATAAGAATGATTTAACCTCATTTATAATTTGCATACTCGTGCCAAAAATCAATATATCATCAACGTATAGACATAGGATAACCTTTTCATTTTCCTTTACTTTATAGTATACGCATTCATCCATTTTATTTATCTCAAATCCAAAAGAGAGAATAGTTCTATCAAATTTTTTATGCCACTGTTTAGGAGCTTACTTAAGTCCATACAGTGATCTGATTAATTTACAGACCTTCTTCTCTTGACCTAAAGTTATAAATCCATCAGGTTGATCCATATAAATCTTAACGTCCATTTGGTGAATGAACAACTTATGAATTAAAGCTAGGGCTAGTAGGACTCTAATGGTTGTTATTCTCGTTACTGGGGCATATACATCAAAATAGTCCACTCCATGCTTTTGGTTGAACCTCTTAGCTACTAACCTAGCCTTAAATTTATCTATAGTGCCATCTGGTCTAAGTTTCTTCTTAAATACCCACTTATATCCAATGGGTTTACAACCAGGAGGGAGATCAGTCAGTTCCCAGGTATGGTTTTATATAATTGACTGAATCTCATTGTCAATGGCCTCCTTCCAATACGGGGAGTCATAGGACTTTATGGCATCCTCATAGGTTGTAGGAGTATCTTCTATTAATAGAGCATAAAAGTCATCAAATGTCTTCTCTACCCTTTGTCTTTTACTTCTTCTAGGCTCAATTGATGACTCTTCTTCTATTTGTCTTATGGGACTAGAACCTATGTCTGGATTGGAACTAGAACCTATTTTTGTATCATTGGTTCTATTCGGATTTCTAACTCTAGTCTTAAAGGGAAATATACTTTCAAAATATGTCGCATCTTTGGCTTCCATGATGGTGTTGTTTGAGATTTCTTCTATCTCAGAGTTAAAGACTATAAATCGATTAACATTGCTATGTAATGCATAACCAATGAATACAGCATCTACTGTTTTGAGTCCTATCTTCTTTCTCTTATTGTCCGGAATTCTAACTTTTGCTAAACACCCCCACACTTTGAGATAGTTCAAAGTGGGCTTCCTATTCTTACACAGCTCATAGGGGGTAAGGTTGTTGTTTTTAAAAGGAATACGATTAAGAAAAAAATTGGCTGCTAATAGGGCTTCCCCCCATAAGTTCTCAGGTGCTCCTAAGCTAATTAACATGGCATTGACCATATCTATAAGGGTTTTATTCTTCCTTTCAACTACTCCATTTGATTGAGAGATATATGGAGCAGTCACCTCATGAATTATTCCAGACATTTCATAAAATATATATAATTCATTTGAGGTATATTCTCCACCTCGGTCAAATCTAAGAATTTTTAAGGTCTTATCTTTCTGGTTTTCAGCCTCAGCTTTGTAGACCTTGAATTTGTTTAATATCTCATCTTTCGTCTTTATGAGGTAAATATAACAATACTTAAATAGATCATCAATAAAAGTAACGAAGTATTTATTACCGCTGTGAGCGCGGAAAAAGATACGGGTCATCTTTATTGCGAGCACACGAGATTACAGATGCCGGGACCCGGGGGCTCATGTGTGGCGAGCCCGGGTACGGCGAGTGTGGATCAGAAGATTGTGGGAGAGATCCTCTGGAGGGTCCCTTTGATCCGCGTCTCCACGTGGTATTCGTGCGAGAGCTCTGAAGGGGTTTCCCAGGACAGAGGTCTTTACAGGGTGAGGGTTTCTTGAGAGGCTAAGGAATATCGACCGTTGATTTTGTCCCGTCCGTGCTTCGTGCTTTCTCGGCTAGGGAGGTTTTGGGCTTCATTCCTCGGTCTTCGTGTCTTCCTCGATCCTTGCTAGACCTCGGCGTCCTTGATCGTCGGTTCGCGGTGTCGATCGTGTTTTTGGCGTCGGCTTTGGCTTTGGCTTTTGGCTTTGGCGTTGCTTTGGTGTGGCTCTGGCGTTTGCTTTGCTTTGGCGCTTGCGCTTGAACATAGGCGGGTAGAGGCTTGCGATGCTTTAGTTCTTCCGGACTTCGCATCGTATCGGCTAGAACGTGCGGTGCTTTGCTCGTGACCGTCGTAGTTGCTTGGCTTTGGCACGTACGTTGCTTTGGCGCGGGCTTTACTGGTGCGTTTGCTTTGGCTTCTTGCGTTGGCTTTGGCTTTAGCTTTGACTCGATCTTCTTCTCGAATGGCGATGGCTACTTCTTCAGGGCTTCTTTATTCTTCCGGCTTCCTCGACGGTTGTGGTGTCGGCTGGCTTCTTCTCCTGGCGTATTTGGCTTGATCGGAGTTGAAGGTTTCTTGTGGAGATGGCGGATGTAGCACCGATCTCTATGCGACGGTTGTAGTGTCGGCTTTTGTTGATGAAGATGGCGGGGGTAGCATCGATCTCCGTATGACGGTTGTAGCGTCGGCTTTTGTTGACGAAGACGGCAGGGGTAGCACCGGCTTTAGGCCTTCTTCTCCCAGCTTTCTTCTTCGTGCGAGGAGTCGATGCCTTTGTTGAAGACGACGGGTGTTGTCGGCTTCGATCTTCTTCTCCGGCCTTTGCTTATGGCATCTTCGGAGTTGATGAAGATCGTTGGAGAAGTCGGGATGACGACAACTCCGGGTCTTCTTCTCCAAGCTTTCTTCTTCGTGCGAGGAGTCGAAGCTTTGATCTTCGATTGCAAGGTCTTCATATTGATGAGGACTTGAAGGGCCAAGGATTCCCGTAGGACGTGCTTGCCGTGCCTCGTGAAGCCTTCGGTCTTCAAGCGTTGGAGCTTCTTTTGCAGAGCCCTTTCGTCTTTAGCTTTTCGGACCTCTTTCGCCTTCCCGCACCCCTTCTATTTATAGGCAAAGGGGGCGGTTGGGGGAGATATGGCTGAAATCTTTTGGTTTCATCCAATATCTCCCCCCATAACCATCAAGATATTGTTCCTTTATTCGGGGAAACAAACTCGATCCCCTCCTTTTTAGTTGGGGTGGTTACGGGCTAGATGTGACTCGATCTTTGAAGATTGAGTTGTTATTTTTTGCACTTTTGGATCGGATGGCGACACAACGTCATCTTGTCCGTTGGATCGAGGGATCGTCGCGGATCTACGGCTGCGTAGACGTCCACGCCACCTCCCCCCGCATCGAGGCAGTTTTGATTTTTTTTCTTTTCTTTTCTTTTCTTCCCTTTTTCTTTTCTTTTTCTTTTTTTTTCTTTTCTTTTCCTTTATGGCTGGCCCCACCTCCCCATAGGGAGGGGGGCACGGTTTTCAAGAAAGGGGGGGCCAGTGGGCCCCCCTCTTTGTGTTCGAGTTGCGGGTCCAGTGGGACCCGTTTGCTTTGAGTTGGGCCACGGCGTGCGAATTGATTTTGCACGCGGGCCGAGTTCACATGCGGGCAGTTTGTGTGCGGGCCCAATTTCGTATGCGGGTCGTTGTGTATGGGCCAGGTTGTGCATGTGGGCCGTTGTGTGTGGGCCGAGTTGCGCATGTGGGCCATTGTGTGTGGGCCGAGTTGCGCATGTGGGCCGTTGTGTGCGGGCCCAAGTTTCGTGTGCGGGTCGGGTTCGACCCGAAGGCCGTTGGGTGCGGGCCTATTTTACGTGTGCGAATTGGGTTCGACCCGTGGGCTAATTTCAATGCCCACAAATGTCTCCTCAAGTTTGAGTGTGCCCGCGGGAAACACGTAGCGCTTGGACTTGAGCCGCGTATTCGTGTGGGATTAGGTCTTTATAAGGACCCCCGTTTCCTCGTTTCTCTTCATTGTTGATGGTTCTCGACGGCTTGGAGACGAAAGCTCTTGCTAGGGTTTCTTGCTTCGCGACGATGACGCGGAGGATGAAGATGGTCACGCCATGGAGCTCGAGAAGAAGAGGAGATCATCGGATTGCGGAGGGCGGAGGGTCGCAAGCGAGGTGCGTTCTCTTCTTCTCTTCCTTCTTCTTCTTCTTCTTCTTCTTCTGCTTCTTCTTCTTCTTCTGGTTCTGGACCGCGAGAGCGGCAGCGGCGGCGACGTGCGCGCGGGGCGCGAGGGCCGGTGCAGCAGCGGCATCAGCAGCGGCGGTGGTGCGCGCGGGGCACGGGGGTCGGTGCAGCAGCGGCAGCGGCAGCGGCGGTGGTGCGCTCGCGGGGCACGGGGGCCGACACAGCAGCGGCGGCGGCGCGGCGCGTAAGGCGTGAGGGCGGCAGCAGTAGCGGGTGCGGGGGCCGGTACAGTGGCGACGGCGCGGCGCACGCGCGAGTGCGGTGGCCGGCGTGGGTCGCGGCAGGCGGGCCGGTGGCCGGTGCGGCTGGCGGGCGCGGTGGCCGGCGCGGGCCACGACAGGGTGGCTGGCGGCCGGTGCGGCTGTCGGGCGTGGTGGCCGGCATGGGCAGAGGCCGATAGCACCCCCCCTGCGGGTTTTAACAGGAGAGAGAGGGTCGTGGCTTTTTGCCGTGGCCCCCCTCTTGCTTCTTCATTTTTGCAGATGGGGCCGGCGGCTTTTTAGCCGAGGCCCCCCCCCCCTCGTTTCTTTATTTTGGCATTCAGGGTCTGCGGCCTTTTAGCCGAGGCTTCGTTTTTTTTTTTTTTTTTTGCTTGTGCTTTTCTCTGTATTCGACTTGTACTTTTCTTGCTATCTGACTTGGGCTTTGTCTCCCTTTTTTTTTTCAGATCTCGTCGTTACGAGAGTTTTCCGAGTTCCGGCTGGATCGTCGATGCGGTCTCCCACGGGAGTATGCATCTTCGTTTTCCTTTTGCGTAAGTCCTCAACACCGTGCTTTGAGACAGGAGGCCAGACTGTCAGTACTTCAGCTTTCAACGCATGAGCGAGTTTGTGAGGATGGTGTGGCCGATGGCTCTTGTCGTGTGTTGAAACTTGGCGAGCGTATCCTCACTGACGAAGGATCTTCACGGTAGGTTGTTCGACCAAGTTTGGGGTTGCCGTTCCACCACACTGGCGATGAATTGGTTCCGGTCCCCGTTGTTGCTTTGAAGATATGTTCCCGTCGTACACGGTGGGGTGTGGAGATTCAAAGGCGTGAAGATGTAACATATCTGGGAGGTTTTCGGGACTGGATGCGAGAGCTGTCTGGTGCGTTGGAGGCAGAGCCAGGGATGGAGTGTTTGGTGAGGTTCGTGGAGCCGGCTTGTTGGGAGTACAACCGACCAGACGGTATGTACCGGGCTCTTTGCGAGCAGTGGTGCCCTGAAACCAACACCTTTTTGACTGGAGCAGGTGAAATCGGAATCACCCTTCGTGACGTGCACATTGTCTCCGAATGCCCAGAAGTTCAGAGCTATTATCAAGAGGAGGTTCCTTCTTTGGAGGTCTTGACGGACCTAGACGAGTCTCCTAGCTCCTGCCTCTTGCTTTTTAAGACATATGCTATTATAGCAGCGCGTGAGCAGTCAGATCGAGTACTCCACTCAGCTTGGGTGGACTTCTGGTTTCGAGGAGAATATCGCCACGCCCCCCCCCCCTCGAGTCACCCGATGTGGAGGTACGCATCGTCAAAGAAACCGGCATCTGGCACTTTCCGGTGACCGATTGAATCTCTGAGGAAAGAATGGTGCTCCATGGCGGGGGCGCAACGTCCCTGGGAGGTTTTGGGACTGGAGGAATGCAGCGATGCTTGGCGTGCTGCTTACTGGTCAGCGGGGTTGGTACTTTTTCTTTGCCGCTTTGCTCTGCCCTGGAATGGAGATGTGATACGCCCTGGGACCTTCCTTGCAGCTGCTCGGATGATGAACGGAGAATTTCTTAACATGGCGCTGGCGATCCTCTGCTCGTTGTACCAAGGGCTTAGTGGAACATACTGGAGTCTATCGAGTGCGGATAATGTAAGAGGGGAAGTAGGCAGGGCCAGTTCCTTTTGCCCCCTGCATTACCTTTATGGTTGGATTGGGCTCCACTTTTCGAAGGGGATCTTTGCAGCACGTGGACCTTCGACCTCGGTGCCCTTCCTTCCTTGTGTAGGAGGTGTGATGAACGCTTATTACGCATAGGAGCGTCCGAAGCCCAGTGCTCGTGAGTGGTTGAGACGTATGGGCCCTTCTGACTTTGACTTTGTATCGGAGAATGCACTTGCACCTTCTACAAGATCCCTAGTATGTGATGGGCCGGAGATGCCCGAGCACTTGTACTGGAGTATGGTGAGTTGCAGGCCCGGGTATCTCGTTTGGCGTCATGGGAATGCAGTGTAGGTGGCACGGTACTCTCCCTACCGGTTTGCTCGACAGCAAGGTTTCCGCCAGGAGTTGCCGGGGACTCCTTTGCGCATGCAGTCACGTTACACTCCGCAGGAAGCGTACCGCCTCTGGGGAGCACTTTATGATCGATTTATTGGGTGCATTTTCTCACCGGGGATTAAGTCGGGCGGAAAGGATGCTGTAACTCCTGAGTATCGTTGTTGGGTCAACGAGTCAGTGCTTCCCTTCCTGGCTAGCTTTCCGCTGGATATCCTTGCTAGTAGCGAGCGAGTTGACTTTTCTTTTGACCCTTCGGCGGGGTCAGAGGATCGCCGTCTTTGGTCCGAGGAGCGACGATCGGAGAGGTCTCGCGGTCATCGAGAGAGTACTTCCCAGGCTTCTCCTTCTATGCAAGAGGTTGAGATGGCTTCGTCTTCCAAGGTTCAGAGTCTTCCTGAGACTCTGACTTCTTGGAGTGGACGTGCTTCTCCCAAAAGAAGGAAGTTGGATTTCTTGTGTGAGGCCGCTTTGGATGACACTAATGAGGCAGAGCCAGCTCGAGAGGGAAAGCCAGGGCTTTTTGCAGATGAGGTAATCCCTCTTTCTGGGGTAGCTTCACCGGATGCCGCAAGTATATCTCATTTCTAGTTGCTCATGGATTTCTTTGTTTGTATTCTCATTTCATTGGATGAGTTGTTTAATTCTCATTTTGGTAGGTTCTGCTGGATTGGACTGCGAGTCTGCCCCCAACGGGGTTAGGCAAGAATGCTCTCCCATCAGAGCGACGTTGATCGAGAGTGGCGGGTTGGATGTACCCTGGGATAACTTGGAGCTTTTGGGAGCGTGTGGAGCAGATTTTGCCAGTAGTGCTGTCAACCTGGTTGATATTGACATGGAGCAGTTGGGCTTTGGGGAGGAGGATGAGGTCTCCAGTGTAGGGAGAGAACAGACTCCTCTGGTCAAGCCTGGTATTCTGGCAGGGATTATTCCCGCAGTCGTTTTGTCGGAAGGTTTGCCTGTAGCTTCTCCTCTGGCTCCGGTAGTACCGCTGACTGTTATCACAGCGATGGTTCAGGAGGCAGTTCCTGCACTTGAGTCTTCAGGACCGGAGCCCACCTTGCCGGTGCACTCAGGGGCTGGCGAGCGAAAGTGCAGTTCGCGAGGCCTTCTTTCTGTGCTTCTTTTGGAGAGCTGTCGGAAGTATATCCAGGCAACGCTCACACCTTTTCAGGAGGATGGTCTTGATGCTTTGAATGGCTGGTGGGTCCTCGAGGGTCCTGAGTTTTGTGAGAGTCTGGCGGCTTTCCAGGTAGATGGCTCTTAGTTTGAGGCACGGATGCATGCTTTCTTGGCGGACAGTAAAGCTCATCGCTTGAAATGGGCTTCGATGGAAGATGACCTTCCCCTGGTACTAGCAAAGGCCGAGGATGAGGAGCGTCGTCTGGGAGAGCAGTATGCACTTGCCACTGCGAGCCTTGTTCGGGCGCGGAAGAAGCTAGAGGCTGCTCGCACATCTTTTGAGAAAGCTGAGACGATCGAGAAATCTTTTGGAGCAGATCTCGCAAAGCAACGTATTGAGCTGGCGACGCATCGGAAGCGGATAGCTTCTCGGTCTTTGGAGCTGCAGCGCATGGAGGTTACTGGCGGCGAGCTGCTCCAATGTCTTAAAGAGTTTAACTCGCTTTACTAGCAGTGTTGCATTTCCTTTTCTTTTTTGTCATTTCTGCTGGATAGACTCGTAGTTTTGCTTTCTTTCGTTTTGATGATAACTTAATATCATGCATCTATTTTCTGGACTTATCTTCTGGAATGGTGGTGTCTGGATGTTCTCTCTTTTTTTTTGTTTGGACTGAACCTTTACAGGCTGCCTACGTACCCTACTGAGAGGGATCAAGTCACTCGTAGTTACTTTTTTTTTTTTGCAAGGAGTGTAGCCCTGCTTTTAGGTGTAGTACCTTTTGAGGTACTTACCATTGATAGGGCTGAGTGTAAGCCCTTCTGGCGTGGTGAGAAGATATGCACCGTTGGAGTAGACCTATTTGACAGCGTGCGGTCCATCCCATTTGGCGTCGAACTTCTTTCCTCCTCGATGCGAAAGAATGATGGGGCGTTTGACTGCCAGCACCAATTCTCCTATTTGGAAGGATCAAGGGCGAATTCTTTTGTTGAAGGCTCACGTTAACCTAGCTTGATAGCATTCCAAGCGTTGCTGGGCTTTGAGGCACTTTTCATCCAGTGCTTCCAATTCTGCTAAGCGAAGTTGGGCGTTGTCGCTGTTGACAAGGCCTTCTTGGATGGCTATCCTGAGTGACGGGATTTGGAGCTCAAGCGGGAGGACGGCTTCTACTCCGTACACCAGTGAGTACGGAGTTGCCTGTGTCGGTGTGCGAAAGGAGGTGCGATATGCCCATAATGCTTCGCCCATGCGTTCATGCCAGTCTTTCTTCGACTTTGAGACGACTTTCTCCAAAAGCTTGCAAAGAGTTTTGTTGAAAGCTTTCGCTAAGTCGTTGGCCGATGCGTTGTACATGGTTGAACACCTTTGCTTGATATCAAATTTGGCACAAAACTGGCTGACTGCGGCAGTCTTGAATTGCTTCCCGTTGTCCGTAACGATATAGCGAGGGATGCCGTACCGGAAGATGATGTCGTTCTGGATGAAGTTGATGACAGAGTGCCTGGTAACTTCTCGCAATGTACTGCCTCAGCCCACTTGGAGAAGTAATCTGTTGCCGCCAGGATGTAAAGGTGCTGCTTGGATGACTTGGGTAGCGGACCGACAATATCGAGTCACCATCCATCGAAGGGCCATGATACGATGGTTGGATACAAAGGTTCCGAAGACTGACGGATGTAGTCGCCATGCAACTGGCAAGCGTGGCATGTTTTTGCAAACTCGAGGGAGTCTTTGATCATAGTGGGCCAGTAATACCCCATCCGCCTGATGCGGAAATGAAGCTTTGGACCGGACTGATGTGAGCCACAGATCCCGGCATGGACTTCTTCTAGTGCTGTTTCTGCTTCTTCTTTTGCAAGACACCTCAGGAGCGTACCATCGTAGCTACGACGGTACAACTCGTTGTTGAAGTGGAAGAATTTCAGAGACCGCCGGCGAATGTCGACCTTACGCTTTGGATCTTCATGGAGCTTCCCGTGGACAAGAAAGTCTATGAATGGTTGTCTCCAATCTATCTCGTCGATCACGAGAACGTGTACTGCATTGACTTGGTCCGGGATTCCCATAGGGAGGTCCTCCTCGGTGATCACCATCCTCTTACAGATAGGGATGCTGAGTTGGCTTCTTTCTAGGAACGGAAGTGTAGCTGCTAAATTTGTGAGTGCATCAGCCTGCTGATTAAGGTTTCTGGGAACATGCTAGATTGAAGCATTTTTTAGCGTATCAAGGAGTTTCAGAGCTCGCAGATGTAATGGCACGAGATCTTCTTTGTTGACTTTGTATGCTCCCAATATTTGCTGAATGACGAGTTGAGAGTCGCCAAAAATTTCGAGCCCTTGAAGTTTCATATCATTGGCGAGTTTGAGGTCAATAATCAAGGCTTGATATTCCGCCCTATTGTTGGAGCATGGTTCTGATAGTAGAAATGAGAAGGGGAGTACTTCGTCGTTTGGCGTGACGAAGATAACTCCTGCTCCTGCCACGTCTTGTCTTGCTGCACCGTCGAAGAATATTTTCCAAGAAGGGATGATATCGATGCAAAATACTTCTTCGTCTGGGAGATCTTCTGATAGTTCCCATTCCGCTGGAAGGGGGTATTCTGCCAGGAAGTCTGCGAGAGCTTGATCTTTGACCGCCTTACGAGGGACAAAGGTGATTTCAAACTCAAGGAGGAGTAAAGCCCACTTGGCCAAACGTCCGGAGAGCACTGGTCTTGACATGATGTATTTGAGTGGGTCGGCTTTTGAGATGAGTCTGATGACGTGAGCTAAAATGTAGTGTCGCAGCTTCTTTGTAGCGAAGATGAGCTCCAGACAGACCTTCTCAATCGGGGAGTAGTTTAGCTCCGCACCGATAAGAGTGCGGCTCAAATAGTAACATGGTGTTTCCTTGCCTAGCTCGTTGTCTTGAGCTAGGAGACTGCTCCTGGGCGCTGGTGTAAAGGACCAATGGCTTTCCTTGAACTGGTACTGTCAGAACTGGAGGCTTGAGTAAGTAATTCCTGATGTTTTGGAGAGCTTCTTGACAAGCTTCATCCCACTTGAATGGTGCTCCTTTATTCATGAGGTGACTGAAGGGCCTACATTTTCCAGCTAAGTTGGCGATAAACCTCTTGATATATACTAGATGGCCCTGGAGACCTCTGAGGTCTCGCACTATTTTTGGGATTGGCATATTGAGAATAGCATCTATTTTGGATTGATCTATCTCGATGCCTCGATATCGTACGACAAAGCCGAGAAACTTACCCGAGGAGACTCCTAATGCGCATTTAAGCGGGTTCATGCGGAGCTGGTATCTTCGAAGCCGTTTGAAGATTAGCTCGAGGTCTTGAAGATGTGCTGACTTTTGTCTTGATTTTACCACGAGGTCGTCGACGTAGCATTCCACATTCTGATGAAGGATATCGTTGAAAATTTTTTGCATGGCTCGTTGGTAGGTAGCTCCTGTATTTTTCAAGACGAAAGGCATAACTTTGTAGCAGTAGATCCCTTTTGGCGTACGGAATGCCATAAGTTTTTCGTCTTTGGGGGCCATGCGGATCTGGTTGTAGCCTGAAGATCCATCCATAAAGGTTAGTACTTCATGGCCAGTTGTCGCATCTACCATCAACTCTGTGATTGGTAACGGGAAGTCATCTTTGGAACATGCATCATTTAAATCCCTGAAGTCCACACATACTCTGATTTGACCATTCTTCTTCTTGACTGGGACAACGCTAGAGATCCACGTTGGATATTTGACTTCTCGGATGAAACCGGCTTCAATGAGCTTGTTGATTTCGCCTTCTATTTGCGGTATTAATTCTGGCCGGTAGCGTCTTTGTCCTTGCTTGATGGCGCTAACTCCATGTCTGACAGCGAGCTGGTGTACTGCGATCTTGGGGTCAAGTCCCGGTATTTCCTTGTAGGACCATGCGAAGACATCTCTGTATTCTTGGAGTAGCTTGATGTATGCAGCCTCTTCTTCGGGAGTCAGGAGTGCACTTACGAATGTAGGTCGAGGATCCTCCTGTGTCCCCAAGTTGATTTCCTTCAAATCGTCGATAGTAGATTGCCCCCCTTCTTCGAGGACTGGCGGGGCGATAGGCAACTCGTCGTCCGAAGTAGAAGTGTCGTCGAGTAAAGTGTCGGAAATTGTTATATGATTAACATAGACCAAAATGATATCGTTGAAGCTGTCAGTAGTGAAGACGGTCATGGGTGGGAGGATGGGAATGTTATTTCTCACCTCAGTAGGTGGTTTTCCCAAACGGTCAAATACTGACCTTCGCTTTACTTGTCTGATTGGCCCGAGTCTTTTGAATACTGATATAGGCTTTTGGCTTGACTGGTTTTTGATGCTCTTATTTTGCTTCTGAGGTATGGTCCAACGTCTAGCTCGATATCATCTTCTTTTGGTGAACTTAGTATGGCGATGAACGACATTGGTGGAGCGTGCGTCGGAGGCTAACGATCCTTCTTCTGCTTCATCTACCAACTTCACCTCAATGTAGTTAGAGGTGAAGGTCTTCTCTCCCGTGACCTTTATGACCATTGGGGTTTGACAGGAACCGATGCCTTGCCGATTTGGTGGATCTGTTCGCTGCTTTGAAGGAGACGGGCTTGAGTCTTGGTCATCCCGTGTGGTATTGGAATTGACGGGAGCGTACTCATCTGTGCGGCACTGTCTTCGTCGTAGCCAGCTTTGAACAGCAGCTTGGCGGCATTTTGCCCCCAGCTTTCTTTTGCCTTGAATGTGAGTTGGCTGGATTTGAAGGAATCGATAGGTTTTGGCGGACTTGAAGCTTGCCCCAGTCTGGGTAGTGGCAGTGTCATCTCTTGCAGAGTGATGACATTAGCCTCCGATAGCGGCTGAACCATTTCTTTTGGCGAGGCAAAAGATGGTCCTTCATGTTTGCGCAGCCACTGAGGCATGAGGCGCAGAACTGGCATAGTGTGGACAGGCAACGGAGTATGCTGCATGGATCTTGGCTTGGAGCTGATGCGCATCCTTCGTCTTGGCACTAGCACTCCTTTGACTTCGTGTATCGCCTTAGATGGTGGCACTGGATTTGGAGTTGGCAGAGTTTTATCCTGCTCCATCTTTTTAGCTTTCTGAGTTCGAGGAGCTTTAGCTGGAAGGACTTCTGCAACGAGGTCCTTTGCTTGGTAAAATTTGGCATCAGCGAGGTATGCTTCGGCCTCATTGAATGGTTTGTCATCTGCAATGATGCATTTCTCCAGGCCCTCCTTATAGTACTTGAGGCATTGGTACCAGGTGGAAACTATGACACCGTTTTTATGTAGCCACGGTCTTCCTAGCAAGAGGCGATATGATGTCTGACAGTCAATGACATGGAAGAGAACTGTCGTGTCAAGCTGGCTGATGGAGAGTTTTAGATGAATGATTCCTATTGTGGACTATCCGCCCTGGTTGAACCCTTGAATGACCAGCTGGCTTTGTGAAAGTTGGTCGGTGGTAATACCATGCTGCCGCATTGTTTGGATGGGCATGATGTTGACAGCGGAGCCGCAATCCAATAGGATTCGATTTACCGGCTTCTCGTTGATGTATCCCGAGACATAGACAGGTCGATTGTGCAGTCGTGCTCCGAGCTGCAGGTTTTCGTTTGAGAAAGTTATTGCCGCGTTGCAGGAGACAATAGTTTCATCTTTCTTGACATTTTTCTTTTTTCTTTTGTAGCCATCTGGATCTGCTAGAGCCTCGGCCATTGCTAGGCGAGCCTTCTTTGGAAGGTGTAGTACTTCTATGAGCGGCAAGTGCAAGATTACCTCATCGTGGGTAGCAGCACTGTCTTTGTCGAAATTATCATCCCCGTCGTCGGTGTTGCTTTCTTTAGAAGACTTAATCTTATCCTCTTCTTCCGGTGCCATGTGGATCTCGACCATGCAACAAGAGCCCCTGTGATGTTGATCAGCTGGGAGGAAGTGATCGGGGAAGAATTCTTGCAATGTTGCCGGTTCTGGAGTATTTTGTAGGAGGAGATCATCAGGATCTGCTGGTGGTATTTTGAATGCTTGCTTCCCTGGAACTTTACTTTTCTTTTTGTAAGTTCTTCGTTCAGGAAGTTTTCTTGTCACCCGATCTAGCTTGCGACTTCTTGCCGTCCATGGCCTTCGCCTGCGAGGTAGCATGATCCATGCGTCTTCATCAGTGGATTCTCCCTCACTAAGGTGAAGGTTTGAAGTGGTAGCCGCAGTTTCTTCGTAGGTCGGGGAGACTTGCTCCTCTGGAGACTCCACTGGCTTATCTTCTGATCCCCAGCTGGTGGGTTTGATCTCTTCCATTGAGACATGCAAAGGTTTGGAGTAGAGGACGTAATAGTCGAATTTTCCTGAGGTCTGGCCTAACAGACCGACCTCTGGGTCTCCTTGCTCGTACCTTGTCTAGAGAATTTGTTGGGACATGGCTTTGTTCGAGCGAGATACCGATGTAGGCGACGGTTACCCCCAGGGTAGTGACGTTTCTTCTTTAGCGAACGTAGGAGCGTGTCGTCGTCACCTTGAGACTTTTCGTTGAGGAGCTAACTTCGTGATTGGTCTCTGGCGATTGATGCACAACTTGGGCCTTTTCTGGTGTGTAGTAATGAGTACTGGCTGAAATGAACCGAAGGTGATGGACGTCATGTTTGCTGTTACGATGTCACCGGAGTTGATCGATCTCAATTTTCCCTTGCTTTGCGAGCGTCATGATCTTTTCTTTGAAGACGAAACATTTCTCGATAGGATGGCTAACCACTCGATGGTATTTGCAGAAGAGTGGATCGTTGACACGATGCATCTGTTCGGACCTTTTTGAAGGAGAAAGCTCGATCATCTTCTCTTGTAGTAACTGATCGAACATGGAGGAGACTTCCGAGTCTGGAAAGGGATATTCTTTGGCCTCAAGCTCTTCAAGAGTTATCCTCGACTGTCTTTGGGGTGGAGGCGGTGGTATGGCAGTTCCTTTTTCTTGATCCGATTTACTGCTGATTTTGAGTGGCTTGGAGGCCGAGGCGATGTCGGTGATGTTAACTTGCTTTGATTTGGGCGTCGGTGGCTTGTCTTTCTTCTCCACCTTCAGGAAGTCTTTGGTTTTTGAGTCTCCGCGATTTGCTAAGCTGAGCTCCATGTCGTGAGCTCGAGTTGCGAGTTCTTCGAATGACCGAGGCTTGATCCCCTTGAGGATGTAGAGTAAGCCCCAGTGCATGCTTTGGGTACATATCTCTATCTCGATGCCTCGATGTCATACGACAAAGCCGAGAAACTTACCCGATGAGACTCCAAATACGCATTTAAGCGGGTTCATACAGAGCTGGTATCTTCGAAGCCGTTTGAAGATTAGCTCGAGGTCTTGAAGATGCGCTGACTTTTGTCTTGATTTTACCACGAGGTCGTCGACGTAGCATTCCACATTCTGATGAAGGATATCGTTGAAAATTTTTTGCATGGCTCGTTGGTAGGTAGCTCCTGCATTTTTCAAGCCGAAAGGCATAACTTTGTAGCAGTAGATCCCTTTTGGCGTACGGAATACCATAAGTTTTTCATCTTTGGGGGCCATGCGGATCTGGTTGTAGCCTGAAGATCCATCCATAAAGGTTAGTGCTTCATGGCCAGTTGTCGCATCTACCATCAACTCTGTGATTGGTAACGGGAAGTCATCTTTGGAACATGCATCATTTAAATCCCTGAAGTCCACACATACTCTGATTTGACCATTCTTCTTCTTGACTGGGACGACGCTAGAGATCCACGTTGGATATTTGACTTCTCGGATGAAACCGGCTTCAATGAGCTTATTGATTTTGCCTTCTATTTACGGTATTAATTCTGGCCGGTAGCGTCTTTGTCCTTGCTTGATGGCGCTAACTCCATGTCTGACAGCGAGCTGGTGTACTGCGATCTTGGGGTCAAGTCCCGGTATTTCCTTGTAGGAACATGCGAAGACATCTCTGTATTTTTGGAGTAGCTTGATGTATGCAGCCTTTTCTTCGGGAGTCAGGAGTGCACTTACGAATGTAGGTCGAGGATCCTCCTGTGTCCCCAAGTTGATTTCCTTCAAATCGTCGACGGTAGATTGCCCCGAGTCAAATACTGACCTTCGCTTTACTTGTCTGATTGGCCCGAGTCTTTTGAATACTGATATAGGCTTTTGGCTTGACTGGTTTTTGATGCTCTTATTTTGCTTCTGAGGTATGGTCCAACGTCTAGCTCGATATCGTCTTCTTTTGGTGAACTTAGTATGGCGATGAACGACATTGGTGGAGCGTGCGTCGGAGGCTAACGATCATTCTTCTGCTTCATCTACCAACTTCACCTCAATGTAGTTAGATTGAGGTGAAGTATCTCACCTAAAAAAATTAGATGATATAAAACTTTCAACAAGATTAAATCAATTCTATAATGCTAGAAATAAAATATTATGCTAATCATGCAATGACTAATAAAGATAGGATTAAGATCTCATTAATATTTGTATATTTATTATGCTAGAATAAAAAGATTGAATATTAGATATATAGTTGCTAGTTGACTATGATCTAAGATTTCTAATTTACAAAATAGAGAAATCAAAAATAGAGTTTGGATGGAGCCTGTTTGGTCGAAGCGCGCAAGCGCTGTCCTAAAAGTCGATTGCCCCCTGCGTGCGGGTCTTTCGGCAACGACTAGTAGAGATACGACGACTTAGCTGGTAGGCTATCCCTCCCGTCGGCACAACTTCGAGAGGGTGTACGGCGAACCACAACGTAGCTTTCAAGAACCGAGCAAGTAGCAAAAATCGAAACACAAATAGAGAATGAAAGAGACAGAGTTTTTGGTAGCAAAAGCACAATTTTTTCTTCATCAAGCTTTTTGGTCTTGGGTCTCTTATATAGGCCAAGTCCAAGATGTATTGATGGCTGCCCATTTATTTGAACTTAATAGGCTTTTAAAGCCCAGCCATTAAATCCTATTTAGTATAGTCGTTTATAACCGTTTATAGTCGTTTGTAGCCGTTTATAGCCGTTATACGTTACATGATGATCATTTGTTTCTAAAACATTTAAAGAAAAAATCTTAACAATCCCAACACAGAAGAGAGAGAGAGAGAGAGAGAGAGAGAGAGAGAGAGAGAGAGAGAGAGAGAGAGAGAGAGAGAGAGAGAGAGAGAGAGAGAGAGAGAGAGAGAGAGAGAGAGAGAGAGAGAGAGAGAGAGAGAGAGAGAGAGAGAGAGTAGTGGATAAGCTCATCCCAACACAGAAGTTAGCTCATTGCACGACTAAGGGTTCTTGCACCATGGGGTTGATACATGCAAGCACGTTATTTATCAACTCCGGAAAGGCAAACAAGTCAACTCCACCTTTACTTTATATAATCTCACACGAAGTTGGAGCCCAGTGAATTTCCGGGGGAACACACCAGGAAGCACAACAATGGCTTCTCCCTCATTGTCATCGGCCCTCCGCCTTCTCCTGGTGGGCCTGGCGGCGGCCCTCGGATCCGAACCCGGTGCGGCCGCCGTGTTCCGTCCGGCCGCATGGTCCCTGGCCCACGCGACCTTCTACGGCGACGAGACGGCAACAGAAACCATGGGTACGTTTGTTGCTCCGACCAGCCGCCGTCTCGATCCCCCCCCCCCCCATGAACCCATTGAAAGGAAGCTTTCTGCTCATTATCTCATGGGGCTGCTGTTTCAGGTGGAGCTTGCGGGTACGGGAACCTCTTCAGCAACGGCTACGGAACCGACACCGCCGCCCTTAGCTCGACGCTGTTCAACAACGGCTACGCCTGCGGGACGTGCTACCAGATGCGCTGCGTCCAGTCCACCGCCTGCTTCCGGGGCTCCCCGTTCGTCACCGTCACCGCCACCAACCTCTGCCCACCCAACTGGGCCGAGGACTCCAACGCCGGCGGGTGGTGCAACCCCCCGAGGACCCATTTCGACTTGGCCAAGCCAGCGTTCATGAAGATGGCCTACTGGAAGGCCGGCATCGTGCCCGTCATGTACCGAAGGTATTCATGGGATCAAAATATTGGCAAATTTCGTACCAAATCATCAAAATATCATCTTCTATTTTAAGATCCAACATATATATTTAAATCCCTATAAATTTTTTTGAAGAGGTAAAGAGATAGAGACTAGGGTTTGGAGAGAAAATTCCTCGTATTATCTCATTTCATTACATAAGACTTCCTCTCCACAACTTTACATTACCACAACCAAGGTGGCTAATGTTAATACTAATACTACATCTAATAGATAGGAACTATGGGCTCTAGCTATTTATGATGCCCCAGCCCCCGATAAAATTCATTATTACAAGAGCCTCCAACTGAAGTATGGTCTCTCTGAAAACACCACGGAGGAGATGTTAAGTGGTACCACAAGATAGAACTTACTGGCCGGAAACTTAAATAGTACCAAATTTAGGTCCTATATAGCAAAATGCCTATCAAAATGATGTGTTTGACCGAAATCTAACATTCGGGCTTACAACAACGGTTGTATCACAGTGGTTAACTCCATTGTCACCCTCCCGGGCGGTCACAGGATGGAACCTTGGGCTTGTCTTATCCTGTTTGGTGCATAAATAAAGTGGCCATGGGCAGAAACAGAAACAATAAAGGTCGATCTTTGACGAGGGAAAAAATTACCTCGTCCTCATACAGTTGGTCGGCAGGCTTCAAATCTAATGAAAAAGACTGTTAACATCGTTAATTAGCATTAAGTTTTTTCGATAGAAAAATATCTTTTTTACCCCTGCGACCAGCTGTACATGTGAGCAAAGACCCTACGTACAGCTGTACATGTGGGCACTGGTCCTGTAACATAAAGAGCAACAATCTTCAAAAATTGTTACTATTTTACTATAGTGAAATCACTGTAGCAATTATTTTTTTGTTAAATTGTGCCATGTTTTTTTTCTACGGTGAAGTTACTTTAGCAAAAAAGTAACAATTTGTGCAAATTGTTACTTTTTGCTACAGTGAAATCACTGTTTTTTTTTTGTTTTTTTTTGAGAAATCTTGTTGGAAAAAAAAATTGCTACAGTAAAACCACTGTAACAAAAAAGTAACAATCTTCGCAGATTGAGTAACAATATTTGTAGAGTAACAATCTGCGCATATTGTACTCTTTTGCTATAGTGAAATTACTGTAGCAATATATTTTTCTATGAAATCGTGTCCAGAAAAATTTTGCTATAGTGAAATCACTATAGCAAATCCGTAAGTTGTAGTCCCGTAGCGGCAAGGGACGAAGGGGCATGTACTAAGGAACAATTTGGTTATTAAAAAGGGATAAAAGTCACGTGTGAGACTTTCTCTAGCTGGATTCTTTTCGAGAGGGACCTGAGCCATCTTTTTGGGTGCCCTTACCCTGAAACCGATATCTTGTTAGGAACCTCTCACTAAGTCCCCCTTAAAAAAAATATCTTTATCCCGCCTCCATTTTGATTATTTTTGGGGGGAAATGAAAAAAAAAACCCTTTTATGAGATGTGTTTAAGCTCCAGCCCCAACATTAATGTGTTTGTTTGAGCTCAAATTCCTCCCTGAAAAGATATTTTTACATTAACCCTTGTTGACTTTTTCAACCCTGATCAAACAACAAAAATGCCCCTTCTATTACCCCTCAAGTAGTAGAGAATTGAATTAATATTGTTTGTGCAATGATCATTACAGTGATTTCACTGTAGCAAAATATTATGTCGGTTGTTATAGGATTTCTCTGTAGCAGACCGAATTGATATTCTGCTAATCCGAATTGATACCCCATAATTGTTAATCTGCTACGGTGAATTTTGAAGCATCAACCCGGGTAGCAGAGTATCAATTCAGTTAATTGCTTCAGTAAAATCACTGTGGCAACCGAATCGATATTTTGTTATAGTGAAATCATTGTAGCACTCTCGATCGATATCTGACCAAACTAATTGTGACAAATCTCCTCCTTTCGGGGTTGTTGCAGGGTGCCGTGCATGAAGAGCGGCGGGCTCCGGTTCAGCTTCCAGGGGAACGGGTACTGGCTGCTGGTGTACGTGATGAACGTGGGTGGCGGCGGCGATATTGGGGGCATGTGGGTGAAGGGGCGGAGCACCGGGTGGATAAGCATGAGCCACAACTGGGGAGCGTCGTACCAGGCATTCGCCACCCTCGGCGGCCAGCCCCTCTCCTTCAGGGTCACCTCCTACACCACCAGGCAGACCGTCACGGCGTGGAACGTGGCCGCCGGGGATTGGAGCGTAGGGCTGACGTACCAGGCGTCCGTCAACTTCCGTTGAACCGGTCGCTTGTGGGTCTCCTGATCTGCCATGACAAAAGACGACGTCTCTTGACTTTTGTGTTCTGCGGACAGAATTCTGCTGTCCATTGTCAGCCACTAAGTACTTGGTTTTTTTTGTTTTTTGGTACAAAATACTTGGTTTCTTACTTGAGTATGGCCAAAAAAAAAATAATGGGATGGTGTGTGATAGGTCTCTCTAACAAATCAAATTAGTCGCTCGGTGGATGAGGTGAGTGGATGAATTCGATGATTTGTGGTCGAGTGGAACGTGGGTATGCTCGTCGACCTATCGGGTAGCCTTCGTGTAGTATGTAATCGTCTCTAAAACTTTCCTTGGGTGTCTACTTAATAAACTGGTTGAGGTCCATACCTAACCTCCCTCACCTCGAGGGTTCTAAAAAAAAAAACAGATCAAATTAGTGATAAAGACCGTCAACATCGTTAACTAGCGTTAAGTATTTTTGATAAAAAATATCATTTTTATCCCTGCGATCAGCTGAAAGGTGAGCAAGATCATACGTGCATCTGTACATGTGGGCACTGGTTTTGTAGCAAAAAAATTAACAATTTTTTAAAATTGTCACTCTTTTGCTACAGTGGAATCACTCTAGCAAAGAAATCTTACCAATTTTTTTTTTATTATAGTGAAATTACTTTAGCAAAAGAGCTATAATTTGTGCAGATTGAGTAACAATTTGTGCAGATTGTTACTCTTTTGCTATAGTGAAATCATTATTGTAGCAAAAAAAACATTTTAAAAATCTTGTCAGGAAAAAATAAATGCTACAGTAAAATCACTGTAACAAAACAGTAACAATCTTTATAGATTGAGTAACTTTGTAGAGTAACAACTTGCGCAAATTGTTACTCTTTGCTACAGTGAAACTACTATATGTGAAATCGTGTCTAAAAAAAATTTTATCATAGCGAAATCACTATATTAAATTCGCAGGTTGGAGTCCTATAGCGGGAAGGGATGAAGAGGCATGCACTAAGGAACAATTTGGTTATTAAAAAGTGATAAAAAGTCCTATAACTGGATCCTGTTTGGGAGGGATCTGCTACATCACCATCTATTTTTATGTCCTTATCCTTAAAACGATTGCTTGTCAGGGACCTCTCACTAAGTCCTCCAAAAATAAATTTATTTTTTTAAAACAATACTATTCAGCCAGCTTGTTTTCCAACTTAGATGCGGCACCTGATCAGTGGGTTTCATCCGGCTGAGTGCAACGGACGGCCATGGTTATTCCACGTCAGGATGAAGGTGAACAGGTTGGAAAACGAGCTGGCTGAGAATCATTTTTCTTTTTTTCTGTTTTTTTTGGGTAAATTAAAGAAACCCCACTATTGCCCATTTACATATAGGGCTGGCAATTTCGGACCCGACACGAAGTTAGCGGGTCTGAGTCAGACTTAAACGGGTTCGGGTCGTAAACGGGTTGACATGATAGACCCGTTTAATAAAAGGGTCGGGTCCGGGTTTAGGGTCCGGACACGATAGACCCGGGAAGACCCGTTTAAAATTCAACAGCTCGTGTCGGGTCTGGTCGAGTCTACCCGCAATCCGATATTGTAATATATGGTATCAGCGGGTCTATCGGGTTAGGTCGGGTCGAGTCAGATCGGGTCGGATCGGGTCAACTGATCAATAAACCCATGTGGTAAACGGGTCTTATCGGATCTATCCGTTTATAAACGGGTCGGGTACAGGTTTAGGATCTAGACATGATTAGTTAAACGGGTTTGGTTCGAGTCTGGGGGTTTTAGACACGACCCGAAATCAGACCCGACACGACCCATTGCCACCCCTATTTACATAGCCTCTATTCTTTTTCATACAGTTAGTTCAGAAAACAGTATGGCCGTGTATGGTTGACACTGACTAAAAAGAGGGGAAAATGTATTCATTCCTCTTTCCGTAGAAAACAGATATCAGGAGGAGGGGAAGGGTTTAAGGGTTTCAAAATCCCGATAAAATCCCATCGTTTCGATACAAATCGGTCTCCATTTTCCATTCCCAAGTAAAAACCAGTCAATCAAATGCTCTGACTTCTCTATCGTGTGAGGGTTTTGACTCATTTCTCATTCCCAAGTGGCGAAATCCGCCAACCAAATAAATGATTATGTTTGTGGGAAAAAAATTTCAGCACAACCGTTGTGCCATGCAACCGTGGGGCCCATTGTGATTCAAGAGACATGGCGTAATGAGCCCCATCACATGAGGGCTAGTGGCTCCCAGCACTCGTGGCTAATATGCTCTGGCGGGGCGATGGGCTACACGGTTGTATGGTACGATGGTTGTGCTGAAAATTTTTTCATATTTATGTTTTATTGACAAAAATATTAATTACCGAAAAAATTGACAACTTATCAGGGTAACCCCTAGACGGAAACACGATCATTTTATCATTTTCCAAACAAACCGGATTAGGGTCAAGTTAAGACATTTCAAAGTAATACACTTTGTAACTAGCCGTAACTTGCACCTATGCACGACCATGCCTTGCAATAGTACAGGTCGATTGAATCGAACCTCTGTATTTTGCATTTCATATTACATTGATGTATTGAATCCGGCTCCTTGCAGCTCATGCAAGATCAATGAATCACATCTAGAATCGATCGAGGATCACATGCACCAAAGACCGACTGGTTATTCTCAGTAGAAACCAACCATGAATCGCACCAACAGTCGGCTATCTGTATATTCTCTAGCCTCCATGTGCCCATTGCTAATTGGCTAGCCTCCCAATAATATTATGGCACACACAAAAGGGATCGAGCCCATTGAATGAGTCAAATAAGCAGCATTGGCCCATTTGGGCTTGATCAATGGATCTATTGTGTCATCATCCTTTTATTCCACCTTCATAGCCTTCGGTTCAGTTTGGGAATAAAAGTTAAACCACTGGATGATCCGACTTTATTGGCCAATTTTCGAACGTGGTCAGTTTTTACCAGTTCTGACTTGTTGATATGTTATTTCTAATATAGATTGCAACATATCAAGCTAAACATAGATTCTTATCTTAAAATTAGTGCATTATTGGTAGGGCCATTTAAATTCATTCTTGCTCGAGCAGCAGCTGTCGTTCGCAGTGAATGATGACTTCGAGCTAGCCATGTCGTGGCCTGTGGGGCTAAGAGAGGAGAGGGAGGGTGACGTTCCACTTCCGATCATAGGACCGAGTGAGGTCATGGAGGCACAACCCTGAATCACCAGATCTTTGCACCATGGAGTCCCAACCAAGTAGGTTAGCACCTATCTAGCTGGGAGGGAGCAACTGGGGGTGCAAAATCCGGCTAACGCCCGACAGTAGGGCCCGCCGCCCTGTCTAAGATCCTCGGGGATGACAGTGGGATCCGTTGCCCTGTCTGAGGCCCACGGGGACAACAGTGGGACCCGTAGCCCTGCCTGGGACCCACGGGGATGACAGTGGGACCCGCAGCCCTGTCTGGGACCCACGGAGCCGATAGTGGGACCTACAGTTTTGCTTGGAGCCCATGGGTACTATTCGGGGTCTAGTAAATCCCCTCGGATATTTACCAAAACCCCTAAAATTTCCAAACCTCTATAAATAGCCAACCTTGTAAATATTAATTCCAGACCGGAATTCATTATTCCACATTCCACTTTCTGTTTTTTCAGAGCTCCCAGAGTCCTCTGGTATTCAGACTCTAGTCAAGCCTACTCCACCCTCTGTCTACTTGTATTAGCACTCCTCGGCCTGTCGAGAGTAGCTCTACTTTCTCAGAGTTAGTGAATTCAAAGGTTGCGTCTTACCGCACGGAGATGTAGGCTTCGAACTTCGTCACCTCTTTCTCTATCTCACAAGTGTTTGAGTGACAGCTCAGCATTCGACAGTTCAGCACGCCACATCTCGAATATTCAACCCTTCAATCGATGTTGGAGGGGGGATTACGTACGATGGCCGAAATCCTCTCCCACAGCACGCTTAACTATGGCGTTCTTACTGGATCTGCAGCGACGATGCACGGTTTTAAAACATTCCGTTTCTTTCTGGGATGAGATATTATATTTATAATCCAAAATCTTCTTCACTCCAAATAATAATATGATATGGGACTAATCTTTAACGTTAATTACACATCCCATATCATCTCACTTCATCCTTCTTTTTTTTTTTTTGTTGTTGTGAAAGGATGCTGGTAAGACAAAAAGACAACATACGAAAGACACGAGCACAGATCAAAGAAAGCCATACTTTTCAGGCGATCTGAGTGACCCCAACCTCCTAAAGAACAACTGAGACACGCCTACGGGGCGTGCCACCTCCACCATCATTCTCCTCAGCAAGCCCCACGTGGGCGCCAATCCCATTCATGCACCCACCCCCACGTGACCCACCCCCGCGTCCCCACGGTAATCAAAAACCCTAACCACGTGAGGCCCCCCCACCACCCCAACCAGGCCCGGGCCCGGCCCGGCCCGGAGCACTCACTCCTCTTTAGCAAACCAATCATCACTGCGAAGCCACCAACTCCCACAGTGAAAGAACGTTAAAGAACCCAAAGAAAGAAACATCTCTTTCTACACCCCCCATGGCCCTCCTCCTCCTCCTCCTCCTCCTCCTCCTCCGACTCAACATGGTCGTTTCCTCATCCCCTTCACAGCAGCCACCAAACCCTGCCGACATCGACCGCATTGTCAGAGACTCCGCCTTCCGATCCTACCCAACCCGCCACGCGAGGACCGCCCGCCTCTACAACGTCTCCCTGCCGCCGAGCCTCTCCGGCGTCGCCGCCGACATCGCGCGGTTCAGGTCCGGCAGCCTCCGGAGGCACGGGGCTGAGATGGAGGAGTTCTACATCCCACCCGGGCTCGTGGTCCGCCCGCGCACCAAGCGGATCGTCGCGGTCCGCCAGAACTTGGGCGGCCGCTCCGCTATCTACAGCGGCCTCTTGAATGCTTCCGGCTTTCAGCTCCTCTCGCCTGTCGTCGGGATTCGAATCTACGACGCGGCGCTGATCGGCAGCTCCTCGGAGCGCCCGCCGGAGCTCGGGATCCTCGTCACGAGGAGACCCATCGTCGTGGATTTCTCCAGTGCAGTTGGGTCCTCGCCGGAAAGCGGGTCACGGTGTGCGGTACTGGGCTTGGATGGGACGATCAGGAGCGTGTCGAACCGGGTGTCTCCAAACCGCTGCGCTGTGCGGCGGCAAGGCCATTTTGCTCTTGTGGCCGTATCCCCGGCGCCGGCTCAACGCAACGGTAGCTGCAGCGGCAAGAGGGAGGCCACGAACGCGAGTGGGTGGAAGGTTGTGGTGGCGGGCGCGGCGGCGGGCGCGTTCGGGGTGGGGCTTCTTGGGTTGGTGGCGGTGGCTGTTGTGAGGGTGAAGAGGAGGAGGTGGGAGGTGGCGGAGATGGAGAGGCGAGCCCACGAGGAGGCGGCGCTGCAGATCTCGATGATCGGTCACTTGAGGGCCCCGGTGGCGTCCGGCGCCAGGACCGCCCCCGCTCTTGAGGAGGATTATGACCAATCGATGTGACTCGATACTGTTCTATTGATTCAATTTGGGCTTCTAATCCAATTTTTTTTCCCATTTGAAATTGTATGAAATTGATGGTTCCATTTTTTTTTTAATGTATTTATTTATTTTGCTGGACCGACCGAGCAGTCATAGAGCTTGCGCTAGACCAAGGGCTCAAAAAGGTCGGAGATTGAAACCGGCGTGGAGGTAGGATTTGCTGTTATTTATTAATTTCATAATCCCATGACAATGACATCAAACAGCAACGGTCAGGATTCACATGCACAAACAAGGCACAATGGCCCTTAGGGAAAGTTCGTTCCTCGGTGTTTGTACTTGGAGTCAAACAGAGAACCTCTCCAACATGGGAGAGAGAAAGTAACATCAGGTCACTTGGTAAACTAGTCACCGTGATAAAAACTGCTGAGTTACATCTCACCCAAAGGTTCAAGCCATTAGAGAATGGATCCACACTGTACATCGATTAAGCTAACAAAAACATTAATCATATAAACAATGGCGCATATTAAAATTCAGCTAGCATGTGATTTGTTCGTTAATTTTTATACAATTATACTATATCATATCCGACCGATTTAAAAACACTAGGGTTGCGAGAATTGTCTATATCAAAGTGTGCATATAAATAAAAACTCCAAGTGGATGTTAGAGCATGTATCTCCAACGAGCTCCTATACACCTCATTCTTCTGTACTGCAACGAGTAAACCGTGCTTGGGTTTAAAATGGTACTCCAACGGGCTCCTATTTCCTCTTCTACAGTAATGTCATGCTACTTCTCTCGATGGGGTTGGCGAGAGTAGTAGCGGAGACATATGTTGGTGGGTCCCCCCTCTTTGAATAAAAAAAAATGCATTCTCTTATTTCTCGAACAGCTCCCGACAACCTCCCAGTCGAATGGAGAGATGACCTAGGAGTATTGGATTTTTTTTCCAGAAATAGAAAAAGATTTGAGGAAGTTCTTGGAATGCTCTTCAATTCTCATACCATACTTTGTCTATGTGGCAGTTAGGAGTCTAAAGAATAGGGAAGGCATCTAAAGATCTAGGAATGACACAGAGGCAAAAGTGCTCGGACAGGTATTTGGGGGCCTAATAATAGCTTTAGAAGTTGAGTAATGCTATTTGAACAGACTGCTTTGACAATCTCATTGACATACCAGACACATGAAGTGGTGGTGGGGCCTAGAGTTCAGTACATCCTCATTCACACCTAGGACCAATGCGTTTCAAAAAGAGGTATGGATCACTACTTTCAAGAGGGGTTGCAACCTTTTTCCAACCACCATAAATGGTTGAAGGGTCAGGCTGTATACAACCCACAGTTTGCCATTGGCAGACCCTAAAAGGTAAAAACCCCACCCTACCCCACGACCCAGCTATATTCCCCGAAGGCAAAGCATGACTGCTGCCACCCTCCACTGTAGCTACACCACCACCTCCCTCCTCCTCCTCTCCCTCCACCTCCACCTCCTCACTCTCCTACTCCCTCTCTTCTTCCTCCTACGCTTGGCTATTCCAGATCGAGTGCCTCTACAACCCAATCAATCGGAGGAGATCAAGTGCAGTGTAATGGCACGCCGGCCACCATTAATCACTCGGTCTTTAATGGCCGAATGAGATGTAGAAGCACTTTAAAGCCTAATGTAGGAGAAAGAAGAAGGGGCGGAGGATGGAGAGGGAGGAGGAAGAACGAAGAGGGAGGCAGTGGTTTGGATGGGACCGAGGAAGGAGAAAGTGTATGGGCGGCAAGAAAGTGTATGAGCGGTGACGTGCACAAGCACCGATGGCAGAAGAGAAAGGGAACAGAAGAAAGGACGTGGGCTACCGGTAGAAAACCATGAGTTGCCTTTTGAATGGGATTAGCTACGGTTAACTTGTCCTATTAAGTAGGCCATCCAAGAAGGACATCCGGCCCGGCTCGGCCCTTCATTTTCAATCACCAGGCCAAGCTCGGGCTTAGTGTTTTCCAACCCGGCCTGGCCCGACTACAATGTATAAATATATAATTATATATATTAATTTTTTTATATAACTGAGAGGAAGGGGGGCTCACCGTGAGAGGGTGTTTGACTGGGTTTGACCCAGATCGGAACTGAAACACGGCTATCTCTGTGACGACCAAGATCCAATAGGCCAAGAACTAAGACTCCTGAGGCTGTGATGCCAAGATGGATGAGGTGAGATGAGGTGAGGTATACAAGGACATGAGTTAGTCCCACATCACCTGGAGAGAAGAAGATCCTGAGCTACTTATATAATTTCCCCTCCCAAACATAAAAGACGCGTTTTAAAAACCGTGCGCCACTACGAATTTTGTAAAAACTCCGTAGTTAAGCGTGCTCGAACGACAGTAGTACTAGGATGGGTGACCACCCTGGGAAGTTCTCATGCGAGCACGGACAAAGCGGATAATTTCTTGTGTGCTTGGGGCGGATGTTACAAAATGGTATCAAAGCTGGTTCTCCTCGAGATGGGGGGGGTCTAACCCTACACGTGGACGTGTAGGCCTAAGGGGGTGGATTGTGACGACCAAGATCCAATAGGCCAAGAACCAAGACTCCTAAGGCTGTGATGACAAGATGGATGAGGTGAGGTGAGGTGAGGTGAGGCGAGGTGTATAAGGCCATGAGTTAGTCCCACATCGCCTGGAGAGAAAAAGATCCTGAGCTATTTATATAATTCCCCTCCCAAACATAGAAAATGCGTTTTGAAACAGTGCGCCGCTACGGATTTCGTAAAAACTTCGTAGTTAAGGGTGCTCGGGCGAGAGTAGTACTAGGATGAGTGACCTCCCTGGGAAGTTCTCGTGCGAGCACAGACAAAGCGGACAATATCTTGTGTGTTTGGGGCGGATGTTACACTCTCTCTCTCTCTCGCTCAATTGAATTGAAGAGGATTTCAAATCTGGGGCTTATAAGTTATCACATTTTTTTTTTCTGTTATCTCTCTCTCGCTCAAACCCTAACCCTAATCTCCGCTTCAGCTCGCCGCTGACTGCTTCTCTCTCGACCTCTCTCTCGTTCTCTATCTCAGTTTCTCTCAACCCAGATCAATGTGATCGGATCATCGCGGTTATCTGAGTTCTCTTATCTCTGATCACACATAGTCTCGTTCTTGTTCAGTTGTTTTACTTCGAGTTTTTTTTTTTGTTGGGGACAGAGTCTAAATACTAAAGACATCTTTTCTCACACTCACTCTCTCTTATTTCTCAACCCAGATCTGATTATTAGACTTATTAACTAGATCTGTTTTTTCTTTTTTAGGTAAAAAGATTTGGGTAAATATCAACAATCTCTTAACTGGTTTGTTTTTTATTTTACCAAACACTTGATCTTGATTTTTTTTTCAACAAATCCGAGATCTTTGATTTTTTTTTTCAACAAATCCTAGTCCTAGATCTCAGATCTGTGAATTTGTGTGATTCTGTGAGGGCCGTGAGGCCAGTGAGAGGGCGTTTCTTTTTTTTTATCCTTTTTTTTTTCACCGAACCCTAGATCATTGGTTTTTTTTTTCAACAAACCCTTAATCTTTGATTTTTTTTTCTTCAAACCTTAGATCTGTGGCTGTCGAGTCATATCGACTGACTTTGTGAAGTTTTTTTTTATTTGGAATCCTTTGTGGTAGTGGTTTTTTCTTTTGGGATTTGAGATTATTTTTTTCAAACTCTAAATCCTTTTTGTTGGTTCTGCAAAAAAAAAACTTGATTATTTAATTGATTTGGGATTTGGGATCCGTTGTTTTTTATCGGACTCATCATTCATCTCTTATCTCTGATTCTCCAAAGCCCAAACCCTAATTCTCCAAGCCCTAACCCTAGACTCTGAACCAGTGAGCCCTAAGTAACTAGGTCCCTATTTTCTAACTCAATTTCGTGAACCCAGACCCTGATCCCAAACTCTATTTGGTTAACCCTAACCCTGAAGGTTTGAACCCAAACCCAAACCCTGATCCTAACCCTAACCCAAACCTACACCCTGATCCTGACCTGAACCCTAACCCTAACCTTGAACCCAAACCTACACCCTAATCCTGACCCGAACCCGAACCCTAACTCTAACCCAAATGTACATCTTGATCCTGACCCGGACCCGAACCCTAACCCTAACCATGAACCCAAATCTCAATTATTAACCCTAACATGAACTCAAATTCAAACCTAAACCTAAACCAAGCCGAACCCAAACCTCTGCTGCTTATTTGCTCTGTGATTGCAATCTTACAGCAGTTGATTGCTCTCCCCTATCAAGTTTCAAGTGCCCTAGGGGCTAGGGGCCTAAGGACTTTTAACAGTGTTCCAATCTCCTCCTTCGGCGGTCTCGTTGTGCACAGTCTTCTGTGCAAAGTGATGCCAGGGCTGAGTGGCTGAGCCTGAGCAGCTAAGACTAAGTCTCTAGTTGGTGTTGGGGCTGCCGGCAGGGGACTGAAGCAATCTCAGACTCACTGTCTGTAAATCTGAGCGCCATTAGTTGGTACTTAGCAGTTAAATTTATTCTATTACATTGCTCTGATTAGTTAGTAGATATATTAGTATGTAAGACTATAACTTTAGTTTGCACTTTTGTTTGAATTTTGTATTTTTGTTTGAACTTTAACGCAATATCTGACTCACTGTCTCACTGTTTTAAGTTTGTTTCATTGCTCTAATTAGTTAGTAGATAATAGATAGCAATAATGGAAAATTCTCAATGCCCTAGCAATACTGTTAGCCATGATCCTATTCATAATCCTAATACTGAGTCTACCAGCCCTAGTGGCTATGACCTTGATCATGTTAATGTAGATCTAGTTCATTCTTTAGATAGCCAAGTCCAACCAGACAGTCATCCCGATCCAGTACTCGGAGAGGGTGATGAAGCTTCTGTTGCTTCTGCCAAAAAAAAAAACCTAGACAATCCAATGATATTTGGGAACATTTTATTCAGAAGCATATAACTAAAAAAAAAAGATGATAAAATGGTGACCAGGTGATATGCTGAATGTAAATATTATAAATGACTACTAGCTTGTTAATGAGCCTAAGAGTGATATTAAGCACATTAAGAGACACTATGAGGAGACATGTAAACATAGGCCTAGTATTCGTCATAAACAGTCAATTTTAACATAATCTTCTATGGGTAGTTCACTTGTTGCACATAAGTTTGATCAATCGGAGTGTCGCAAAGCACTTGCGACAATGATTATCTTGCATAAGTATCCTTTTAGCATCGTTTCATATCATAATTTTATTAATTATAGCAGAACATTACAACCCTTTTTTAAAATGATATCTCGTAATACTATTAAATCTGATTGTATTTCTATTTATAATAAAGAAAAATTAAAACTTATGCATGTATTTGACTACAACACATCTAGAAATAGTCTCACATATGATACTTGGATATCAAATTAGTCTATTGAGTATATTTCTATTACTGCTCACTATATTTCATCAAATTGGACACTTAATAAGGGTATTATTAATTTTATTAATAAAGATCCTTCTCATACTAGTTTAGCATTAGCTAAGCATATTAAGATAAATTTAATTAAATAAAAAATTTATGATAAGATTTTTTCTTTAACTTTAAATTATTGTAGTACTAATGATGTTTTATATAGAACTATTAGATTATAATTGGTTAAAAAGAAAGCTCTTTTATGTAATGATAAATTTTTTCAAATGCGTTGTTCTACTCATATACTTAATCTGATTGTGCATGAAAGATTGAATTATATCAATCCTATGATTTCTAAGATTAGATATATTGTTAAATATATTAAGAATTTATATTTTCGTGTATTTAAATTTTATGAAATATGTACATAATTGGGTTTGAGCACATCAAAGAGTCACCCTTTGATATTTCTACTAGATGAAACTCTACTTAGATGATGCTGCAATCTACTATTGATTTTCGAGATATTTTTGCTAAATTAGAAATTATTGATTTAAATTATAAATCTATTCCTTCTGATGATGAATGGTCTAATGCAATTATAGTTCTTGAGCTTCTAAAATATTTTTATGATGCTACAAATAAATTTTTGTTTCTAATGTTCATACTATACATTTGTTTCTTTCTGAGGTAGTTAAAATTCATAATAAATTGCTTGATAGAATGATTGGTAGAGATATTTTTTTTAGAAATAATGTTTCTCATATGAAATAAAATTTTGATAAATATTGGGATAATTATAATCCTATTTTTGAGATTGCTTTATTTTTAGATCTACAACGTAAAAAAATATTTTTGGAATATGTTCTTCTCAAACTTTTTGTTCCTTTTGATATTGTTGAGCTTGATCCTGAGGTGAAAAAAGAGTGAATACAAGATCGGAGGGATACCACTTTGTTGTTATTCAGAAACTTTTTTAAGGAGAATAATACTAAATTTAGTAGCTTACTTGATTCAATCCCTATAGAAGTAGGTAGCACTAGTTCAAAAGTAGTTGATTGTGATGAAGATGATTTTCTAAAGTTTAAGGAGGACATTGTGATTCAGAATGTAAGTGGAGGCTCGAAGTCGGAGTTAGATGTATATTTAGATGAACCTAGAGACAAGAGTAAAGATTTTGATATTTTGGCTAGGTGAAAGTTTAATTCATCCAAATATCTATATTTTATCGATAATGGGCCGAAATGTTCTTGGTATTCCCATTTCAACCGTAGTGTCTGCGTCATCAATTAGCGCTGGAGGTAGAGTACTTGACCAATTTAGAAGTTGTTTGAGGCCGATATTGTTCAAGCTTTAGTTTGTTGTCAAGATTGGGTTCGTTCTTCGCCGTCCTCAGGATCCTCATCAACCAATGAGGTTGATTTACTTGATTTTAAACTTAATATTCTTGATGAAAAATAACGTATATAGTTTTACTTTTAATGTTTCTGATTTTGTTGGTTTTCTTGTATTGCTTGGATAGTTTTCTAGTTAGCTTGTTTGTTGTTAATATTTACTAAAATTACTTGTTAATTATGATCTTGTATAGATTGTATAATGCTTTGATTTGCTTAGTTTGTTAGTTATGTAGCATGCTTGCTGACTGTGTGGCTGCATGCTTGTTAATTGTGTGTTTTTTACATACTTGTTGTCTTGTCGATTTTGATTACTTGCTTACTGTGTAGTCTGTATGCTTTACTTCTATAGTGTTATAGTTTTACATATTATGTGTTTTGCATGCTTGTGTGGAACTCTGTTTATGACCCAAGGGAAAAAAAAAATTAACTCCTCCTGTACAAGATCAGTGTACTACCAATCCCCAGCCCCAATAAAGAAAGAGGGTTTTTAAATGAGAGAGTACTCAGTACTCGCTGAGGTCTTACTTCCTACTGGCTTCTTCTAGTTGTATAATGTTAAATTAGCATTCTAGTTTTTTTTTTAAACTCAAATCTCAGTTTTTTGTAAAACAAAAAATTAATATTTATTTTCTAAAATCAAATCCAACAAAAAATTTAAGCACAGACCCAGACCGTACCCTTGAAGGGCCAGGCTAGGGCTAGTGGTTTTTAGCCCTGTAAGGGCCAGGGCCACCGCCCAGGCCCCAGGTTTACCCAAGCCCAGCTCGTTGACAGCCCTACAGTTAACTGCGAGAGTACATAGCCATAACCATGGTTAAAATCATTTTTGTGAGTTCGTGTAAAGACTACATGTCCTCCATTGGCAACTACTGCCCTCTTTCTTTGGACGTCCATTCTCTTCTGCCAAAATCAAGAGAGAATATCAAATGGTTTTTTTTTTTTTGCCTTACTATTTCAGATATATTACAACATTTTATCATCACTTCCTTTATTTTATGTAGGCGATGGTAATCTTGAGAATCCATAACATTAACAGACATTGAGATCCTCACTGGCCACCCCTTCCTTTTCCTGGCCATCCGATATGCAGCTCCGTCTCCACTTCCATCTGTTGACCTGCATGATCGTTCGGAGCGTTCGGAGCAATCTCCTTCGGAGTCGCCAACTGCAGCTGAGTTTCTTCGTTGCACTTCAAGACAATCGGATAAGAGATCAGTTAGATACACATCACCAGCTAGATTGCCCTAAGTAACTGCAATAGCTGCCATACACAACTAGTCAGAAGAATGAAGTATCGAGAGATTTTGCGAGATATCGTGAAATCTCTCTGGGTTTTTTTTCAGCATACCAAAACGAAAGCTGCACGCCGAATTTCCCAAAATTTTCGGTTTTTCGTTCAGTAACACGGTCTCGTGAAAATCCAGATATTTCGCAAAAGATCTCGTTTTTTCCTTGATTCCGAGAGAGGGTCGAAATTCGGAATTCCATTCCTTGCATGTAGCGATAGAAATCTAATTCCTGATGTATTAACTTATGGATGCATGGATCAAGGATTTGAAAAATTCAGCTTCTCTACCTTTTGAAGTAATAATTCGCTCTCCTGGAGAAGTATCCTCTCCTGGGTGATGAGAAAAAAGGCACATTATTGATCAATATTAGATGTTCTATACACGTCTCTCTCTCTCTCTCTCTCTCTCTCTCTCTCTCTCTCTCTCTCTCTCTCTCTCTCTCTCTCTCTCAATACAAATTACTGAAATTGGTTATTTACCTTTTCTCTAAGCTGTTCAATCTGCTCTGCTAGCAAGTGATACTGGAAGAAGAAGAAGAAACTATGTCAAAACGCAATATGTGGCTGTTGATGATTCAGTCGAAAAATGAAGGAGATGTCATCATGATTCACCTTTCTTCCTCTAATGTTGCCTAGGCTTTGTTCTAGCTGACTCTCCAATTCATGCAGCTCCTCTACTGAACATGATTCCAAGCTTTCACCCGTCAGCTTCCTGCAGCAGTTTGGAACTCTCAAGTTCAGAAATACGACACGTCGTAGTACTAGAAATACCGGACTTGTGTTACATCTTGCTAGACTTGGTGAGGAAGAAAAGTGCGGCCCGGGTGCCCTCAGATTTCGGATCTCTCACCGTTTAGAGGCTTCAAGAAGTTCAATCTTGCTTGCCATGCTTGCAGCTTCATGCCTCCAATGCTGCAGCTCAAACATCACTTGTAAGAATTTTGCTGACTCTAATGTCACTTAGAGAAATGGCCTTCATTAAGAAGACTACGTCTGTAATTGTTGACGGGATTTAGGGTCCTAATGAAATAAGTCCAATGACTCAAAAGACCCAACATGGCCAATAACATAATATACATCTTGAAATGTTTTGTTGCCCTTTTTTGGTGGAGTGTTTACATTAGTAGTTTATACTAATCATAGGTCCTTTGGGCTATTATGCAAGTTTCAATATGTGATATTCAGACTCTAAAACCCTTAGGAAACCCTAATTCCGATCGTGAGAAACGACTAATAATGAAGAACACAGGAAAATCAGCCGAACTATCACAGAGGGGGCATAAGATTTACGTCGAAAAATCCTTCCGGAAAAATAACACAGAGCAGCACCGAAATTCACTATGCTCTCAGGCAAAAAACGAAGAACAATACAAAAGATACGACACCCCTAATCAGCCTTATATATGCCATGGGCTTCACTCCGCATGTGTAGAATAATGACTACCCTCTGAAAAATTCACCCTGATTCCGATAGTCCAAAAGTCCGAAGTCCAATCAGGCACCATGCAACGCTAACATAAAATTCAAATAATGATATGTAAAAAGAGAGAGAAACCATTAAGAATTGTTTCCGCCCAACTAAAATAAATCAGTATTGTTAGTAACGAAAACTGCTACACAATGTCACTAAGAGTGTCTCTGAAATAGCAGGTATCTTTATTTTTGGTGCATATATCCTTTTTTGCTACAATTACTATGAAATCTGGTGCACAGTCACTGCAGTTCCTGCATTCGGAGAATCAAGTTAGAATAACCTGGAAAAAAGGACTGCACCACACCTAAATTACAATTGGTAGACAAAAACATAGATCTCCTTGGTACAAAGGTCAAGCGGAATATTTACGGAGTAATTGTACAGTGAACAGCAAAGGAGTTCCAACCTCTACATCCTCTTCAGTTGCTCTGTTGTTGCTGACACCTTTTGAATGCATCTTATAACGGTCGATCGTCTTCAGCATGCTACAGCACCCCAAATGAAAGCAATAACAGTTTAGTTTGTGCAGTTGATTTTTCTGAATGGTAAGCTTGATTAAATGTGTCAAAAGCTAGCTATAATCAACAATAAAAGTCAGTTAAGGCTTATAGGATGAGCAGTAAAATTTTCATCAAGTGGCCTTGGAAAAAGGAGAAGTTTATAAAATCGATCACGCCAGCTTACTTTGGCCAAAATAGAAGGCAAAAATATCTTATGAAAGTTGACAGTCTGCAGATAATAACCTCACAAAAAACATATGAAGAATTTGAAGAAAAGAAGTTAGGACTGACTTGTTCTTAATGCATTGATGCCTGAAAGAAGCCACGAAAAGCTATTAATAACCTTACTATTAATATTGTTAAATATTGTTATTGTTAATTGTTTGAACTTACTATTAATAACTGTTAGGAGATGACGGCTAGGGTTTGGAGAGAATGGAGTGCATCTCATTGAGGGACTGAAGCCCAATACATATGTACATGTATACACCACAACCCGACCCGACTGTACATATAACCCGACCCATCTCTATACATTAACACTCCCCCTCAAACTTACGGTGGATCATGGACCGAGAATTTGCCGATAAAATGCCGGAAGCGAGCAATCGTAAGGGGCTTCGTCAGAAAATCAGCAGTCTGCCCCGATGATGGAATAAATGGTAAGGAGATGGTGTGGTCGAGAAACTCCTAGCGAACATAGGGACAATCAACCTCAATATGTTTTGTCCGCTCATGGAAGACCGGGTTGCTAGCAATCTGAATAGCACTCCGGTTGACACAGAAGAGAGGCGTCGGCCCGGATATCACAACTCTCAGGTCGAGTAGAAGGCGGCAAAGCCAGACAATCTCTGCGGTGGTGGAAGCCATAGCCCTGTATTCGGCTTCGGTGCTGGAGCGAGCAACAGACTCTTGTTTCTTGCTTCGTCAAGAAATGAGAGAATCACTAAGGAACACACAGTATCCGATAGTAGAACGGCGAGTGGCTACATCTCCTGCCCAATCTGCATCGGAGTAGGCACGCAGCACCAACGGAGAGGTGGAGGGAAAAAGTAGTGAGCGGGTGATAGTGCCTCGGAGGTAACGGATAATCCGAAGGACTGCTGCATAGTAAACCGAACGAGGAGCCTGAACAAACTGACTGACAATGCCAACAGCATGGGCAATGTTTGGCCGGGTCATAGTGAGGTAGGCGAGCATCCCAACCAGTCTCTGGTATCGGGAGACATCCTGAAGTGGCTCACCATCTGTAGAAAGAAGCTTCAAATTGAGCTTCATGGGTGTGTCAGCAGTGCAAGAGTCAGTAAGAGCAGCATCAGCAAAGATGTCGTAGATGTACTTTTGCTGAGAGACCAACAGACCACGAGCTGACCGGAAAATCTCAAGGCCCAAAAAGTAGCGAAGAGGGCCCAGATCTTTCATCTCAAACTGACTCTGGAGGTGGCGTTGAAGGACGCTATGGTGGCACTGTCATCCCCGGTGATGATCATATCATCCACATAGAGAAGAAGAACTGCAATACCCTGACTGGAGGAGCGAGTGAACATGTCATAGTCAGAGTGGCGCTCAACAAACCCGGCAGCCAGGACTGCACTGCGGAATCGCTCAAACCAGGCACGAGAGGCCTGCTTGAGCCCATAGATGGCTCGGCGCAAATGACAGACGTGACTTGAAGGCGCAGAGATGCCCGGTGGAGAAGCCATGTATACCTCCTCTGAGAGATCACCGTGGAGAAATGTGTTAGTCACATCCATCTGATGTAGAGGCCACCCTCGAGCAGCTGCCACAGCTAAGAGGGTGCGAACGATAGTCATCCGAGCCACTGGAGCAAACGTCTCCTCGTAGTCAATCCCATACTCCTGGGAGAAACCACGAGCAACAAGGCGCGCCTTATGCCGCTCAATGGACCCATCAGATCGAGTCTTGATCTTGAAGATCCATTTGCAGCTAACAGGAACCACTCCAGTGGGACAAGGAACCAAATCCCACGTCTGAGTCCACTGAAGGGTCTCAAGTTCGACTGTCATGGCCTGTCGCCATTCTGGGTGTACAACTGCCTCACGGTATGACTGGGGCTCCCGGTGGGTATGAAGAGCTATAAGAAAGGCCTGGTATGACGGAGAGTAGGAGGCAACAACAGAGTGTCAGGAGAAACAGGAGCAAACACAGAGTAACCAAACCTGTCAGGGGAGTAGTCATATCTGTCAGGAGGGTAATGTTCGCGCGAAGGGTAGCGCTGAACAGGACCAGGATCCGCGGCTGGAGAGGTGAGAGCAGCTGTAGGCAAAGTAGTACCAGTGGAGACAAACTCGGTGGGAGGAACTGTGGAGCGACGAACGTAGACACGCGTGACAGGTGGTGGTGGTGGAGGTGACGGGGGAGACGGAGGTGGTGGGGGAGGTGGTGGAGACAGGGGAGGCGAAGAAGGTAGAGGAGACTCAACTGGGAAGGTGGGCGTAGGAGCAGGATACAGAGGTAGGAAGGAGATGGTGAGAGGGGGTGACGGCGTAGAAAATGACGTAGGTGGTGAGGGAAGATCCCGGAACTCAGTGAAAAAGTACGGGACATTCTCTACAAAGGAGACGTGACGAGAAACACGGATCCGGCGAACTAAGGGATCGTAGCACCGATATCCCTTGTGCTCCCTACTGAGTCCTAAGTGAATACACCTAACAGACCTAGCAGAGAGTTTGGTGCGCTCATGGGGAGGGAGGAGGACGAAACACGTGCATCCAAAGGTACGAAGAAGAGAGTAGTCAGGAGATGTGGAGTAAAGCCGCTCGTACGGGGAAACACCAGAGATGGAGAATGACGGAATAATGCTAATGAGGTGAACAGCGGACAGGACACCTTCAGCCCAGTAGGAATGTGGAACAGAAGCAGACAGAAGTAGAGCTCGTGCTGTCTCGAGCACATGGCGATGTTTGCGCTCGACGACTCCGTTTTGTTCATGGGTATGGGGACACGACTGTTGGTGAAGAGTGTCGTGAGTCTGAAGGATCTCACGCATCTCAGATGAGAGATACTCCTGGGCACAATCAGACCGAAAAGTCTTAATGCGCCGACCAAACTGGGTGTGAAGCATAGTAGTGAAGGTCCTGTAAATATAAGGAATCTTGGGGCGGCGATGCATGAGATAGACCCAGGTGGAGCGGGAGTAATCATCTATGAAGCTCACATAATATAAAAAACCAATAAAAGAGGCAACTGGAGCAGGACCCCACACATCAGAGTGCACGAGATCAAAAGGGGCGCTGGAACGGGAAACACTAGTAGAAAAAGAAATAGCAAGGTGCTTTGCTAATCGACATCCAGTGCAGACAGAGAGAGGGGAGAAGGACACCCGACCCAAAGCGCCAGAGCAAAAAACGCTTTGGAGTCGATCACTGGATATGTGACCTAACCTTCTGTGCCACAAATCAGCATCAGAGGTAACAGTCAGAGCTGACGGAGTGGAAGTGGGAACCTGAAGGTGATCCAACTGATAGAGTCCCCCTGCTCTACGACCCAGCCCAACTCTCTGACCCGTCCGCGGATCCTGCACAGAACAAGAAGAAGAAGTAAATGTAACGATTAGGCTCGAGTCACAAAGAGAACTAACAGATATTATGTTAATGTTTAAACGGGGAGCAAGGTGAACACGAGGTAAGGTTAGGCGACCAGTGGGATCGGAGGCAGGGGTGATGGATCCACACTGCGAAATGGGTACACGAGTCCTGTCAGCAGTGTGGATCCCCAGGTGGGTGGGAGCAGGGCTACAGTCCATGAGTACAGAAGGATCGGAGGTAAGGTGGCAGGAGGCACCCGAGTTGAAGATCCATGGAGTTGTGGTATCCGGAGTGACAGAAAGACTGTGATCTGTCGAAGAGCTGGTAGAGGAGAGGTATCGAAACAGTAACTCCTCATAGCACTGGAGGCGATCGGAGTAAGACCGAGACTGAGCAGAAGTACCCGGAGTGGCAGAGAGACTGTGATCTGTCGAAGAACCGGTGGAGACGAGGTATCGAAACAGTAACTCCTCAAAACGCTGGAGGCGATCAGAGTAAGACCGAGACGGAGCAAGAGTGGTGGCAGTCGGTGCTGGAGTAGGGAGATCAGCGACAGCAGCAGTCCCGCCATCATGGCGAAGGGGACCCTGACGACGTTCACAGTTGACTGACGTGGTGGAGGGATGTGGCCCGAGAATACCATCAAAACGAAGAGACGAACGGACTCGACGATCAGCTACTGTGTGCAGGCAGTATGGGAGCCGAGAGATGCTGTATGAAGCTATACCCCTGAAGTACGGGGGCGAGCCGGCACAAGGGAGGTCCCGGACAGTCCGGTATAGAGGAGGGCCAGGGGAGGAGCGGTGGGGCGATGGGGGGCAGCAGGGGGTGCAGGAGGGGGGCGGTGTGGGCAGCAAGGGGTGCAAAAGGGGGCGGAGGGGCGTCAGGGGGTGCAGGAGGGGGCGGCGGATGCTTCAGGGGATGGCGGGGGGGTCAGAGGGACTGCAGGTGGGGTTCTGTTGGAAGAGGAGGGGCGCGGGGTGCTACAGGAGGTGCAGAAGGGGGGCGGCGGGATTTCAGGAGGTGCAGGAGGGGGGCGGCGGTGGTTGCAGGAGGTGCAGGAGGGGCGGCGGGGGCTGCAGGAAGGGGCGGCGGGGGCTTCCGGAGTGCTAGAGGGGCTGCCGGAGGGGGGAATCGGGTGCTGGAGGGGCTGTCGGAGGGGGGAATCGGTGCAGGAGAGGGCGACGGGGGTTTCCGGAGTGCTGGAGGGGCTGCCGGAGCGGGGAATCGGGTACAGGAGAGTGCTGGAGGGGCTGCCGGAGGGGAAAATCGGGTGCAGGAGGGGCTGCCGAAGTGCTGGAGGGGCTGCCGAGTGCTGGAGGGGCTGCCGGAGGGGGGAATCAGGTGTAAAAGGGTACTGGAGGGGCTGCCGGAGGAGTCACCTTCACCGCGGAAAAACTCTAGAGCTCTGATACCATGTTAGGAGATGACGGCTAGGGTTTGGAGAGAATGGAGTGCATCTCATTGAGGGACTGAAGCCCAATATATATGTACATGTATACACACACAACCCGACCCGACTGTACATATAACCCGACCCATCTCGATACATTAACAATAACCTTGTTGGCCAAGTTATACTTGTGGTGATAATTGACATTGTTGTCTGCCCTCAAGGGGCTTGGGCATATTAGTAAAGAAGTTTGAATTGGGTCAGTGATTGTGGGGATGTGTGGGCCCTAAATACTAACACGGCGAAGGATCGTTGGACCCCACCTGTTGAAAACCTAAAATGTCCCGAATAACAATCTAAAACAAAAATTAAGGTGGTTGTTTATCGTCTTAGGCATCAAGTAATGATTCCCGAAGGTAAGGCTGATGTAAATGTCTTAAGTTATGCGTACAGCCGCATATGGAATTTTAGGACTGGCAAAAGTAGTATGTTGGACCCAGTGCTCCATCATGAAAGACAAGTAGAACTGATAATGACCATATCGGAATGGAATGCAATGCCCCCCCCCCCCACCCCGTGTATGTACTTTTTCAAATCTAATGCATGAATCTTCCTTTATCAAAAGGATGCTAAAAGATTTTAAATGAGCATGATTCATTAGAAAAGAGAAAGAATATAAGATCATGTAAAAGAATATTTAAAATAGAAAACGTTGAGAATAAAGTTTGTAATAGAAGATTTATAGCATCGATCTCTTATTTACAAAGTAACAATTGTACCTCTTACGAGAACAAAACATGTGACCTAACAAAAGTATGAATACACCCTAATCATAGGAAGAAAAGATAATGGAATTTATTTTTTAAAACTATTTTTTTTTACAAAGATGGCTCAGTGCTAACATAATCAAAATTAAAGAAAAAAACAATCTCCTCTACCTTCTCTCGGAATTCACTTGAAAGTTGAAACCACTCTCCATCCCAAAGATCCCTTGCTCTCAGAGCCGTCGAGATCCTCTCACAAACCTCTTGAAAGTGTGGAGAAAACCAGAGGTTTAGAATCCATTATATAGCCTCTCAAATATAACGTCAACCTCTCGTTTATAATGTTTATATTACTGATCGTATAGCATTAGGAGCCATATTATATACTCTGAACAATTGGTCTAGGTGCTATGATCAATTGCTCAAGATCCCTAACAAAGTGCCAACCAACACTATTTCGATCGATTATTTGGGTCATCTGATCGATCATTTCCCTCATAATCCCGATTGATCGTCTAACCACTTTTGATCGATCGATAACAAAAGCCTGATCGATCATGCAATCTGACACACACAATAAGGTGGATTTGCCTCAATTGCAAGGAGAACAAAAAGACTTTTCTAACAACCCAAGGTTAAACTTTTCATAGAATAGCAATTTAAATTGATAAAGATTTAGATTATTACATCATATCCCCCAACAAAATTGTCTTTAAAATTTAAATTATGCTTGTGGAACTAAACATAACATGAATTGCAGGCTCCAGCTCCCATATAACTACTACCTTCGAGTTGTGATGCTACCGCAAAACTTGGATCAAAGGGATTGTATTGTTATGCAATATTTGCTCCTTGGTGTTCAGAATCGGTCTTCAGCTTCTCGGTTCTTCACTGATGTACAATTTATTCCATTTGGTTAACATGAAGGATATGATTCATACTTCCACAATATTGAGATAAGGAAGATATCATTGACTTTCAATAATTATGGAAGTAAAGCCTGACAATATGCTACTTCTCCAAGCTACTGTAGAATCACATAAGGTCCTATGAATCATGGTGCCAACTTCCCCTTCGTTTCAAACTGAGTTACACCCTTTTATAGAGATACTCTTAGAAAAATATGAACACCACCCTAAGACTACAAAGATCTCCTTCGACTATCCATGTAACTCTTCTATTAACTCTGAGCTACTAGCAGACACTTTTGTATGCTTGATCTTCTTTGTAATCTCCCATAGTAGATCATGTCCAAGCACACTACTCCCTCTAGCCTCTGCTAGTACATCATTCATATGCACAGTCTTCCGAATAAAGCTATGTGGAGCTATCTCTATAGAAGACTGATAACTATAGGCAAACTATGTCGACAACAAATGCTCACTCCAACACCCTTGAAATCTAGGGCACAAGCTCTTGACTTATCCTCCACTAACAAGATGACTCTCAAATTGACCATCAACTTGTGATGGAAAGCATTGCGAAAGCTAACTGAGTAACTAGAGTCTTGCGAAACCTCTACCAAAAATAAGATGTAAATGATCTATGTCCGACACAATAATGCAATCTCACTACTCTCACCATCTCCCAAATATATAGTTGACTAGATGTATTCAAATAATGCAAAATTCTAATGGATAGAAAGTGAGCTGATTTGGTCGATCAGTCAATAATTACCCAGACTACATCCCAACCCTATTGCATCCTCGGATGCAAAGTATATAATATATGGTATGATTCCACTTCCGCTATATAACAGAAAAAGGTTGCAACTAGTTGACAAGCCTTTGGTGTTTTGTCTTCCATAGTGATCATGTGATCGCACTTCCATTGTGATGTAATCCCTGCAAGCCTCTGGTGTTCTGCCTTTACCTACTGACAATTGAGACACTTCTACAGAAAAATTACAACATCAGTTTTCATGTCTTTCCACCAAAAATAACACTTTAGGTCCCGCCGTCCCGATACGCCTACCACTAGGATGGATGCAATACTTAGAACCTGAGTGTTGCTACATACCTCTTCCCTAATTTGGGAATTACTATGCGCATAAAGCCTCCCCAATAATTGCAGGCTTTGCAGCCCTCCGTTTGAAGATACTGACCAAACTCTACTAGTTAACTCAACCCGAATGGCCTATAGTCCATGATCCTGACGTTGCGTTCCAAAATCTTATGGAGTAATGCAAGTCGAGCCACCAAATTGAATACATCGGACTAAGTGCCTCGGTTGCTAACCTCAGTTCAAACTCTCCTAAAACACTAATACTCACTATAAGTAGGCATCATCTTTAAAAACTTCCAACTCAAAGAATCTACTACTGCGTTCACTGTACCATGTCAATAATAGAAAGTATAGTTGTAGTCTGGTAGAACTCTATCCAACGATGCTTAGGAATATACCGTAAACTCTTATGCTTGGAGTAGATATCAAGCTTCTCTCTATACAAATAGCATCTCTAGATTTCCAACAAAAATTTCAGCTACGAACTACAAGTTGTGAGTAAGGTTATTCTACTAGCAAGGTTTCAATTGTCATTCTCGTAAGCAACTAGCCACACATGCTGCATCAGCACACAACCAAGACCTTTCGGGGAAGTATCCATATATCCTTCTTCGCTACCTTGTATTGAAAGTAATGGATCTGTCATCAGCCACTTCTTCAATTTTTGGAAAGCCTGCTTATAATCTTCGTTCAACACTTAGAACTGTACGTCTTGCTTGGTAAGTTGCATCATTGGTTGCATCATTGATGCTACAAGACAAGAGAAATACTTCACGAAAAATAAAAAATCATGCCAATCACAAAGGCTGTGAATTTCATGAACATTCCTCGGCCTCTCCTAGTTCAATATAGCTTTTAATTTTGGAAGAATCAACTAAGATACTTCCTTAGGGACCAGATCCCAGAAATCTGACCTCTGGTAACAAAAACTCACACTTATCTCACTAGCATATAAATGATGGTCTCCCAAAACCTCCAAAGAGATGGGAAATGTCGTCAACGAATATCACGACAAATTGATCAAGGAATAGTCTGAAAATCGCACCGGTGCACTCGTCAACTTGAAAAGCATAACTAGAATTTATAGTACCTATTTCGAGGATAAAAAGCGATCTTTGGAAGATCTGCTTCCTTCACCCTAAACTAGTACTATCCAAACCATAGATCTACCTTGAAAAAGAATTAAGATCCAGTCAATTGATCCAAAAAAAATCATTTGTGTGAGGGAGGGGATGCTTATTCTTCATAGTGACTCTGTTTAACTGTATGAATTCTTTAAAAGTCATAAAGAACCCCTTATAAAAATAATCGGAGCATGCACGGAGAAGTTCCAAGTCAGATAAAACCCTTGTCCTAAGGATCCTACAGTTGCTCCTTCAGCTCTCAAAGTTCAACCGGTGCCATATGATGAGAAGTAGAAATCAAAGTCGTACCTGGGTACACGTAGAAAGCTCCAATTCCTCTTTGAAGGTAATCCAAGTAGTTATTCTGGAAAAATGGTAAAAATCTTGAATAGTTGTAGTTATGAACTCTTCACTCTTTTCCTCTCCCCAATCATTCACCAAGATATTTTCATGTTCCAGCGTCAAAGGTTAAAAACACGGTATTATAGTAAATATCTGCTAGCCAAAAACCAATACGACTGTATATAGAGGGACTCAGGCCTCCTAATTGCCATTAGCCATAGTCTGTGCATCCCATGTGCAATAAGTCAAAGCTAGTTGTTAGTGGATGTGGATTTGAGGCAGACTGTTACAAATCGAGTCCTAACTTGGTTGTATCGACGGAGATGTCCAAAGTTGTATTAGTCTCAATCGAGTCATAATCCATACTGGTATGATGGTATCGATCATTTTGTCGGCCACGGTCTCAAAAAAATTGATAAGTCAGCCGGTACGACTTGGTATCAGCCAAGTTTTTGAACCATCTTATAGAATGGTTCCAGATGTATAAGTTTTGATTGAATGACTGAATGCATTCTAGGTGAAACATACTATTAAGTTCTCTACAATTGTGATGTAGTAATCAAAGAATCACCCAGTGAAACCTAGGTTTTGGTTATTTTTATTAATATGCCCATCATGAAAGTAAATTCTTCTTGAGACATCATATAGGATTATATCAAGGCTATTGTTCGGGTCTCTATAAAGTTTTCCCTCAGATTTTTCCAAGTACATCTAGTTGTTTAACTCTATGACCACTTCAAGGAATGGAGAATATGCAGCAGATTGAACTCTTGCTGCGATTAATCCCAATTATTTTATTAACCCTTTTTCCTCGAAGTATATGTTTACGTTGGCAAATTAACTAAATGTTCGACGCTCCCTAGTAGATAAATAAATAAATTACAAGAAAATTTTTCATGATCTGTGATTACGTCAAATGGAAAAATATCGATAATGATATTTGTGCAAAGGTTGAGTTATAAGACAGCTTTAATATTATGAGAAGTCTGTTTAAATGGCTCAAATACAAAGTAACGAAGCCCAAAAAAGTAAGGGAGACAATTGTCTAAAAACATGCCATATATGATAACAAGAATTGTTTGAAAAGATTACTAGCAACATACCGAGTAGTTGTAGAGAACAACCTTCAGCTCTATGAGCAAAAAAGGAAGTTTTAGGGAAGAATTTTGACAATACAAGGAAAAAGACCTCAATATTGTTTCTAACTTGGCCTCAGAGAACAATCTTTGCTTTTATTCATAGCAAGGAAAAGAAGCTCAAAAGACTTTCTAAACTCTTTAGAGACAAGGAGACAAGTATATATACTAAAGGAAACATACAACACTAATAGAATCATAGGAATACCAAGGGACCTTTGACATCATAAGAATACTAATAGATTCTTCTACACATTAACATAGAGTGATGCATTTTCATAATACTTAAATTTACAAACTACAAATAATATTTTAATACAACCTCTTAAATTATAATTTTTGTGCTTTATCGAAAATATTCAACAAAAAAAAACTGTAGAAATCGCCTTACTGAAAACATAGCATGTTGTTTATTGGTGTCAATGAAATCTAGCTCAATTCTTCTTAAATTTCTAACTCCTTCAAAAGCAGCAAACATCATGGATAATTCCACTGAAGTGTAGAGCTTATCAATGTGTACGCATGAGTTTTTTTTTTTTACATTAATGTGTTGCATTAGTTTCCTCTTCACATGTGCATATTGCTTGTCTTCATGTTCCCTTAGCTTTTGTTGTGTGTGCTCTCTTGCATTAAAAGATTGTTACACGTTTATCTAACCTGTGTCAATTAGAAAATCCTCCATACTAATATACATAATTGATTTTTTTTTTCAATTTTTATCGAAATTATAATTTCTATGAAAACCATGTATATGCTTACTAAATAAACCTATATCTTCATGATATCACAAAACTACATTCGATCGTATAGGTGCGTGACGCTTATCACATACAAATCACTTTTCCTTTTGCAATTCAGATGAATGAGAAATACATACCACTTTTAGAAGTGGAATTTATCCCTCATTTGGAATTTGGACGTACCGAGTTCATCCAATGTTTTACATGTATGATTCATTCGTCTTTTTAATTTCTTCGATAATTCAGGCTCCTCAAATTTTACAGTTTCAAACTCATTTCCTTTATCCATGCGAACTTGCTCGATAGTTCTTCACATTATGTACTTTTAATTTCTACAAAGAATTCCAATTTTTCAAGCTCTCTCTTCATTTTTTCATCTTTCATCAAATCCTGAATTTCAATTTTCAAAGTGGTAAGTTCATAATATCATAACCCCTTTCATTGATCTACAAACTTTCTTTAAATTTTGTATTTTTTTTCTTGTCTTTTTGGAGCAATATTTTCCTCAAAGAAATTTTTTCTTATAATCTTGTGTCCAGCATTCAATTGGTAATGATAATTGACCTTTATGATTAGAAGAGATGAATTCAAGCTTTTCCATTTATGGTGTACTGCTTGCTCTAAAAAAATAAAATTTTCTTTCTTTTCTTTAGCTCTTTTTGACATGTGAAACAAAATTTCTTCTTACAAGTCACACAATTGAAGATATCTGTGAGTTTAACGCTCCAAAACATATAGTTACCAAATCCCATGGTTTACTAGATCAACTATTTCAAAGAAATGCCTCCTTTTTTTAAGAAATTCCAATTTCCGCTTAACGTTTTTTAGATTAGCACATGCTAGGTACCTGTTATTTTTCAATCTCATCACTCTCCCAAATAATGCTCTTACATTTTGAGTTGATCTTTCATGAGATACGTTTTCTTCCCTTTTGCCATGAATCCGCAACTCCTTGCCCTAGATTTTGCAGGATCTCCATAGCTCTGGTACCAAATGTTTCAAAGCTATATGAAAGACCGGTAGGCTCATGTTGGAGATTTTGAATAAAGTAGAAGTATTGGAAGAGGGATATGAAAAGTAGAAGAAAACAAAGCAAGTGTTACTGAATAATTCTAAATATAAACTAATACCTCAACAACCTTTTTGACTTGGCTTCAAAAAGTCATTACCCTATTTACAGATCAGGAAAGGAAACCCAAAAAACTCCCTATACACTTCTGAGAATATAAATAGCTATAGGAATACAAAGAGACACCACTAAAGGACACAGAATGCCAATTAACTCATAGGAATACTAAGTGATTGTTTAAAATCATAGGAATACTAAGATATTTTTCTACAAGTTTCCATAGAATACATAGTCATAAAATTTAGAATTACAAATTACAAACTATATATTTAACAGACACTCATGCGCTAATCCATGACACTCACTAGAGGTGAGAATCAAGATAAAGACTTGGTACATAACAGCCCACACTCCAGAGAGGAAAAAAATTAGTTACCACACTTTACAACCTATCAAAACTCTCTGCTAAGCCCACAAGATGAGGTGGGTGAATTACATGGGTACTTCTGAAACCCAACCAAAAGGTACTTGTCACTAGTCTAAGATATCAATGAATAATTTGAGACGTATCCAAATAGATGTCACTCTCGGGATAAATAAATAGCAATGCATCTTGGCAAAACCATTTATTAAACTCAACGTACATAAAGGAATGTACACATAAAGGAATGTACATGGGGTCGCTATGTTCATATTTCTTGGGATAAGAATTCTATTCACATACGACATCATCAAAACCACAAACATCCTAATTGCCTAATAATCTCAAACTTGGCTAAAGTCATCACATGTATCAACCATCGCCGCCATGAAATCATGATGGTGTAATGAGGTTAAATTTAACTCGAGCACTATTTGAACTTGTTTATATATATTTATATATATATATATATATATATATATATATATATATATATATATATATATATATATATATATATATAAAGAGAGAGAGAGAGAGGAATGTTACAGTGAGCTGCTGAAGGAGAAAGTGAGCTGCTGAAGGAAAAGTGAGCTGCTCACTTTGATCCCCCTAGAAGTTTTAGAATTGATGAAATTTGGTGAGGATGTTGTCTAGAGTAAGATGATCATCCTCACCAATTTTCATCAAATTCTAAAACTTCTAGGGTCATCAAATGGTAGAAGCTTTCTAAAACTTTTAGGGGGAACAAAGTGAGCGCAGCTCACTTTCTCCTCCGGCATCTCACAGCTCACTGTAACATTCCTCTCTCTCTCTCTCTCTCTCTCTCTCTCTCTCTCTCTCTATATATATATATATATATATATATATATATATATATATATATATATATATATATATATATATATAAAGAGAGAGAGAGAGAAAACTGGAAATGAGCTGCTAGCCTATTTTGGCAAAATGGACAGCCACCGATTTGAAGCCCTTAGAAGTTTTAAAATGTGGTTGATTTTTAGTATGCATAAGCACCCTATTTTAGATAGAACACCCACAAAAAATCAGCACATTCTAAGACTCCTAAGGGCATCAAATGTTAGAAGTTTTATCGAACGTTTGTTGCAACCTTTAATCTGAAATATAACATTTGATACCCCTAAAAGTTTTATAATGTGCTGATTTTTTGTGAGTGTGGTATCTAAGATAAGGTGCTTATGCTCATAAAAAATCAGCACATTCTAAGACTCCTACGGGTGTCAAATGGGTGACTGCCCATTTTGTGAAAATAGACCGCGAGCCTATACCCAGTATCCTATATATATATATATATATATATATATATATATATATATATATATATATATATATATATATATATATAGAGAGAGAGAGAGAGAGAGAGAGAAATACTATAATGCGGCATGCGGTAAGTGCGGCACCGCACCGTAGCCGTCTGATGCACTGTTGCGTGCATGCGATGCACGCAGCGCATGCATCAGACGGCTGCGGTGCAGTGCCACACGTACCGCATGCCGCATTATAGCATGCCCCTATATATATATATATATATGGGAATGGTTGGCTGTACTAAGGTCAACGAATTAATTCCTAGACCAACATTTTTATGCTACCAATTGTCTTGGGTTCTAGCTATAAATGTGCCTCTATTGCTATATCGTTTCGGACTTGATATACATCTATTTTTAATTTAAACCTCCTATTTCTACAACTTGTCATTGTCAATTTTCATAGTTGAAAAACCTCACATTTCTTCTCGTTTGTAAACTCCATGTTGTCTCTACTCTCATCACTCGTCTCACCTATCACTTTCACCTGTTGTAGGTGACCCCTCTATCAATTTCTTTATATGTACTCGATCTATTCTCTCTCCTCTCCTCCTGTCTCTCCTTTCTAACCTCTTTTTACGGCTGTTTGACTATAGGCCACAGTTGTTGTCACAACAGTTGATACATGGGTTCTTTCTTTTTTCTTCTTACTTCGTATATGCCACCAAAGGTGAGACTGGGCCATGGCGTGCAGAATGTGACGGGACGGGTGGAGCGGGGCTGCGATATCTAGATCAATAGTAGCTACGACGGTCTGATCCATGGTTGGATCTACTGATCGAATCCGTTGGATGGTGGTGCCGGGCGGAGCGGGTCATGGCCTAGTGCAATTCGTTCTCCGACAGCCGATTCACAAGATGGGGGTGCTAACCGTCAAGATGGAGTGTGAATCATGGGTGTCACTCGAATGTCGGCCTTGATTCACCAAATGGCGATGCTCATCGTCGAGGTGGAGTGCGATTCGGGCCCCTCTCACCCGACCCCATATGTAGTTACTCTGCTTCCCTCCATCTCCACCTCTGACAAACCTTTCTCCACCCCGACCTCCACATGTTCCTCACCTTCTCCACCCTCTTCTTCTCCTTCCACTCCAACAACCTCGGTAAGCTCCCCCCCCCCCCCGGCGATCACCACCGCATGCACCATCTCCATCTCGCTCCTCCTTCCCCGGCTCCAACTAAGCCTGCCATCAACTACAATTTACCGTTCAGTGAAGAATGTTAAGAGAAGCTAAAAAGCAACAAAAATAGAAAGAAAAAATGATAAAATGTGGACTGCCACTAACGAACGAAAAGACTGAATGATCAGGATGTAAAAAAAACTCGTGACTATCATGTGTCAGAATCTGGACACACACACACACACACACACACACACACACACACACACATATATATATATATATATATATATATATATATATATATATATATATATATATATATATATATATATATGAGAAAAATGGTGCATGGTCCACTCGACTAGCTTCACTGTTGGTTCAGTGGATCAGTTGACCAGTGACCACCCTACAAGTTTCAAAATTTATCGAAACTTGGTGGATGTGTTATCTAGGGTATGGTAATCATTCTCATCAAAATCCAACAAGTTATAAAACTTCTAGGTCCATCAAGTGTGATAAGAAAAACTAATGGTTAAAGTGGAAGATCGATAATTCTTTCAATATTTGATGAATACCCTAAAAGTTTTAGAATTAGTTTATTTTTTTTAGAATGACCACCTTACCCTAGATATCACACTCACCAAGTTTCGACTATCTCTGAAACTTATAGGGTGATCAACTAGTCCACTGGGCCTTCAACGAAGCTAGTCCACTTGACCAGGTAACCTTTTCTCAACTAGGAAAGCCATAAAAGCTCTAACTCAAAAACATTGCCTTCCTTAAGAATAAAACCTTGGAATCCGCCAAGGAGATATAGAACGCACAATCCACCAAAGAGTCGAAAGAGAAAATTCTATAAAACTTAATCCTCATTGATTCATCAGACCGACAAACAAGGGAGGGCTAGATCCCTTTAAATAGCAACAATCCATAAGCTTACAAATCTGATGTGATCAAAACTCGCACTCCTAATACGAATAAAATCCTCTCACCATCGCTTCCTGACTATGACTATCTCCGCATAGATTGCAGTGCTACTGACCTCCAACTCAAAGGGTGGAACACATGAACTAATCTCCAACTCACAGCACGGCCAACAGAATCCATGGTTGGATCTATTGATCGGATCAGTTGGATGGTGGTGCAGGGCGGAGCGGGCCATGGCCGAGTGCAATTGTTCTCCGATGGCCGATTCACAAGATAGGGGTGCAAATCGTCAAGATGGAGTGTGAATCATGGGTGCCACTCGTATGTCGGCCTCGATTCACCAGATGGTGATGCTCATCGTCGAGGTGGAGTGCGATTCGGGCACCTCTCACCCGACACCATATGTAGTGTTAGATACCCTCACACCTCAAAACCCGAGTTGTAAGGGGAGGTTCACAGGGGCTATATTAAGCAAGTGATGGGTGCCTCCCTTATCGATGTGGGACTATTCGTCAACATGTAGTTCCTCTGCTTCCCTCCATCTCCACCTCTGACAAACCTTTCTCCACCCCGACCTCCATATGTTCCTCACCTTCTCCACCCTCTTCGTTTTCCACTCCAACAACCTCGGTAAGCTCCCCCCTGGCGATCACCACCGCCTGCACCATCTCCATCTCGCTTCTCTTTCCCCGGCTCCAACTAAGCCTGCCATCGACTACAATTTACCGTTCGGTGAAGAATATTAGAGAAGCTAAAAAGCAGCAAAAATATAAAAAAAAATAATAAAATGTGGACTGCCACTAACGAACGAAAGACCGAATGATCAGGATGTAAAAAAAACTTGGATTGGCATGTGTCAGAATCTGCACACACACACACACACACACACACACACACACACATATATATATATATATATATATATATATATATATATATATATATATATATATATATATATATATATATATATATATATATATGAGAAAATGGTGCATGGCCACTCAACTAGCTTCACTACTGGTCCAGTGGATTAGTGACCACCCTACAAGTTTCAAAATTTATTGAAACTTGATGGATGTGTTATCTAGGATATGGTAATCATTCTCATCAAAAATCAACAAGTTATAAAACTTCTATGTCCATCAAGTGTGATAAGAAAAACTAATGGTTATAGTGGAAGATCGATAATTCTTTCAACATTTGATTAATACCATAGATTTTAGAATTAGTTTATTTTTTTAGAATGACCACCGTACCATAGATATCACACTCACCAAGTTTAGACTATCTCTGAAATAGGGTGGTCAACTGGTCCACTCGACCTTCAACGAAGCTAGTCCACTTGAACAGATAACCTTTTCTTAACCGGGAAAGCCAGAAAAGCTCTAACTCAAAAACATTGTCTTCCTTAAGAATAAAACCTTGGAATCCACCAAGGAGATATAGAACGCGCAATCCACCAAAGAGTCGAAAGAGAAAATTCTATAAAACTAGCTTAATCCTCATTGATTCATCAGACCGACAAACAAGGGAGGGCTAGATCCCTTTAAATAGGCAACAATCCATAACCTTACAAATCTGATATGATCAGAACTCGCACTCCTAATACGAATAAAATCCTCTCACCACCGCTTCCTGACTATGACTATCTCCGCATAGATTGCAGTAATACTGACCTCCAACTCAAGGGTGGAACACACAAACTAATCACCGACTCACAGCACGGCCAACAGAATCCATCCACACCGTCCAACCGAATGCTGTTGCTAAAACGAGTGATCGAGACCGTGAGATCACCGGCGAGTAGATCTGGAGATATGTTTGGAAGCAAAACCCTAGTGCCACGTGAATAGCTGGTGGAGGAGATCCAGATGTGGCGGTTAGGGTTTTGAATCTTTGGAGCCTTCATGGAAGCAGATTTAATGTTTCTGAAATTTTCCTGGATGAGGAGGGAGAATGGAGGAGGAGGAGGAGGAGCACCTGGTGCTGGAGAACTCGTAGAGCCGCCCGCGGGGCGAGAAGACGATGAGGCCGACCTCGGCGTCGCAGAGCACCGACAGCTCGAACGCCTTCTTCAGTAGCCCGTTCCTCCGCTTCGAGAACGTCACCTGGCGGCTCGTCGCGTTCTCTATCCGCCTCATCTCCATCTTCCCCCTCACCATCCCCCCCGCCCCCTCCTCCTCCGCCGACCACCTGAACCAAAACAAGATCAAGAAATTCAACAAAACCAGAACAAAACACATAAAATCCCACCGAAATCGAAATAAAAACCTTCGATCCAACAAGAGAGAGAGAGAGAGAGAGAGAGAGGCCTGGAACTGGAGCTCTTTTTCTCTGTGCGGCACCCACGGAGTCCACCTCACCTCCCCGCACGGTGCCTCCCAAAAACGAGTACAAAGATTGGGGGGGGGGCGGGGAGATGGACGGGAAAAGGGAGACCGCCGCGTTCCAGATCGAGAAAGAATCCAGCGGCCCTCACTCCTCACCGCCTCATCATGGCCATTAAAACGGCAACTAAAGCACATTTAATTAAGCGCCCCCTCCAGCTAAACTGGGGGAGGTGGCGTTCAGCGTCTCGCCCATCAATGCTGCTTTTCGGGCGCGCGGGGCCCCCCGCTCCCGCTTCGTACGAGGGCAGAGGGGACCGCAACGGTACCCGTCCGTACGATTCCACCTACAGGATCTCGACACGTAGGGTGCAATGCGGTCATCGAGATCGTCGCATAGGACAGAATCACGTGGGCTCCCTCCTGGTGGCCTGGCCCGCGTCAGCCTGTAGATTTTCTTTTTCTCAAATTATTATTATTAAGGGTAAATTACACTTTGCCCCCTGAATTTTAGCTCAAAAACATGTAACCTCTTGTAGTTTATTTTGTTTCAAATCGCTCCCTAAAGGTTAATACGTTAGCACAGTACCCCTTCGTCAACTACTTAATTTCCACTTTTGGTAATATTTAACTAGTCAAAACTGAAACGAAGGGGGGCAGATGTAGTTTTTAAACTATAGGGGTTAAGTGTTTTTGAGCTAAAATTTAGGGGGGTAAAGTGTAATTTACTCTTTTATTAATGCTTTGAAGAGCGGGCGGGAGTGCGGGGCGGACATCGAGATCTGCTCCGATGTTGGCGATATCATGACGTGGCATCCGTCAAAGCCGTCTGATGCCGGCTTGCTACGCTCACCGGTCGAGGTTGGTGGCTGTGATCCGGGGATCCTCGCCAGAATCGATGCTGGGGCAGCATATTCCGGCGGATCGTTGCCTTCCTTCTCCCGGACTCCGATCGTGTGGCTCATAAGGCTCAATCCACTGTAGCACCTCTGGGACCGATACAATGTTAGAGCTTCTCTCTCTTTCTTGTTTATGCTTTGAGTGTTACGCACGAAATTAAAGTATTTTGGCTTCGTCCCTGGTGGGGCCGGCTGGGTTCGATCCGTTGAATTTTTCCTCCCGGTTGGTCCCCGGCTCGCTGTGCTGTGATCCGCGATCCCCCTCTGTCTTGCCATTTTGGGTCGAGTTCGGATCTCCTCCAGTCGTCGGCCCGGTCGGTGGGCCCGGTGCTAATCACAGCCATATGCAGTATGCTGGAGTACATTCGCTATCGGATCGCCTGCGAACATACGGCTGTGATGCGTGCGGACCCACCGACCGGGGCTGACCGACTGGAGAAGATCCGAACTCTTTTGGGTCCTGAATTAGGTTCGTCACGTGTTTTCCCTTTGCCCACTTCTGGCACCGGCAGGCTTCGGGACCACCGCAGCTGTCTGCCTTCCGATATTTTAGGACGAGCTGTGCCGTTTTGAACATACAAGGGGACATAATTATGGACATGACCAGGACGTGGGGGACATCGGACGGCACAACATAGTGACGTGGCTTGATCCTAGCACTGGACGACGCGAGTTTACCCCGCAGTATGTCTAACTGTGTGTTCAATAGCATTTCCATTTTAGAACCGACCCGCTGGAGGGGTTGGCTTCGGCGTCAAGCGGCAAAGTGTGTGGCTTTTGCTTTTCCTGAAACCTACTATCATTCGGAAATAATGCACCTGAGGATCGAGCTGGACTCCACTCCAATAACTGGAGAGGCCTCTAGTTTGTTCGGCCCAAACTCACATTCGGGGTTGGATGCCGTTGAGTGCATCGGACGGCTTTAACACAAGTAGCGGCCCCCGGTTACTGGAGAGGAGTCGAGCTCCTGAGAATCCAACGGCTCACACATTCAAACGGTTCGTTTAACATAGACAGGAGGAGGACCACCGCATTGTTTCAGTACATCACCCAATAGTGACCCGGCACGAGACAGCCCGATGGGGAGGGGGAGGGGGGGACCACAACATTGGTCAGTACATCACCTAATAGTGCGCCGTCACAAGACAGGCCAATGATCGAAACATGCCAAGGGTGAGAGAAATATCTTCGATAGCCCCACATGTAGGAGAACACGCCACTAAGACTAGAGGGAGGTCCACAACTACAGAGCAAAAGAAATCATGTCGTAGCACATGTTCGAACCCTTGGCGAGGGTCATGGGTTGCATATGCCTTAACAACCAAGCAATCAGATCGGAACGGTTACTATCGTACATTCTTCTTACTTTCTAAAATGTTATCGAGAGCGAGATAGGGCGTTGAAATCAACACCCATCGAAGTCTCAATGGCGCCAATAAGTTTATTTTTTTAAAAAAAACTAAGGAGTTATGACTTAAAAGATAAAAGTGTGTCGAAAGTAAAGTGTAGGGTATAAAGAGTAAAGTGTTGGAAATAAAAAAAAATAAAATTCTGAAATACCAAAGGCATCAATAAAATAAAGGAGAGTGCTAAAAAGTAACCCCATTGTATCTTAAGGGGGTTGCACTTAGAAAATCTAAAGGGTGCCTTGATGGATAGAATAATATCCATATAATGATAATATTAAGCAGCTTTGGCTTTCACTAGTTGTATTTTGATGAAGTATTTCATTGAATTCTATCTGTTAGAAATTTGTTAATTATTGATTTTTTATTTTCTTTTTGGTGTTTGATGTTTAATCCTAACACAAAATCAACTACAAGGGAAAAAGGCTTTGAACCCATCCCACCACGTGATGGTTGAGTATTGAGTAAACAACATTACCAAGTCAAGATGATACGGATCACCCCTTCTTCTTGTCTTGTGCCAAAGATCTTACCATTTCCGAAGGAACCGGAGCTACATTTCTTTTCACTTTCCATTCAAGAGTTTCCATGTGTTTCCACTCCCTTTTTTAAGACATAGAAAAATGACATGGACAAATTCCTTTTCTTAGGAACACATACAAGATTCGTCACTACAAAAAGGATAAGGGTAACCCCACCCCCACCATTAACTATTTTATTTTTATTTATTAATTCAATAGTAATAGAAATACATGTCCTAGCGAGATAGAATTTGTAACTTGCTATCCTCCTGCCTAGCAGGAAAAAATTGACCTCTGTGAAAAGACTATATATATATATATATATATATATATATATATATATATATATATATATATATATATATATATATATATATATATATATATATATATATATATATATATATATATAGAGAGAGAGAGAGAGAGAGAGAGAGAGAATACGGGGTATGAGCTGACAATTTATTTTTTCATTTGGGCAGTCAGCTCAAAGCCGTCCGATTAAAATCATGAACCGTCAAATTTTTTAACCAAAAAATCGCACTCAAGCCTCTGCCCCGATCTCCTCTCTCTCCCTCTCTCCGGTGTCACCCCCTCCGGCCTGCACTCGGGTGGCACCGGATCCGGCAGCATCCCCCTCCGGCAGCATCTTCCTCTGGCAGCAGCCCCGACCGGCTTCCGACAACAGCCCCGACCCCGATCGGCTTCCGACAGCACACCAGCCCCCTTTCCCTCCCCCTCCGGTGCCGGAAGTCAAGGCTGGATCGGCGCCGGAGGGGGAGGGAAAGGGGGCTGGTGCTGCTGTCGGAAGCCGGTCGGGGCTGCTGCCGGAGGAAGATACTGCCGGATCCGATGCCGCCGGAGTGCAGGCCGGAGGGGGATGCTGCCGGAGAGAGGGTGCCGTCGGAGTGCAGGCCGGAGGGGGTGACGCCGGAGTCAAACCACGGTTGGGGTTGGTGTGATCGGCCAGAGTCGGAGCCGGAGCAGGAGACGGAGGTAGGGGTGCCGGAGGGGGGGAGCCGGAGAGCTAGAGTAGTCGCCGAAGGGTGCTCGGGCTGCTGCTCAAGCTCGAGCTCGAGATCGAGAGAGAGAGAGAGAGAGAGAGAGAGAGAGAGGGGGGGTTACAGCTGGTAAAAAGAATTTTTTTTTAAAAAAAAAAATGAACGGTAGGATGATGGCGATCGGAGGGCTGTTAGCTGACAGCCCAAACCAAGAAATGGGCTGCCAGCCTATATCCCGTTTTCTCTCTCTCTCTATCTCTCTCTCTCTCTCTCTCTCTCTCTCTCTCTCTCTATATATATATATATATATATATATATATATATATATATATATATATATATATATATATATATATATATATATATATATATATATATATATATATATATATATATATATATATATATACATATATATATAGGGTCAAGTTCAATGGACACTGTTTTTGCACTCAATTTTTTACACCGATTTTCAAACCATTAGATAGAGGTTTCAGAATTTCTAGATTTTTTGTGAGCATAATCATCTTGTCTTAGATAACACATCTACAAAAAATCAGCACATTCTAAAGCCTCTAGACTTATTAAATGTGCTCTTGAAATTAACGATTAAAATGGACGGTTGATAAAGCCTTTTAGTTTTGATGTACTTGGAGGCTTTAGAATGTTCTGATTTTTTGTGGACGTGCTATCTAAGATAAGGTGATTGTGCTAACAAAAAATCAAGAAATTCTGAAACCTCTATCTAATGTTTTGAAAATCGGTGTAAAAAGTTAAGTGCAAAAACAGTGTCCATTGAACCTGACCCATATATCACTACAAAAAAAACAGTTATTACCGACAGACAATATCCGTCGGTAATATTAACATTCCGTCGGTAATATTTTATAGCGACGAAAGATATTTCCGTCGCCAGCTGTCGAGAAAAAAGGTGTCGGGGAAAACAATACGACGGACCAAATATTACCGTCGGTAATAATAATTAATACCGACGGTAATATAAAAGCCGTCGGTAAGATTTAAACAATTAAAAATTAATATAATATATTATTACCGACGATACATAATAATCCGTCGGTAATTTATAAGACTTTTACCGACGGTTATAATATTACCTGTCGGTAATAATTTATATATTACCGACGGATATATGGTTCCCGTCGGTAATAATATATATATTACCGACGGCTATATAATTCCAGTCGGTAATAATATATATATTACCGACGGATATTATATTCCGTCGGCAACTTATTTATAATTTAAAAAAAATAAAAACTTTAGTACCGACGGAATAATTAATTTCCGTCGGTAATAAGTATGTTTTTTTTTTAATAAATTTACCTAAATAATGTTATTTAATTCCTGTGATTTACAACAATACCACAATATATTACCACAATTTATCAAATATTACCACAATTTATAAAATATTACATCAAATTTTAAAATATTACCTAAATTGATAAAAAATTACAGTAAATTATCAAATAATAACCACATATTACAAAATAATATTTACACAATCCAAAACTGAGAGATGCCCTATCTCAACCACCCCTGCCCGTCACCAACGCTGGTGCTCTCATCGATCCCCTGACGCCGCCCTGCTCCTGCAATTAACATGTATTTGTTAAAAAAATAGTTTATATCTATAACTGAGTCTAAGCGTTAAAAAATCATAAGTTAGCGTGTTTCGGTTTTTAAATAGGTTTGGATTCGATCGGATCGGCATCCGATAATTCGAAGTTGGAATTATTCCGTATTTCGGACTTGCGAGCGAGTTCTAATTGGATATTTGATCAATTTACGCTCCGATTCACCGATTTAGAGTCTAAGTGTTGAAAAATCATAAGTTAGCGTGTTTCGGATATGAAATAGGTTTGGATTCGATCCGATCGTCATCGGATCGGCATCCGATAATTCGAACTTAGAATTATTCCGTATTTTGGACTTGCGAGCGAGTTCTAATTGGATATTTGACCAATTTACGTTCCGATTCATCGATTTAGAGTCTAAGTGCTGGAAAATGATAAGTTAGCGTGTTTCGGATTTGAAATAGGTTTGGATTCGATCGGATCATCATCGGATCGGCATCCGATAATTCGAAGTTGGAATTATTCTATATTTCGGACTTGCGAGCGGGTTCTAATTGGATATTTGACCAATTTACGATCCGATTCACCGATTTAGAGTCTAAGTGTTGGAAAATCATAATTTAGCGTGTTTCAGATATGAAATAGGTTTGGATTCGATCCGATCGTCATCGGATCGGCATCCGATAATTTGAAGTTGGAATTATTCCGTATTTCGGACTTGCGAGCAGGTTCTAATTGGATATTTAACCAATTTACGCTCCGATTCACCTATTTAGAGTCTAAGTGTTGGAAAATCATAAGTTAGCGTGTTTCGGATATGAAATAGGTTTGGATTCGATCCGATCGTCATCGGATCGGCATCCGATAATTCGAAGTTGGAATTATTCCGTATTTCAGACTTACGAGCGAGTTCTAATTGGATATATATTTGATCAATTTACGCTCCGATTCACCGATTTAGAGTCTAAGTGTTGGAAAATCATAAGTTAGCGTGTTTCGGATATGAAATAGGTTTGGAATCGGATCGGCATCCGATAATTCGAACTTGGAATTATTTCGTATTTCGGACTTGCGAGCGGGTTCTAATTGGATATTTGACCAATTTACGATCCGATTCACCGATTTAGAGTCTAAGTGCTGGAAAATGATAAGTTAGCGTGTTTCGGATTTGAAATAGGTTTGGATTCGATCGGATCATCATCGGATCGGCATCCGATAATTCGAACTTGGAATTATTCCGTATTTCGGACTTGCAAGCGGGTTCTAATTGGATATTTGAGCAATTTACGATCCGATTCACCGATTTAGAGTCTAAGTGTTGGAAAATCATAAGTTAGCGTGTTTCGGATTTGAAATAGGTTTGGATTCGATCGGATCGTCATCGGATCGACATCCGATAATTCGAAGTTGGAATTATTCCGTATTTCAAACTTGCGAGCGGGTTCTAATTTGATATTTGACCAATTTACTCTCTGATTCACCGATTTAGAGTCTAAGTGTTGGAAAATCATAAGTTAGCGTGTTTCGGATTTGAAATAGGTTTGGATTCGATCGGATCGTCATCGGATCGGCATCCGATAATTTGAAGTTGGAATTATTCCGTATTTCGGACTTGCGAACGAGTTCTAATTGGATATTTGAACAATTTACGCTCCGATTCACCGATTTAGAGTCGAAGTGTTGAAAAATCATAAGTTAGCGTGTTTCGGATATGAAATAGGTTTGGATTCGATCGGATCGTCATCGGATCGGCATTCGATAATTCCAAGTTGGAATTATTCCGTATTTCGGACTTGCGAGCGGGTTCTAATCGGATATTTGTACAATTTACGATCCGATTCACCGATTTAGAGTCTAAGTGTTGGAAAATCATAAGTTAGCGTGTTTCGGATATGAAATAGGTTTGGATTCGATCGGATCATCATCGGATCGGCATCCGATAATTCCAAATTGGAATTATTCTGTATTTTGGGCTTGCGAGCAGGTTCTAATCGGATATTTGAACAATTTACGATCCGATTCACCGATTTAGAGTCTAAGTGTTGGAAAATCATAAGTTAGCGTGTTTCGGATATGAAATAGGTTTGGATTCGATCCGATCGTCATCGGATCGGTATCCGATAATTCAAACTTGGAATTATTTCGTATTTCGGACTTGCGAGCAGGTTCTAATTGGATATTTGACCAATTTACAATCCGATTCACCGATTTAGAGTCTAAGTGTTGGAAAATCATAAGTTAGCGTGTTTCGGATATGAAATAGGTTTGGATTCGATCCGATCGTCATCGGATCGGCATCCGATAATTCAAAGTTAGAATTATTCCGTATTTCGGACTTGCGAGCGGGTTCTAATTGGATATTTGACCAATTTACGCTCTGATTCACCGATTTAGAGTCTAAGTGTTGGAAAATCATAAGTTAGCGTGTTTCGGATTTGAAATAGGTTTGGATTCGATCGGATCGTCATCGGATTGGCATCCGATAATTCGAAGTTGGAATTATTCCGTATTTCGGACTTGCGAGCGAGTTCTAATTGGATATTTGAACAATTTACGCTCCGATTCACCGATTTAGAGTCGAAGTGTTGAAAAATCATAAGTTAGCGTGTTTCGGATATGAAATAGGTTTGGATTCGATCGGATCGTCATCGGATCGGCATTCGATAATTCTAAGTTGGAATTATTTCGTATTTCGAACTTGCGAGCGGGTTCTAATCGGATATTTGTACAATTTACGATCCGATTCGCCGATTTAGAGTCTAAGTGTTGGAAAATCATAAGTTAGCGTGTTTCGGATATGAAATAGGTTTAGATTCGATCGGATCATCATCGGATCGGCATCCGATAATTCCAAATTGGAATTATTCCGTATTTCGGGCTTGCGAGCGGGTTCTAATCGGATATTTGAACAATTTACGATCCGATTCACCGATTTAGAGTCTAAGTGTTGGAAAATCATAAGTTAGCGTGTTTCGGATATGAAATAGGTTTGGATTCGATCCGATCGTCATCGGATCGGTATCTGATAATTCGAACTTGGAATTATTCCGTATTTCGGACTTGCGAGCGGGTTCTAATTGGATATTTGACCAATTTACAATCCGATTCACCGATTTAGAGTCTAAGTGTTGGAAAATCATAAGTTAGCGTGTTTCGGATTTGAAATAGGTTTGGATTCGATCGGATCGTCATCGGATCGGCATCCGATAATTCGAAGTTAGAATTATTCCGTATTTCGGACTTGCGAGCGAGTTCTAATTGGATATTTGAACAATTTACGCTCTGATTCACCGATTTAGAGTCGAAGTGTTGAAAAATCATAAGTTAGCGTGTTTCGGATATGAAATAGGTTTGGATTCGATCGGATCGTCATCGGATCGGCATCCGATAATTCCAAGTTGGAATTATTCCGTATTTCGGACTTGCGAGCGGGTTCTAATCGGATATTTGAACAATTTACGATCCGATTCACCGATTTAGAGTCTAAGTGTTGGAAAATCATAAATTAGCGTGTTTCGGATATGAAATAAATTTGGATTCGATCCGATCGTCATCGGATCGGCATCTGATAATTCGAACTTGGAATTATTTCGTATTTCGGACTTGCGAGCGGGTTCTAATTGGATATTTGACCAATTTACAATCCGATTCACCGATTTAGAGTCTAAGTGTTGGAAAATCATAAGTTAGTGTGTTTCGGATTTGAAATAGGTTTGGATTCGATCGGATCGTTATCGGATCGGCATCTGATAATTCGAAGTTGGAATTATTCCGTATTTCGGACTTGTGAGCGAGTTCTAATTGGATATTTGAACAATTTACGCTCCGATTCACCGATTTAGAGTCGAAGTGTTGAAAAATCATAAGTTAGCGTGTTTCGGATATGAAATAGGTTAGGATTCGATCGGATCATCATCGGATCGGCATCCGATAATTCCAAGTTGGAATTATTCTGTATTTCGGACTTGCGAGCGGGTTCTAATCGGATATTTGAACAATTTACGATCCGATTCACCGATTAGAGTCTTAGTGTTGGAAAATCATAAGTTAGCGTGTTTCGGATATGAAATAGGTTTGGATTCGATCGATCGTCATCGGATCGGCATCCGATAATTCCAAGTTGGAATTATTCCATATTTCGGACTTGCGAGCGGGTTCTAATCGGATATTTGAACAATTTACGATCCGATTCACCGATTTAGAGTCTAAGTGTTGGAAAATCATAAGTTAGCGTGTTTCGGATATGAAATAGGTTTGGATTCGATCGGATCGTCATCGGATCGGCATCCGATAATTCGAAGTTGGAATTATTCCATATTTCGGACTTGCGAGCGGATTCTAATTGGCTATTTGAACAATTTACGATCCGATTCACCGATATAGAGTCTAAGTGTTGGAAAATCATAAGTTAGCGTGTTTCGGATATGTAATAGGTTTGGATTCGATCCGATCGTCATGCTCATGGTGTAGCATGCAACTGGCAACACATACTTATCCCCAATCTCTTGGGGATGAAGTGATTTTCGGATGCCCAACTCCTTAAGATCGAGACGAGATTTAAGATTATCCTTCGTCTTACCGTCGAGATTCAGCAGTGTTCCTATAATGTTGTCACACACATTTTTCTCGATATGCATGACATCCAAGTTAAGCCACAAGAGTAGGCTGCTCCAGTACGATAGTTTAAAGAAAATACTCTTCTTCTTCCAGTTATGCTCACGCGTAGAATCTTCATGCGTTCTCTTCTTTTTACCTTTCCCAAGTGCCACGGCATCAAGCTGATCCAATTCGCACATGACTTCTACCCCCGAAAGCTGCTCCGAGGCCTTTGCAAGTTCCTTCTTGTCGTTAAAAGCTCTTTTGTTCTGCCTCCACTTATGGCCGTCAACAAGGAATCTTCGATGGCCCATATAACAGAACTTGCCTCCGTTCTTCAACCATAATGAATCTGTCTCCTTATTGCATGTAGGGCACACTAATTTTCCTTTAGTACTCCACCCGGATAAGTTGGCATATGCAGGAAAATCGTTGATGGTCCATAGAAGTGCCGCATGCATCCGAAAATTCTGGCGCAACGAGGCATCATACGTATCGGCCCCAACTTCCCATAACTCGTTCAACTCCTCAATCAACAGCTGCAAGTAAACGTCAATATCATTACCAGACGACCTGGGTCCGGGAATGAGCAAGGAGAGCATTGTGTATGGATTTTTTAAGCACATCCAGGGAGGCAAATTGTATGGAAATAGGACAGCTGGCCAAATGCTGTACGACACACTCATATTCCCAAAGGGATTGAAGCTATCGCTAGCAAGCCCTAACCTGACGTTGCGAACTTCACATGCGAATTCAGGATAGGTATGATCAAAACCTTTCCACGTCAGAGAGTCGGCCGGATGTCTCATAATCTCGTCATCTGTACGTTCTCGTGCATGCCACCTCATGTGCTCAGCAGTCTTCGATGACATAAACAACCTCTGAAGCCTGTCCCTAAGCGGGAAGTATAGGAGAACCTTTGCAGATACATTTTTCTTCCTTCGACTGGTACTAGACTCGGCATCCGTCTCTTTATATCTCGTTGCTCCGCATATGTGGCATGACCGCGCATGTTCGTACTCTTTCCGGTACAACATACAATCGTTCACGCATGCATCAATTTTCTCATAACCCAGTCCGAGATCTTTAATTGTCTTCTTCGCCTCATAGAATGATTTCGGTACTGTCTCACCCATAGGAAAAGCCTCTTTCAGCAACTCTACCAATATATTAAATGACTTATTACTCCAACCATTGAGGCACTTCAAATGAAGAAGCTTTACAGTGAAAGAGAGTTTTGAAAACTTCTCACACCCCGGGTATAGAGGTTGTTCGGCATCTTTAAACAATATATAGAACTTGTCCGCTTCGATATTGGGCTGATCACCTGACGGTGTTTCCGTGCCTATTCCACCTTGCAAATCATGTATCATACCCTGCATGTCATCGTCATCATCTGTATTAATATTATCATCGGCGATCACTGTGTTTGAAGTTTCACCGTGAGCTGCCATGGGGACTGCATCAAGCTCCTCACCGTGCAAGAACCAACGGGTATAGCTAATAATATCAATGCCACGCATTACCAGATCAACCTCACATTCCTCTCGAACCTTCCTAATCACCCTTCCGCAGTCTATACAGGGACACACAATTTTTCCATCAAGCGGTGCAAGGCGCTCAAATACAAAATCCAGAAATTTCCTGACTCCTTCTCTGTACTCTTGGCTCATGCGATTCGAATTACGCATCCAACTCTTATCGATCGAAGACATCTTCGTCTATCTGGCTATACAACACCTGACATATAATTTCAAACAATGTTATAAGACTCCGCACAATTTCGATTTCGGTTCCCGGGTATGGAACACCGAACCAAAACTTCTACAGGCCATCCACATCCCTAATGGATGAGTGTATTATGATGAGTAGACTAGTCACATAGTAAACCTAGGGTTGCTGGCCAGCATTTGAACTGTTGATAGTTTGAATGCTAGGCATAGCACCAAAGTTATGCGACAGTAAGTCAACAAGTCAGGGAGCCTCATCAAGTAAACACTTGGGGTCTGACGGTTCTCTCTGTTGCTCGAGTAGATTTATGGCTTTAGCATACCTCATATCACACCGAACCGACAAAAACCGACCATTTCGGTTTCGGTTTCGGTTTCGGTTTCGGTTTTGATTTTTCGTAAACCGAAAAAAATATAACCGACAAAACCCACACCGAAACCGACCGACAAAACCGACGCTCACCCTAGTCTAAAAACTACATTTTGCCCCCCATTCCCCCATTCAATTCAGTTTTGATAGGATAAAAATCAATGTTTTAAAACACGAAAACTCGACTCGACTCGAAACCTTAATGAGTCGAGTAGACTCGACAACTCGGTTAAAACCCGACAAAACTCGAGTCGGATCGAAACTCAGCCGAGTCGGATCGAAACTCAAGTTTTGGACCGAGTCGGATCGAAACTCAGCCGAGTCGAGTCGACTCGGCCGAGTTTCGAGTCGACTCGGCGAGTTTTAAAACAGTGTAAAAATTACCAAATGAGGGAATTAATCAGTTTTGATAAGATAAAAATTACTCATATGAATGAATTGGAATAACTCATATGAATCGTATGATAATAACTCATATGAATGAATCGTATGAATAGATACATTCCCATTCGATTCCCCCCATTCAATTCAGTTTTGATAAGATAAAAATTATCAAATAAGTATGCAATTTTCATAAGGGAATTCAGTACGTAGATGACAAAATTAGTATGCAATTTTGATAAGATAACATTTCAAACTTTAGTATGCAATTTGGAACAAATTAACCTAAGGGGGAAAGGGAGGAGGAGGAGGAGCTCACCAGCGATGGTCGGCAGGCCTCGAGAAGGAGGAGGAGCACTGGTGTCGCAGTCGGTGGCGCGAGAAAGGGGAGGGGGTGGCCGGAGGTGCAAGGGAGGGGATGGGTAGCCGGCCGGAGGGGGGGTTTAGATCGAGAGAGAGAGAGAGAGGTGAGGGGAGGAAGTAGAGAGAGAGAGAGAGAGAGAGAGAGAGAGAGAGAGAGAGAGAGAGGGAGGGAAGGCTAGGGAGGTCGGGGAGGGGGGGAGGAGGCCGGGGAGAGAGAGAGAGAGGGCCGGGAGGCCGGGGAGGGGCGGAGGTCGGGAGGGGGATGGGTGGCCGGGAGGGGGATGGGTGGCCGGAGGGGATCGCGCGGCTACCAGAGGGGGACGGGGTCGCCGGATAGGTCGGGTCGGTGAGAGAGAGAGAGATTCAGAGAGGGGCACCGGAGGTTCGGTCGAAACACAAAAAGAAACGGGTGGCTGTGGAGTATATTAAAAGGGTTTTTACCGACGGAACTTATAAGTTCCGTCGGTATAATTACTTTATACTGACGGTAGGATAATTTCCGTCGGTAAAACTCAACGACGAAACTCAGGGTTCCATTTTTTTCCAGAGGCTCGGTTTTCACCCTGAGTTTCGTCGGGACAATTGTACCGACGGATATTTAATTCCCGTCGGTATCGTACCGACGGACATATAATTTCCGTCGGTGTAATTCGTTATACCGACGGAAATATAACGTCCGTCGGTAAAAATCGACGACGAAACTCAGGGTTCTATTTTTTCCAGAGGCTCGGTTTTTACCCTGAGTTTCGTCGGGACAATTTTACCGACGGATATTTAATTACCGTCGGTATTGTGCCGACGAACATATTATTTCTGTCGGTAAAATTAGTTATACCGACGGACATATAATGTCCGTCGGTACAATATCACGACGAAACACAGGGTGCCTTTTTTTTTCCAGAGACTCGGTTTTTACCTTGTGTTTCGTCGTGACATTATACCGACGGAGTTTATTTAGCCGTCGGTATAAAGTATTTTACCGACGGAGATATATGTACCGTCGGTATAAAGCATTTTACCGACGAATACTATGTGACCGTCGGTAATACATGTGCAAAAAAAATTAAAAAAATTGAAGTTATAATACCGACGGATATTATAGTCACCGTCGGTAAAAAGTATATTATTACCGACGGTGATAATAATGTCCGCCGGTAAAGACCCTATATATATATATATATATATATATATATATATATATATATATATATATATATATATATATATATATATATATATATATATATATATATATATATATATATATATATATATATATATATATATATATATATATATATATATATATATATATATATATATATATATATATATATATATATAATGCTATAATGCGGCATGTGGTAAGTGCGACACCGCATAGTAGCCGTCTGATGCACCGCTGCGTGCATCAGACGGCTGTGGTGTAGTGCCGCACGTACCGCATGCCGCATTATAGCATGCCCATATATATATAAATATAAATATATATAAATATATATATAAATATAAATATATATAAATATATATATATATATAGAGAGAGAGAGAGAGAAAGAGAGAGAGAGAGAGAGAGAGAGAGTGCGAGAGTAGTGATACATTGCGACCGAGGTTAGCGTGCGGTTTTCGTGCGGCGGACCGGGGGGTTTACAGGCCGTTCGATCATCCGATCCAACGATCGGGATTCAACCCGCCCACCGACCATCGCTGTTACTGTGGCGGCCACAGTAACAGCGATTTTTGGTGGGGGTTTGAACCCCGGCCGTCCGATCGGCGTGAATCGAACGGTCCAAATTCTTTCCGCTCGGTTAAAAGTTGTAGCCGTTCAATCGAATGATCGAACGGATGAGATCCCGTGGG
>OX393550.1:42557695-42587695 GCA_947650365.1 Chamaelirium japonicum
AGTGGGCCATTGCCCGAAAGATTTCGGGACACCCGCCGATGACAAAAAAAAAAAAAATTGACATACTTAATAACCAAAAATATTAAACCAACCCTCTAGCCAACCTCACCTTTCAACAACCCGGGTTAAATAACTTCCATCATGTACACCCCACAGACCAAACCCCCCCCCCCTTTCAACCACTCACTCCCTTCTTAACCAAACCTATTCAACCAACCCATCAGACTAATTCTGATCAATTTCGGGTCGAATATATCGGATGCATGCAGTGATAGATGCCTGACTCAAAAAACATCCGATGATCACAACAATTAAAAAAAAAGTAAAAATAGGAGTTCTGAGTTTCAAATAGGTAGCAACTTTTGTGGCTCCCATGACTTGAATAGGAATTCAAGAAAGAAATACACCACACTCATCAATCAAACCCTCTTCACTCATCAATCAAACCCTCTTCAGTCTTCCAAATCCTTTTAGGGGACAAAATCAGATTCTCTCTCTCTCACTGAACTCGTCTATGATAGTTCAACTTCAAAGAATCACTTTAACCATTTTGGACTTTGGATCCAACTCAAATTCAGTCTTTCCTTTTCTTCAGATATAGAACATTGATCAACCCCTTTTTGATGTGGATTGTTAGGATTTATATTAGGTTTGATGGATTCTTTGTTTTCTTATCTTTTACAAATTTTCAGTTTCGCTATAGGGCTAATATATGCGATTGATACTAAAGAGTCATAGTCGATCTAAAATTACCTAAATAAAGAATCAAGGTTTTAGAAAGCTTAGAACTTGTTTTTTTATGGGCACCACATGACCATGCGTATAGAGAGGAAGAAACAAAGGAATGAGAATGGGTCAGATTGGGAGAATCGGAGCTTGGTCGTGGTTGGGGTTCGTCCGTGGCATCAAAGGGGCTTGGGCATGCCGGAGGGCATGCGAGGATGGTGGACGCCGGAGGAGCCTACGGCAGACGATTGTCGGGCTGTTGCCGATCTATCGGTCGGCGAGAAAGACGAGGCCGTCACCGGTCAATCAGTTGGCGAGAGAGACAGAGAGATGAGAGAGGGGGAGGATGGCCTCACCTATGGCCTTCGAAGTTGCCTGCCTACCGAAGGTCGCCCGCCAGCCAGAGCCACCTGCCCCATCGGAGGCTGAGACGGAGCCGGATCCCGCTCACCCTTCACCGAGCCCATCTACCTACCGTTGCCCCTTAGGCCGCGTACGGGGGAGATAGAGCAAAAGGATAGAAGAGAACCATATGGGAAAGATGGTAGCGGTAAGAGAGAGAGATAGAAAAAGATGTATCAGGCATGTGAGTGGGATCATTCGGGAGAGATACAATAGGCATGAGAGATATATAATGGGAGAGTAGTTTTGGTAGCCGACCAATCACACTCTTTCATTAATCGCACTCATCTAAAGATCGAACGACGTAAAATTTATCTTCGTTGGAAAAAACGGTCAAGAAACGAAAAATCACAAAATACAACAAAAAAACACCATAACACAACAAACACTGAGACACGTATAAATGTGTTTTTTTCAAGCATAATCCGCATCCTATAGTTGTTGACGGACCTGCTTTGTGAATCGCCTCCCAGGATACAACAGCCTTGTGGGACTACACTCAGCACTCGTGAATAACCCACTTCAATGAATCTGGATACAGGGTAGAGAAATCAACACAATAAAATAAAATTTCAAAGTGATCAATTGCATTAATTGGAGTTCATCCAACTCTCTTTAGGAGTGATCAATTATCATTTTCGGAGTTAATTATGGGCCTGGATGTTCGAATTGGATCCGTGTATCGGAGTCGCAGCGGAAGCAAAAGAAAGATCCGAAGATCATACGGTGTATGTTTCATTACAATTTCGTGATACAAAACAATCTGCATGCAAATCTATGATCTTAGCATATGTGCAGACACCCTAGAGGCATACTACGATCTACGGAAGACATGCATGCATCTACTTAGATATTTAGATTCATCATACCTTATGGATCTATGATCCGGAGATTACGGAATGATGAAGAACCGCACTTGAATCGCAAGGAAAACTGTCGGATAGCACTTTGTCCTTTGTGAATTGAAGAATCCTCGAAATCTCGTCTCTGAGTGCAAGGATTTCGAGCCGACGGAGGAATCCGTTGCGAAGACGATGGCGAGCCGCGAGATTTTCTCCTCCTCTTTCTCCTTTCTTCCTTCTCCTTCCATCCTCTTCCTTCTCCCTTCTTCTTCCTCTCTTTTCCTTGGCCGAAACCACAAAGGAGGAGAACTAGGGGTCGGATTTTTGGAGGGGAGGGAGTAGAACCATTGGGCCGGCCCCTCCCCTCCCTATTTCCTTTATAGGGCCGGTCTCCCATGGCTCCAAGGAGGCTAGGGCCGGCCCTTAGGTGGATAGGGATAAGGGGGGGCGGTTTTTAGGGATTCCGGGTGTTTATCGTGAAGCCCGGACGAAAACACCCTTCACAAAAAGCGGAAAACTGAAAGAGAGACTGAGTGAGGTGCGCTACTCGGAATCGAGTTCCGTCAGCGCCTATGAGCTCCTGTAATTATTCTGCTCATTTTAAGATCCATATTCAATGTGTTCTAAGCCATATTTTAGTATTTACCAAAATACCCCTACGGCCCGTAACACACGTGAATTAGGTTCTTAGGCTTCGGGCTTGCGCTCCACCGCGCTACTTCGTATCCAAAGTATCCAACTAGGTCGGGGAACAATTCCTATACGCAACGACAGGGTGGAACCTTCAGGGTTCGGGATCTCTAGCTGCAACCGGATCCCTGATTAACTGTTCCGGTGACACACCGAAAGTTCCGTTAATCAGCCCTAATCCGATTAACCCGCGTAGCCACCCAGAGTGCGACACGAGTTGAACTCTAGTGATCCTAAACTTATGTTACTCCCTCGTAACCCTGTTCTCTACTATACTCCGATAATCCTTATCCCTCCTATTACTGGTGTCATGATACGACTCGGGCGGTGGAGAGCACCGTCAGATCCCGATCGATCATCTGACTAGGGTTTGATGACTTGTCATCTATAACACCACACACCTTCCGGTGCTATGCCTAGCATCCGGAACATCGTCAGTCATACTGACAACCACCAGGCCTGGGTTAACTGTGTGGACAGATTGACTCATCAAAACGCACCCATCCAACACTGGACATCGGATAACCTGTAGGGATTACATGTCACTCAAGCGCCAGCCGGGTAACCCAACGTACCGTGGTATTGGACTATGGAAGGTCCGCACATGTTGGCATATCAAAGCACCACACAACTGGTTGGTCCAGTGAGCATGGTCCCTCAGGGTTAAGGACATATTATCTATAGTAGTAAGACGGTTTCTGCACCAGTATCTGAATCACTGAACTGTGCACCGTCTTGGTTCCTGTTCAACACGATCATCGTGCTTGGTCAGGTGAATGGGAATCCCACGTTCCCGTGGTGGAGACTTCACCACATCCTCTACCTGCCAACAGTTTGTTCTCGGTGAAGCGACCGGCATTACCTAAGCTGTGAACTAGTTCTAGGTCTACACAGAACTGGTCCACTGGGTCTCCCAAGCATGGATCCTCCATGCGCCTCAGTGGCCTACTGTGTTCCCTAGGGTCCTTTTATTATATGAGTATTATCATATACCAGAGTAGTATTCTAATTAAAGCAATAACCAAAGTCATCTTTATTAATGTTAATACAGAAAATCCACACTAAGGACACACGAGCTAATACAATCTCCCACTTGGCCTAGCGGGGAACAACAGTCTTAACTCCCATGGCATCCATGTGCGTCTCAAAAGCCTTGGTCGGTAACGCCTTTGTGATAGGGTCCGCCATGTTATCTGCAGACGCCACCTGAGTCATTGCTACCTCCCCTCGCTTCTGCAAGTCCCATATTATGTAGTATTTCCGCTCGATATGCTTGCTCTTCTAGTGATATCTTGGCTCCTTGGATTGTGCTACTGCTCCACTATTGTCGCAGTAAAGGACAATAGAATCTTGAGCTCCCGGTACGCATCCTAAGTCCGTAAGGAACTTCTTGAGCCACACTGCCTCCTTAGCTACTTCACACGCCGCAACGTACTCAGCCTCTGTCGTCGAATCCGCGATGCATCCCTGCTTCACGCTCCTCCAACTGACAGCTCCTCCTTCTAATAAAAACACAAACCCTGACATCGATCTCCTGGATTCCGGATCTGACGCAAAGTCAGAATCCGTATATCCAATCGGCATCAGTTCCTGTGAAGAGTAAACTAACTCATAATCTCTCATCCTACGAAAATACTTGAGCATACTTTTTACAGCAGTCCAGTGCCCTGGACCCGGATTTGACTGATACCTGCCCATCATGCCTACTGTATAGCATATATCTGGTCTCGTGCACTGCATGGCATACATCAGACTCCCTACTGTCGAAGCATAAGGTATCTTCTGCATCTCTGCCCTCTCCTCAGGAGTCTTAGGACCATGATCCTTGGACAACTTCATTCCATGTCTGAATGGAACCAGTCCCTTCTTGGAGTTGTGCATACTGAATCTGACCAAGATAGTATCTATGTAGGCTGACTGTAACAGTGAGAGAATCTTGTTCTGGCGATCTCGAGTTACCTTGATCCCCAGAATATAACTCGCTTCACCCAGGTCTTTCATGTCAAATTGAGAGGATAACCACACCTTCACTGTAGACAACGTTCCAACATTGTTTCCGATGAGCAAGATATCGTCCATGTAAAGCACTAGAAAAACTACTACAGTCTTATCGCTCCTTTTATAAACACATGGTTTATCCACGTTCTGTTCAAATCCATAAGACTGGATAGCCTAATCAAAATGCATGTTCCAACTTCTGGATGCTTGCTTCAGTCCATAAATGGACCTTTGCAACTTGCACACCAGACCTTCCTGACCTTTTGCGACAAAGCCTGGAGGCTGAGACATGTAGATGTCTTCTTCCAAATCTTTGTTGAGGAATGCGGTCTTGACGTCCATTTGCCAGATCTCCCAATCATAATGGGCTACAATGGACAAGAGGATCCGGATAGACTTAAGCATAGCTGGCGAAAAGGTTTCATCATAGTCGATCCCTTCTCGCTGGGTATAACCCTTAGTGACTAGTCTAGCTTTGTAAGTCTCAACAGTACCATCCGGACCTCTTTTTCTTTTGTACACCTACTTATACCCAACAGGTTTAATATTGTGAGGTGGTGTTATAAGTGTCCAGACCGAATTTTGGGACATCGATGTCAGTTCTGCCTCCATGGCTTCCTGCCATACTGCATGGTCAGTGGATACCATCGCTTCGTCATAGTTCAGATGATCATTCTCTTGAAACTCTGGATCAACCATAAAGGCTTCTCCAATGTATCTATCAGGAGCACTTGTGGTCCTCCCACTGCGACGAACTTGCGGTGGTTCCATAGGAGTCGATTCTACAGTACCGTTAATCCTAGTGGTATCGGCTCCCACTACGTTTTTTGTCTGCGTACTCCCATCAGTACCAAGCAATTCTTCAAGAACTACTTTACTGGTGAGCTTATGGTCTATTAAATAATCCTGCTCCAGGAATACGGTGTTCGTCGAGACGACAACCTTTCTATCCTCAGGATCATAAAATAAACCACCCTTTGTCCCTTTTGGATACCCAACGAACAGGCATACTTTTATTTTTGACTCCATCCTATCTCGCTTGTCCTTCCGCACATGTGCTGGACAACCCCAAATCCTAAAGTGCTGTAGGCTTGGCTTTCGCTTCAACCACAGCTCCCAAGGAGTTAGGGGTACTGACTTTGATGGAACAAAGTTCAAAGTATATATTGTCGTCTCTAGGGCATATCCCCAAAAACTAGGTGGCAATGTTGCATAACTCATCATAGTCCGAACCATGTCTAACAAAGTTCGGTTTCTCCTCTCAGATATACCGTTCTGTTGTGGTGTCCCTGGTGCAGTCAACTGGGATACGATCCTATGCTCACGCAGATACCTAATAAATTTATCCGATAGGTATTCGCCTCCTCGATCCGATCGAAGAGACTTGATACTTTTACCCGTCTGCTTTTCTGCTTCAACTCTGAACTCCTTGAACTTATCAAAGAATTCAGACTTCCGCCGCATTAGGTATATGTATCCAAACCTCGAGTGATCATCCGTGAAGGTGATAAAATACTCGAAGCCTCATATGGCACGGACACTTATGGGCCCACACACATCAGTGTGTACCAACTCCAATACCTCCTTAGATTTGCTACCTTTGGCTCGAAAAGACCTTTTAGTCATCTTGCCTTCCAGGCAAGACTCACACGTCGGTAGGCTTTCTGAAATATTTGGACTTAAGAGTCCTACCTTAACCAACCTGTGAATCCTGTCTGAGGCTATGTATCAAAGCCTTAGATGCCAAAGGAGTGTTGGATTATCTGAGGGATTTTTCCTTTTAGATGAATTAATCACACAAGCTTCAGTTATCCTGCTTATGATTGGAGTTAATTACATAGAGACCATTCTGTATCTTTCCCTTACAAACAAAGGAACCATTCAATTTAATTGACACACCAGAAGCATCAAATAAAACTGAAAAACCTTCATTATTCAATAAGGAAACATAAATTAAATTACGTCTCAAGGACGGTACATAAAGTATGTCTCTAAGTAATAAACTTCTTCCATCAAGGAACTGCAAGATGACATCTCCAATTGCTTCAGCCTCTGCCACGGCCTCAGTTCTCATGCTTAGGATTATCTCCCCATCACCCAGTTTTCTTGTCTCCTTGAACCCCTGCAAATTATTGCAAGCATGGTTAGTGGAACTAGAATCCACAATCCATGAAACTGGAGAACAACTGGATGCTACAAGGGATTCCACTATGTGGATTTGAGATATACCTGTTTCAGCCTTCTTGGGAGTCGCGCGGCAGTCGCCCTTCCAGTGCCCCTTCTTGTCGCATCGGAAACATTTTCCTTTGGGCTTCGCCGGACCATTCTGCTTGGGAACCTGCAACTGCACCTGGCCCATCTTCACGGGCTTCTTAGACTTTCTTTTCTGAAACTTGCCCTTAGCTTTCAGAGAAGAATTCCGCTCCATATTTAGGGATTGGGCTCCTGCCTTCATCCCGTCCTCTGCCGCCTGGAGCGTCGCTAGGAGCTCTGCGTTAGACATCTCCAACCGGTTAAGGTTGAAGTTGGTAACGAAGCCCTCAAACGCTCCTAACAGAGACACGAGGAAAATATCGGTCTGGATCTCTGCATCCAAGATAACATCGAAGGAACCAAGCTTGTTCACATAGCCAAACAACTTCAGTATATGATCTCGAACTAAAGTCCCCTCTGCCATCTTCGTGGACACCAATTTCTTGATGGTCAGGTAACAAGTTACCCGACTACGACCCTCGAACATTTCCTTCAGGTAGAGCATCATGTCTGAAGCAAAGGCCATGTCTTCGACTTGTTTATGAAGGACGGTCTGCAAGAATGCCACAATGTAGCACTTGCACATCTCATCAGCATCTAGCCAGTCTTTCCATTCCTTTAACTGGGCCTCAATTGCACTTGGTCCCGGCATGGCCGGTTAAGGGGCACTTAGGGCAATTGTGTGTTTGCCAACCCTTAGGACGAGCATTAGGTTACGCTTCCAGTCCTTGTAGTTTGGTCCCGTAAGTTTGTTATCATTAAGTATGGAGGCAAGGGGGTCGAGCTTGGTCATGATTTCTGTAAACAATGGTTTAAAGCAATAGTTAGGGTCTACTACAATCTATTTCATGGAATTTAGAAATAGATAATGTCTACTCCAGCCGCTATGTCTTCACCACCTCAAGTGGAGACATCCAGGATCTAAATTCCCTGGGCTCGAGCACTGAGACTATCGGCCCTGAATTGGAGACAGCATCTCGGTGAGAGCATGCAACCGCTTCTGCCAACGGGGTTTTTACGACCCAGTCTTCATCAGAATTACCCACGGCAAACTGAAAGACCTCCCAGTCTCATTTTGGCCAGCTTTATGTGACCCGCATACGCAGCAACAACGGCTTCATACAAGCTTTCGGATGCTTCCCACAAATCTAGGTGGTGTCGGCAGGGGGGTTCATAGGCTCCCGCGGTGCAGGATAAAACCGTCACCCACTGCCACCGGCATCCTCTATATTCCGAAGGAAACCACTAGGCGAACCAGCATGGAAGAAAACACAGCTCTCACCCGGTGGGAATATCGAACTGCGTACCTCCCACCCAGACCCTTAGCCGATTGATTGTGAAGGCCAGGGGCTCCCCTTTGGAGGGAACCTCTTACACATCCCCTCTTTATGAGGTTTTATGCATATCTAGAAAGGTCACGACCTCCTAGACTTAGACCCTGGTCTACCGTGCTCCCACTAGGATTACAAACCCTCCCGTAAAGCATTAGTATCCTCGGAAAATATCATAGTCCCTACCTTGAATACTCAGCTTTCGCCTTTCTTGCAAGGATCACATTACATAGATTCCAAGGATCCCGATACTTCACTAGTTTGCCCATAATCCTAAGATCTGGAGCCTAGCCTAAGGTCAACGTGGAAAGGACTCCCACTATGATGACGCCTCGTTCATAATTTGATGTCTGATGTCATAGTAGACCTCATCTCATTACAGGTTTCGATGCTGGCCAAATAGGGACATCCGACAACCTCCGTCGGACCTCAACCTAATGGTGGCATAACCAAATCGTGATGAGTTCATACTACCATCAAACGTTATCTAGAAACGGGTATCACACAGTGAAATCCTAACCTAACTTGGTCGCTAGGACCACGTGGGGAAAGGGCATCCCACTAGGGTTATCATACTTCTTATGGAGACATTAGTTAATTATCTCTAAACAAATCTAACACTGCGTCTATCTCGGTGCACAATACTTGGCTACCTGAACTACCACGAGGGCGGTTACCGCCTTTCCTTTTAGCTAGCCACCGGATTCGCACGTGTTTGAATCATTTAGAGACACCGATGAATCCATAATTTTAGTACTAACCCTAAGCCTGATCTAGAGACAAACTCACAAGCAAGATAATCATATTATCATCGGGGTTTTCTAAATACGAAATAAAGAGAAACAACAGAAAAACATCCAAACTGAATTAAGTCCAGGGTCCGACCCCTGAACCTGAATAGCACAGCCAAGATATCCCGCTTTTCCGTTCTGCACGATCTCTGACGACGATCCCCTTCATCGCCAACGTGCACGCTTTTGCCGGGTCTTTGCACGCCATGGTACCGCTTGCCCGAACATGGATGTAGCATCATCTCCTTCTTCCTGTGACCGAAAAACTAACACGCTCCGAGCAAGTGCTCGTTCGTGTATAATTTCGCTAGAAAGAAAAGAAGACAATCCTAGAAACATGGCCAGGGAACCGAGGATGGTCAACCCCCACCCTCGCTCATCTAGAGCCTTATAATCCACAATAATAATCAATGCAAAATTAAATCCGGGGTCCGACCCCCTGATGCATGCAATCACAGATTACTATTCAACGCGGCACCTGCAAAAAGATGATACATAACACAATCCATATGCATGATCTACGCCGAACCCCGACGAAAACATATGCCATCATATATTCACATGATGTTTTCAAGAATTCATGCATGAAACATACACCAAAGCTTGCTCTGATACCAATTGTTGGAATTGGATCCGTGTATCGGAGTCGCAACGGAAGCAAAAGAAAGATCCGAAGATCATACGGTGTATGTTTCATTACAATTTCGTGATACAAAACAATCTACATGCAAATCTATGATCTTAGCATATGTGCGGACACCCTAGAGGCATACTACGATCTACGGAAGATATGCATGCATCTACTTAGATGTTTAGATTCATCATACCTTATGGATCTATGATCTGGAGATTACGGAATGATGAAGAACCGCACTTGAATTGCAAGGGAAACTGTCGGATAGCACCTTGTCCTTTGCGAATTGAAGAATCCTCGAAATCCCGTCTCTGAGTGCAAGGATTTCGAGCCGACGGAGGAATCCGTTACGAAGACGATGGCGAGTCGTAAGATTTTCTCCTCCTCTTTCTCCTTTCTTCCTTCTCCTTCCTTCCTCTTCCTTCTCCCTTCTTCTTCCTCTCTTTTCCTTGGTCGAAACCACAAAGGAGGAGAACTAGGGGTCGAATTTTTGGAGGGGAGGGAGTAGAACCATTGGGCCGGCCCCTCCCCTCCCTATCTCCTTTATAGGGCCGGTCTCCCATGGCTCCAAGGAGGCTAGGGCCGGCCCTTAGGTGGATAGGGATAAGGGGGGGCGGTTTTTAGGGATTTCGGGTGTCTATCGTGAAGCCCGGACGAAAACGCCCTTCACGAAAAGCGGAAAACTAAAAGAGAGACTGAGTGAGGTGCGCTACTCGGAATCGAGTTCCATCAGCGCCTATGAGCTCCTGGAATTATTTCGCTCATTTTAAGATTCATATTCAATATATTCTGAGCCATATTTCAGTATTTACCAAAATACCCCTACGGCCCGTAACACACGTGAATTAGGTTCTTAGGCTTCGGGCTTGCGCTCCACCGCGCTACTTCGCATCCAACGTATCCAACTAGGTCGGGGAACAATTCCTATATACAACGATAGGGTGGAACCTTCAGGGTTCGGGATCTCTAGCTGCAACCGGATCCCTGATTAACTGTTCCGGTGACACACCGAAAGTTCCGTTAATCAACCCTAATCCGATTAACCCGCGTAGCCACCCAGAGTGCGACACGAGTTGAACTCTAGTGATCCTAAACTTATGTTACTCCCTCGTAACCCTGTTCTCTACTATACTCCGATAATCCCTATCCCTTATATTACTGGTGCCATGATATGACTCGGGCGGTGGGGAGCACCGTCAGATCCCGATCGATCATCTGACTAGGGTTTGATGACTTGTCATCTATAACACCACACACCTTCCGGTGCTATGCCTAGCATCCGGAACATCGTCAGTCATACTGACAACCACCAGGCCTGGGTTAACTGTGTGGACAGATTGACTCATCAAAACGCACCCATCCAATACTGGACGTCGGATAACCTGTAGGGATTACATGTCACTCAAGCGCCAGCCGGGTAACCCAACGTACCGTGGTATTGGACTATGGAAGGTCCGTACACGTTGGCACATCAAAGCACCACACAACTGGTTGGTCCAGTGAGCATGGTCCCTCAGGGTTAAGGATAGATTATCTATAGTAGTAAGACGGTTTCTGCACCAGTGTCTGAATCACTGAACTATGCACCGTCTTGGTTCCTGTTCAACACGATCATCGTGCTTGGTCAGGTGAATGGGAATCCCATGTTCCCGTGGTGGAGACTTCACCACATCCTCTACCTGCCAACAGCTTGTTCTCGGTGAAGCGACCAGCATTACCTAAGCTGTGAACTAGTTCTAGGTCTACACAGAACTGGTCCACTGGGTCTCCCAAGCATGGATCCTCCATACGCCTCAGTGGCCTACTGTGTTCCCTAGAGTCCTTTTATTATATGAGCATTATCATATACCAGAGTAGTATTCTAATTAAAGCAATAACCAAAGTCATCTTTATTAATGTTAATACAGAAAATCCACGCTAAGGGCACACGAGCTACAATACTGGATATATAGGGCACGAAGCACCCCTTGATACCCAACCGAAAGCCTTGGTTCGCGAGCCAACGGTTACGAAACCATCTAGGCAGTTATTTCAACCGCTTAGGCGGTTACAGTGCCAATCTGCCCAGTAGATCATAGTATCTACTCAGACGGACGTCCCATTAACCACCTAGCCCAACAGGTGTTTCAACACCCTTTAAGCCCAACCACCAACCACTCTTTGGTTTATTTGTGCCTACTCACATGCACATAGTCTAGCACACTCTTAGATTGACCAACCCACTGAACAACCAACCCATACGAGTCAACTGATCCGATCCACGGGGTCTCACACCCAAGTTACCACATTCGGTTATATCTGTAGTCTATAAAAGGAAATGACTCCTCAATACAACTCGTTAAGTGCGAAGTATACCTCTAAGCGTACAATCGCACTTCGCACTAAACGCACAATCGCATATCACACCGGACCTTATCACGTAAGTAATTTTTTTTTTATTTGACTAAAAAATCTCTCGATGAAGTTTGATCACTAATATCCTACCTTGCAAACCTCAACGCTAACCAAGGAGTCACAACCATCTTGTTGAAACCATTCCCACTAAAATAGTTAAATATTAAACATATTTTGAAAACTTCAACAATCATCTACCATTTTCACAATATATAAAAGAAAGGAGGATTTGATTTTAAAATAGCTGCTGCACTATAAAATTGTAGCCTACGTACTCTTATTAGGATCAAGCCATCGTAGTTCTATAAAATAATTTCCTTTTTTTTTTCTGCTAGAATATAATTATGCATAAAGATATGTATTTTTCGATTTGAATCTATCATTAATATAAGCATCTTAAAGTTCTATCAAAATTCTGGTAGTTGTAGCTTTGAACCAGCTATCTCTATTTAATAGTACCGGAGACACTGTATATATAATTACGACCGTATCAATAAATAATCTTTATATATCGCGCTCAGCAATATAATGACTATATTCTTTCCTGGTCTTTATGAATGCTCCCTGAGAGAATTCTAAACTCCCATGAGAGGCGGCACCACCTCTATATTCAAATAGATGAAGTTTTTCAAGTGTTTCTGTTATATTTATGAACACTTGTCTACTTATGACTGAACCTCATTAAGAGTTTGAAAACTCATTCCTCCAAAACTATAATAGTCAGCACCATTCATATTAGATAGGATTTCTTAATACCATTTTAGTGCTGCTAACCATCCACGTATGAGTGATTTATCTTTATCCATTGAACTTAAGATCTACTGGTCGACTAGAGTTAGGTTGGATTTCCGTGACTGATGAATCTATAGTGTAGAAATTTAAACCCTTTTCCTTCCAATGTTGATCTTACCAAATCTCTTATAAGAGGCTTGTGTAAGAATCAATCAAGTTATCACTTGACTTTTCATTAGTGATTGCAATTATTCATTCTCAAATCAAATACATTTCACTTGTATTGTTTCATTTTAGAATCAAATATTTCATAAAGTCTCTATCGATTTGTAATGATTCCTCTTCGAATAAATGATTCCTCTTCATATATATATATATATATATATATATATATATATATATATATATATATATATATATATATATATATATATATATATATATATATATATATATATAAATTTAAGTTATAGTGATTCATACTTGAATCAAATGATTTATCTTCTAATCAAATTATCAAAAAAAACTTATTTATCTGGATTACTAGTAAATTAACTCAATGTATTCACTCTCATACCCAAATTGAGTTATTGATTCTTTTTTGATTCAAATGATTTCTCTTCGAATTACTAAACCCAGTTAAATATAGAAACTTTTTAATTTTTTAATTTTATTTAGATAGAAACCTCTTTGTTTCTTAAAACTCATTTACACTATTATTGATGATCACCATATCATCAATATATCGGTAAATGAACACTTTATATATGAGGTTTAACATCCACCATATATTTACTAGGTGCTTTTCCATTTCTATCTCCTTTTGTTGGGATTGTATATCCTCAAACAATAGGATAGTTACTTTATGCATAGAGAATAGATATAATATGTGTTGTATTTATGTGATGAATGGTGGAGCAAAGAATCCTTAAGTGATATAGGTGTGATTCATTTATATGAATATTTGATTCACATATAGAGAGATAAATCACACGTACTAGATACTTTAAATTAGTCATAGTCGATAGTGAGACCAGATATCTCACTAGGTAGGCTATAACATGATTGATTCCCAATCGGAAGGGTTTAATATCATACAATTAGAATGGTTGATTTTAAGTTAATATGCTAGTGCATGAGATGCATTGACAGATCATCAGTAAGCCCAATGACATAATACTGTCAGGAACACTAAGTCATTAGGGTTTAAAATGCTCTTAATCATGAGAGACTGGTGAACCCTGAGTTTATACTCAGTTACTTTGACTTATCAATCAGTGATGTCCTCATGACTAACACTTGGATATCTTGGGTAGTTAAGTGTGGGTTACAGGGAACCCTAGATCTCAAGATGGAATCCACTCACCGTAAAAGGTTAAGTATCCCCATGAGTTGATCATTAGTACGTTTTGATCATCGAAACCTAATCAGTCATCTGTTAGTGGATGTTCCACTAAGATGGATATTCAAATAAGCTTGATTAAGTATCATGGAGTTCAAGATGTGACATGAGTTAGTTGGACAGTTTACCACATGTAAATTAGTAGTGTTCATAGATACAATGAGATGGAGGGGCATAATCATAAGTTGTATAACTAGAGACTGTCTTGCTAATCCGGAGTGCATTCATCATTATTTAGTGGATTTAGCGTTGACTAACTTGAGACACGAGCTTGACTAAAGAGTTTAGTCGGAGTGTTCAAATTCAAGTTGGAGCCGTATTAGAAGATCCTAGATAATCCCAACTATGGTCAAAAGTGACTCGAGAGTAGTATTCGATTACATAAGAGAATTATTAATAAAATATATAAAATAAATTTATTAATAATTAATAATTAATTATATATGTATGAGATATATATATATGAGATTTAATAATTAAGAAAATTAAAGAGCAATAAATTAAATACCCGTTGGGTGCCTGGGGCACCCCAGACATGTGTCATCATTACATAGAGAGAGGGGATTGGCCACTTGGATGGGTTGTGAAACGCTAGCCACCCCTTTCTTGGTTTGGCCTTCGAGTATAAAAAGAAAAAGAGAGAAAAGGGGCGCACAGATAAAGCCTTAGCCGAAACTCTAGTAGCCACTTCTCTTCTCCGCTGTTGTTCTCTCTTCGTGGTGAGTGCAGATATCAATCTTGAAGATTGAGGCACACACAAGGCTTGTTCTTGGAGATCCCTCCTCATCGCAAGGAAGGTTTCCCACCGAGCTGATTCTCGAGCAACGCGAGGACTACATAATCGAAGATCGCGAGGAGTTTAATCACCAAAGTGCAAAATTTACCCTGCAGAATTCTAGATATTATAGGTAAATTACACTTTGCCCCCTAAACTTTAGCTAAAAAACACTTAACCTCCATGTAGTTTATTTTGTTCCAAATCATACCCTAAAGTTTGAAAAGTTTAGCTCTAAAACACTAAACCCTTATTTGGTAATTTTTATCTGATCAAAACTTAATTGATAGAGGCAAAATGTAGTTTTAAAACTATAAGAGGGGTTAAAGTGTTTTTGGGCTAAACTTCATCGACTGTTCAGACCCAATTACAACCATCCCTTACATCTCTCTCTCTCTCAAATATATCTAATCAAAATTGAATTGACAGAGGCAAAATATAGTTTAGAGTAAGTTACAGTTTGCCCCCTTCAAGTTTAGCTAAAAAAACACTTAACCCACTTATAGTTAAAAAATTAAAATTTGAAACCTTCAATTCAGTTTTGATCATATATAATTACTACGTAAGAAAATTATGTAGTTGATAAAAAGGGTAGTGTGCTAGCATTTCAAACTTTAGGGAGAGATTTGGAACAAAATAAATTATTGGGGGGTTAAGTGTTTTTGAGCTAAACTTCAGGAGGATAAAGTTTAATTTATCCTGTAATAACAATAGGGGGTTAAGTGATTTTGGGCTAAATTTCATAGGGGCAAAATATAATTTTTCCCCACCATCATTAAAACCCACGGACTGGCTTTCCTTTTTTCCCCTCTTCCCCTCGGCATCTCCCCCCCCCCCTCTTCTCTCTCTCTCTCTAGAGTTTTGTGGAGTGCAAGATAAGGAGCATAAGAGAGAAAGAGAGGAGAGATAAAGAGAGATGGAGTTGTATCAGGAGCTCTGCCTGGCTGTCGTCATCTCCATCCTCCTCGGTGGACGACAGCGACGACGGCGAAGATGCGATCGGGCCCCGGCGGAATCAACGGTGGGCAGCGGCTTCAACGGATGGACGAACGATGTGCTTTGGTCCCGATCCGACCCTGGTCCTCCCGCCTTTCCCCAATCCGACCCCGGCTCCGACGGCCCCCATACCCTAAAGTTTGAAAAGTTTAGCTCTAAAACACTAAACCCTTATTTGGTAATTTTTATCTGATCAAAACTTAATTGGCGGGGGCAAAATATAGTTTTAAAACTATAGGAGGCGTTAAAGTGTTTTTGGGCTAAACTTCACCGACTGTTATATAGATAGCACAAAATCACCATGCCATGTTATATAGACTAGTGCATGTCCGTGCCTGTCGGCACTGCAGTGGGCCGCCTTCGGCGGCAACACACCTGAGCGCCTTCGGCAACAAAACACTTTCGACGACAACACCGACATTCATAGGGATACCCATTCCTTCGCCCGTGCCGATTGGCACGAAGCAGGCGCCTTCGGCGCGACCAACTCCCCCTCTCCCTATAATCAATCAATCATAGTTGTCTCTATTTGAACGGATTGCTCGAGATCGACTCGATGGTTTGGGGCGGCATGATTTCAGCAGGCGTGTTTATAGTCGTTGATGCGAACAACGATTACGGGATGAATAGTTAGGTTTAGTATAGTTTAAATGGGCTGGGATTTTAGGGGTTTGTGTAATTTAAATGGGTCGGGATTTGAAACCTAGGGGAGGGAGTTAGTTGACGGGGAAAAAGAGATCGTGCGTTGATTTTTGAATGAATGGTTAGATCTATTCGGTTCATTTTTGTCCAATTAGCTTGGCCTAATCAGCTTTCGTTTTGTCTAGTCAGCACAAAAACGACGTGCCATGTTATTTAGATGTGATTGTACTAGGAGAATACTGCGGTGCAAATATTAACATATAAAGATAATGGCTGCGGAGTCGGAGACTAAGTCGAAGTCGAAGTCGGAGTCTAATAATAACCAATAAAAGGCCACCCGCTAGAGCAGTAACCATTGGAGGAGAGGGCAAATCAGAGAGAGAGAGAGAGAGAGAGAGAGAGAGATATGTCTGGGGGCATAGCGCGGGGACGTCTCACCGAGGAGCGCAAAGCATGGCGCAAGAATCACCCGCATGTCTGCAATCCCCACCTCTCCTTTCTTCTCTCTACGTTGTTTCCCCCCTTCAACTGCTTCAATTCCCATGCTCAATTTCCTCTTTTCTAGGGTTTTGTGGCAAAGCCGGAAACTTTACCGGATGGTTCCGTCAATCTCATGGTGTGGCACTGCACGATCCCTGGCAAGCAGGGGGTAACCTCTGATCTCCCCCCCCCCCCCCCCCCCCCCCTCTTCTTCGTATTCTTCTTACCATCCATTACCCACTTAGTCTTTTGTGATGTTTTGGTGTTTTTATGATTATTTCCGGTTGATGTTGGTGGGTTTGATTGGTTTTTGCTCTGTCATCTCGCTGGTCGATTGGATGTTGGTGGGTTTGATCAGTTTCTTGTTGCATGTGAAGAGATTGCTTTGATTACTTACCATCTTTCAACAATTGTTAGTTTTTTTTTTCTTTCAAAAATAGGAAAACATGACCGATAATCCAATATTTGTGCCTTTTCAAATCTTCCAACAGATGGGTCGGTTAGCTTCTGTTGGATGGTGGCACCCATTGGTCATGTAGGCTCATTTTGGGTTGAGTTTCAGGAGAGAGAGAGAGAGAGAGAGAGAGAGAGAGAGAGAGAGAGAGAGAGAGAGAGAGAGATGTCTTAACGGCACTGTTCTTTCTTCCGATTTTCCCATATAGATGTTCCAGTTTCGATGGCCTGCGGCATCCGAGCCATCCGGGAAGGACGCAATTGGGTCCAACGCAATTCACTATGTGGTGCTTCTATCGGACATCTGTGCTGTTGTCGGGCCTCAAATCCGAGCGATCCGCGACTTCTTGGCGGGTTGTCGGTTCCTGAGCCTTGCCTGTGGGTCAGATAAGTCTGGGATTAAATTGGAAATTCAAGGGAAAAAGTAGAACTCTTTGGAAAACTAAGAAAAAACTGGTGAAAAAGAGAGAATCATAGAAAGTTTATTTTTTTAGTAAAACTTTTTCTAATGTTCTTCCTACCTATTTTAGATTATCTGAATTTCTAATTGCTTCAGATGTCTTATATGGTCTTGAGGAATTATCTACTGCACTGGTAGCAACTAGCAACAAATTTACATAACACCAGCTGAATCCTCACTCACAAAGTACACAATTTGGAATTAATACTTATCTCTTCCTTTTATTTTTACAATTCATTGATTTATTATTTTCTCCATTTTTTGCTTCCAACAATCCTAAGTGACTTGCTTTTCTGCTATTTGTCTTTTCTATTCTTATTTTAATCACAACGACTTCTTCATCTTCATCTACAGGAAACAATGATGTTTCGAAGTGTCCTACTTATGAAATCTTCATCTGTTTAGCTTTTCAAAGATTACAATAGATTTCATGTTTTTATTCTTACTGCCATCCAATTGATTTATGTCATCACTGAGCCCAAACCGATTACAGAACTCCTGAAAAATGGGAAGAAAATGATTATCCTTGCAAAAGTCATTTCTCAATGCTCTTCACAAATCTTATTGCTGCATTTTTTACAAGTACAAAACTGTAAAAGTGCTTTGGGTAGAAGTTGGAGAAACGCTTCGACACAGTGGATCAAGGGAAAAAAAAGGAAGCAATTGCTAACGAGGCTATTTCTTATAGTATGTCAATGAATTTTTTTACTAGACATATTTAAGCTAATATTGGCTCATGCTAAAATTTTTATTATTTAATTATTTTTAAATTTTTTTGATACAGCCCAAGTGTTTCAACAGTTTGGTTGGTAAGAGTCTCTTGAATTGTCACAGGAAGCTTATACAATTTGGATCAATTTTGTATCGCCTTCCTTTATTATTTAGAATTTATGTATTTACTATTGCCTACGTTATTTGTTTCGAACTATCTTATGTGAATTCTTGCCTTTTTTGTTGATTACTTTTGTAATTCTCATTTTTGTATTCACAACTTCTTCATCTTCATCCACCGAAAACTTTGTTTCTTTTGAAGAACCCTAAATATGAAAAACTTTATGGATTCCAAATTTCAAAGATGACAATAGAAACTCAATTTTTTTTCTTACTGCCATCAAATCGATCTGTCATCAAACCCAAAAAGTGTTGATGACAAAACTCATGAAGTGGAAGAAAAGGATTACCTATGCAAAATTCTCTATGTTTTTCACAAGTCATATTGCAACATTTTTAACAAGTGCATAAATGTAGAAAAAAAACTTTTGTAAAAGTTGGAGAAACAATTTGACACAAAGGACAAGGCACACGGTGGAAGCAAGGACAAAGTTCTTGGATTCCTGGTTGGATTGGAGGCCAGTACCTGAGCATGCCAAAGAATTTTAGAAAATTGTTGTTGAAACCAATCAAAAAATATTCTCATTCATATATGGTTCCAAATTCAAGCATTAATAGAAAGCCTTCTGATGTAGGACAAGTATCAGGGTCCCACGGAGTCAATGAAAACGCTCTCGAAATATGCCAAAAAGAAGATGTATAAAAGATGGATATCACCTTTTAATTGATAATGCTTTCACAGAGGGGAATCGTGAGCGATGACAATCATGATTCGATCATATCAGGAATCAAAATATCGGCCGGTACGTATTGTACCGATTGTCACATACTGGATATCGGTCCGATATCGTTCCGGTATTGGTCGTATTGGTCATATCACATGTTACCGGCCTATACGATCGATACAGATCGGTACGTACCGACAAGGTTATAAATGCTCCCTTTTGGTCTTTTTTTTGGGTCTCTTGAACTGGGAGAAGTGGAAGGAGAGGGGTTTTTAACCCCTTCAAGACCAGATATATCAATTTTTAAAGGATCGAGCTCCGGATCGAAGCAGAAAGTTGCTAAATTTTTTCTCGAAGGTCTCAAAATCCAACTATGAGAAAAAATGTATAAATTTTTTCAATTTTTTTTCTAGTTTAAATGATATGAAATATGTTGTTAGAGCGTGGATCATTGGATCTAACCTCAAAGGTTACATCCACATTTTGGTGGATCTTTGCATCCCAATATCAAGAAATTTTTTTGGATGATGGGTTTTAATTTTTATACAATTTTATTCATTTTAATGATATAAAATACTTTGTTTGAGTATTGATCTAAGTAGATCTATGCACTTGATAGACCTATTGCCTCCAAAATGAAAAATCCACATACTTGGATGAGTGTTTTGAGTGGGTTCGATTTGTTGGACGGCACTGGTTGTGGCTTGTAGTTTGCTTTTTCTATGTTGATGTGTTACTTTAGCTTTTGTTTCATTGTTTCAGCATTTAGTTCTAGGTATGAATGAATGACAAATTGACTTATGGGTTACTTATGGCTTTTTACCTTATTGACTTGTATTATGTTCCATTTGAGTACTATGACTTATGTTTATGACTTATGGCTTGACTTTATGAGTTATTACTTCTGTTTTACTTTATTTCATTACGTATATAGCAAAATACCGAATAATCACCAATAAATGACCTTAATAACTTACGTGGACTGATGCCTACGTATATGTTGTTTACTAATTGAAACAAACATGAAAAGGCAACACTTTATTATTCTAGATTTTTGGGATATTTTTAAGCAAAAATGTCTATTCACACCGACACGCGACCGATACTAGTACTTACTGCCTATATGTATTGTTTTTTGGACTGACCGATATCGATATTTTAATCATTGGTTCACACAAAGAACCTTGAGAGTAGAAGATAATAGAGGGGAGGAGGGGGGGACTTAGGAGACAACAACTAGGGTTTCGTTAGAGTTGGCACCAGGGGTTGGGGGGGGACATGCTTTCACTAGTAACACATAATATTTTTTCATTAATCAATTCATTAACTAAAAGGGAGGGGTTTAGAGTCTATTTATAGATCTCCAAGTTTTAGACAAACACATAGGATTAGTATTCCTACATAGTATGGACTTGGGACTCCTAAACCAATAAAGACAACCTTATTTCATGGTTTTTTACGTGTACTGAAATTACTAATAAAAAGGACTTCGAAAATGCATAAATAAATAACATAAAAAAGATAATTGGGCCCCGTCTGAGAAGGACCATCACATCTAGGTTGAACTGGGCCTTCATAACCGGTGCATGGAAATCTGCTTCGCATCAATTGCGTCCGTTGTGATGATGTTGTCTTCGAGTTATAGGAAGTCGAATCATGAAGCATTGTAGTCCTGAGCAGGATCATCATAGGGGCGTCTCAAATTCAGCACCCGATAGTGTAGCCCCCATAATGGAAGAGCGCACCACACATTGATCGTCATGAACTTTCCACCAGAGGTGCACTGCGATCAGGATTTTCAGAGAGGTAGTGGTGCAGGTTGAAGAAGTTGGTCATCAATGCAGGATGATGTAGTAACTTGAAAGTATGCATTCCCAAGTACTGTTGGAGAAGCAGTGAAGTGCTGGTGATAGGTTTGTACCGAGAAGTGTACATACTGCAGGATTGTCTTACTGGAGTCAACTGCGAGTGGCAGCTCCGTTGAAGGCGGAGGACTCCACTAACGGGATTCCGTGCGAAATCACGTGGACCTGTCATTTCGTGTCGAAATGTCTCAGTTCGGACGAAATTTCGAGTGAAGGCTGAGCCTATAAATGAGAACTCAACCACTTTGTTGGAAACCAGAAATTTCGACCGAAAGCCTTTTATTTCGATCATTTGTCTCATGTTTTTGTCCGGAATTCTCGGATCTCGGAATTCTCACCGGACTTCGACCGAAATCGCTGGATCTTCACTGGGTCATCGCCGTATTTCGCCGGATTTTTGTTGGATTTGATATTCGCCAGATCTCGTCGGACTTCGCTGTAAGTCTTCCACTGGACTGCAAATAAAAATCAGCAAAGTGGGAGTATTACAAGTGCGAAGAGTCTCGACTCATCGCGTTGGTCATATTCTTCTTGGCTAGTTTTGGATCGGATGGAGCCTAGAGGTCGTCGTATCGTCGGATTCCCCATTCGATTTGTTGGACCCTGTCGGATTTCGCCAGTCTTGACTGATTTACTTCAAAACGTGGCAACACCTGAAAGAAATGCTTGAAAATGTCGTAGCACCCGAACGTTCAGGTCGGTTTGTCTATCACGAGAAGCATACCACTTGTGACCTCATGCTATGCTCTACACTTGGATTATACAATCCCTAGAACACCAGTTAGGGAGATTTGAGAAGGTGGAGGTGTTTAGGCGAAGATCTCAACCCAGCCAGGACCATGTTGGCTCAATTTGGTTGCTGGGTTCACACCTCGACGGTAAGAAGCACAAGACCAAGGTTTTAGACTTCAGTTTCGTGTGTCGGTGTGTGTTTTCTAAAAGTAATTCATGTAGATGCTTGTATTCTAAAAATAATTCATATACACATGTACGCACAACTATAAAAGATTTAATTTCAAAAAATTCAAAAATAAAAATGAATATTTTTTTTTAACATTTCAATTTTTCATTCATTTTGACCGAAATAACGAAATTTCGGTCGAAATTTCAGTTTTGGCCTGGACCGAAACCAGACATGAAATCGAAATCTCAAACCTTGCGTAGGACCCAAAACAATAGTTTACTTATTTATTGATTATGCTAACGCTTATAAATTTTTGGTAATTTTATCCAAAAGTTCAGAACCGGTGCTGACACCATACTAGATTCTCGACATTGAATTCTCTTTGAAGGGTAAAGCTAAAAAAACTAGTAGGTGAACTTTCTTAAAATGAAATAAGAGAACTAAAAAAAACATGGATAAGATAATTTGAATGAGAAAGAAAAGGAATAAGAACAAGAAGAGAAGGGTTAAGTGTCTTGGACCCAATTTGTAACTTATCTACTAGAGGATGACCTTGAAATACTTAAGACACAATGGCCTCACCAGATGCAAGCTTTTCGAAAAAGGTTGTAAATAGTTTAATATAATTAATTATGTCTACTAGAACTTGGGAATTAGAATTTAGTTGAGTTGCCTCATGGTTAAATTGTAAGATGCAAGTCCATATTTATAAAGATATTATGACATGCTTGTTTTATATAAAAGTCTAAACCTAGATTCATAGCCAAATGGTTTATACTGAGGGAGTAAACTTTTTTGATACTAATGTCCCAGTAACTAGGACTACTTCTAGTAGAGTATTAGTAGTTCTAGCTTCATGGATACCGCCTGTTTGGTAACCCAGATCATGATTTATTGTACAATGGACTTCCGTATCTAAGTCTATATGTATTCTTCCACTAAAATAACTGTTTATATTCAAGTATAACCAGTTTAAATCTTCTAATAAGGAATTGCCATGTTTCTTTATGAGCTATTATGTCTATAATTATGTTGTAATGACATTGCATTTGGTTTATTTTGTTCAAGTTGCCTGTTTTTTGAATTTTGTTCACCTTTCCTAGCAGACATAGTCCAATAAGAACCAGAAATGGACTTAGTTGATGTGTAACATTGGGGATATGTATTCCCATGCAGTAGTCTCTCTGATAACTAGTATTTGTGGTGGAATAAAAAATATTAGTTATTATTAGACATAAAACTGACATTGTTGGTTAAATAAAATAAAACTATCATTTTAATACCTCGAAGTTGCCATGTAATGACGATAAATAAAATATTCTAATAAAAAGTGAGCAATTTGTTGTGATGACTATTCCTTATCAAATCATTTGTAAAATATTGTCACTTATACTAGTTTTTTAGCTCTTTCCTCTGCATCACAGTGGATGGAGGCACAACCCCTTAGCTGTCATCCTTTCCGAAGTTCAGTTTGCAACTTTTAGAGAACTGAGGAGGTTAGAAGAAGGAAGTAGGTTAAGAGAAAAAAAGGAAGTGGGTGGAGAAAGAAACTTGTATAGAGATGGAGACCAAAAGTCATCAAGGATCAGCTATGTACGACGATTGGTGTTCGAAGGGCTAGGTGGTGATGGTAAGGTGGAAATGGATGGGAAGGATGTTAAAGTTAACAGAGCTTCTCTTCTTTCCTCCCTCTTTCACTACCTTTAGGAGACAAGGCTAATAAATACAAATCCGTGTTTTATTTAATAATAGCACTCATGTTGTGTTTATTTGTTTATATCTCTCAAAGTGAAGATTTAGTATGGAAAGGTAAAGTGTAACAATAAAAAGGGTAGTGTTTAATGTTTTTATAAGTCCATTGTCTTTTTTTTTAATACTGTAATGCTGCAATGTGCAAATTTAACTAGGACAAACCTATATTATTATTTATAATTTATAATTATTCTTTGGTGTTTTATGCCAAAAAAAAGTTATTTGTTAGTAGATATATAGCCATTCTTAGATAAATCTAGTCTAAGCATATATAAATATATGTATAGTACTCACGAAAAAATACATGGAAGTTTTATATGGAGATATGCACAATATGTGTAAATGGGCATATTAGAAGATTATTAGTTGGTAGATATTAGAGAATATAAGTCATTCAACACCTAAATACGTAATCAACTCGATTTCTCAAAAAATTAGGTGTCCTCTATGTTTCGATTCTTTTTTGGTCTTTATGAGTTCAAAATGTGTAACCAGTAAGATAGATCCCCTTACTAGCCAAATGGCCTTTTAGGTTTTTTTGGTAGTCCCTCTCTCTTGCCAAGTTGTCTTGGTCGGGTTTTTCACAACGGTGTTAGAGGGCTGATGTTAAGTTGACAACTGACCAGAAAATTCTTGTTAATCTTTCCGTGGAGCCTTCTTAACTAGAGCCGTGCTCCACAGTTGACCCTATCTTAAAGGGATAATACTCAGATAATGATCACGAGAGTGTCTTTTGTATTATCCAATATGGTTACAGTGGAATGAAAAACTAGATTTGTAGGATCAGATATGCTTATCATAAAATTTCTACCTTAATATATTCATGACAAAATTCTAGAATGAAAAACATGCAACGGGGGTGGTTTTGGAGAGCTCCTAATGTTTAAACAGTTGATAGAGGGGTTGTATGTGGTAAATGGAGGTTTTGTTAAAATTCTGTTTGACTAGTTTCATTTTCTTTTGACAAAAAAGTGAAAAGAGAGATCAGGAGAGAGGATTTCTGGTTATAAGGTTGATACTTGGTAGGGATGAAAGTTCTGTAGTCAAAGCGTCGCCTAGGCACTGCCTAGGCGTTTTGGACCCCTGGGCACCTAGGCGACCCCCTAGGTAGGCGATCTTCTCTAGGCGGCTGCCTAGCGCTTGGGCGCCTAGGACCGCCTAGGCACCTGGTCAGTTTTTCCACTTGACACAATTTGATTTTTTTTTTCCAAAATTGATTTGTATTAACCATAATTCTGTTGCATTAACTCAAAATTAAGTTGTATTAACTCAAATTGAGTTGAACAAACTCAAAAGTGAGTTAAATTAACACAAATTCTTATGATGGGGTTACAAGAATTTGGGAACTTTTCAAAATTGAGTTGAATTAACTCAAATTCTTATAACGGGTTCATAAGAATTTGGGTGTTTTTCAAAATTGAGTTGCATTAACTCAAATTGAGTTGAATAAACTCAAAATATAGTTAAATTAACTCAAATTCTTATGATGGGTTTATAAGAATTTGGGGTTTTCAAAATTGAGTTGAATTAACTAAAAATTCAGTTGAAATAACTTAAAATTGAGTTGAATTAACACAAATTCGTAGGACGGATTCATAAGAATTTGGGGGGTTTTCAAAATTGAGTTGAATTAAGTCAAAAATGAGTTGCATTAACTCAAATTGAGTTGAATAAACTCAAAATAAAGTTGAATTAGCTCAAATTATTATGATGGGTTCATAAGAATTTGGGGGGGTTTTCAAAATTGAGTTGAATTAACTCAAAATTGAGTTAAATTAACTCAAAATTGAGTTAAATTAACTCAAAATTGAGTTAAATTAACTCAAAGTCTTATAATGGGTTCATAAGTATTTTGGTGGTTTTCAAAATTGAATTGAATTAACTCAAAATTGAGTTGCATTAAATCAAATTGAGTTGAATAAACTCAAAATTGAGTTTAATTAACTTAAATTCTGATGATTGATTTATAAGAATTGGGAGGGTGGGGGGTTTCAAAATTGAGTTGAATTAATTCAAATTCTTATGACGGGTATATAAGAATTTTTTTTTTTTAATTTTCTGATTCAATTTATGGATACTTTGTAGATAAATTGACTTTTAGGTGGTGAAAATTATAATCAACATATTACTAGATTACTAAAATCATTTATATATATATATATTTATACTATATATAAAAAAATATTTAAATATTTAATAATTACTCATCGTCTAGGCGCTGCCTACGCTCCGCTTCGCCTAGACAGGCCAAAACGTCTAGGCGTCGCATCGCCGCCTTGACTACACTGGATGAAAGATGATTCTAAGGTTGCTTATATGCATGATTGTTGTAGGGTTTAATATCATGAAATATATAGACCTTTTTTTCTACCGTCATTAGAGATAATCATTCAACATCCCTCCTTAATGGTGTATTTGAACAAGTCATGCTTATTTGACTGCTAAAAAATGAAGGGAAAAAAAGGAAAAGAACTATTGCATATTAAAAAATGGTAATGCAACATATATGGCCGGATGGACTATTCCTTTTGAACTTCACTTCCATGATGTCCTTGAGGACTGATTTATTTTTGACAAACATTAAATTGTCCCTTAAATGTCTTTATGATCTATAGTTTAGGCATTTGTTGTCCGCCCAAGGTATAGTCAATGCGAGGTATTGGTATGCTCTTGTAAAGTAACCCATGCCATACTTTCAGGAAAAGCTCGAGCAACCTTCAACAAAAGGGTACCTGTACCTGAAACTGACACATGTGGACATGTAGGCTGTCGACATGCTTAACACATGCAAGTCGGAGGGGAAGTGGAACCTACCCTTGGGAGGGTGCTAATTGATGAAGGGAAAAATGTCCATTTGATATAGGGGTGGCAATGGGCCGGGTCTGGTTCGTGTCGGGTCTGGTTCGTGTCGGGTCTAGTTTCGGGTCATGTCCAAAACCCCTAGACCCGGACCCGACCCGTTTAACTAATCGTGTCTAGATTCTAAACCCGTACCCGACCCGTTTATAAACGGGTAGACCTGATAAGACCCGTTTACCACACGGGTTTATTCAGTTGACCCGATCCGACCCGATTCGACTCAACCCGACATTACCCGATAGACCCGCTGATACTATATATTATAGTATCAGATTGCGGCTAGACCCGACTCGACACGACCTGATGAATTTTAAACGGGTCTTCCCGGGTCTACCGTGTCTAGACCCTAAACTCGGACCCGTCTCGTTTATTAAACGAGTCTATCGTGTCGACCCGTTTACGACCCGAACCCGTTGCCCTAACCCAGACCAGCTAACTTTGTGTTGGGTCTGCCGTGTCGGGTCCGAAATTACCAGCCCTAATTTGATATGAATAAGAAAGGGGACATCCATAATCTATACTATAATTAGGGACAACGGGAGACAAACGAGAGAAACCGGAGACAAGCGAAAATATATTTCAGGCTATTTGATCCTTAGGTGATTGCGATTCATCGAAAATGGTGGAGGGGTCCAATTCATGGAAAGGTGAGATCGGGCCGTTAGTGTAACTGTTCTCTCTCTCCTTATATATCCCTCTCTTCGTTTCTCTCCCCGAATGATCGATCCCTCGCCCGCGCTGGTACGTACCTCTCTCTCTCTCTCTCTCCTCTGACTCGATTTCCTCTCTCTAATCGTCCCCATCTCCCCTCTCCGCTGTCTCTCTCTCACCGATTCTCTGTAACCGTCTCTCTTCCCCTCTCTGTCTCTCTCCACTCCGATTCTCTCTCTCCTCCCCCCTCCCTGTCTCTCTCTCCCCGTTTCTTTCTCCCCACCGATTATCTCTCTCTCTCTCTCTCTTTCTCATCGCTCTCAACGACTCTCCTCCCTCCCGATTCTCTCTCTGTAATTGTCTCTCCCCCTCTCTTCGTCTCTCTCCACTCCAATTCTCTCTCTCCCACTCGATTATGTCTCTAACCGTTTTCTCAGGACTGATCCTATTTGGTGATTTAGAGGATACTAGAATCTGCACATTGAAAGTTGTTTTACTTTATAGCCTGTTTGTCTTCTGAATAACATTATGGAGTACTACAAGGTACAATTGCATGCCATTATCATTAAATTGCATATCTAATGATTGTGTTGAACATCACAACTAATTCATACTAAAGTCCATTAGGAGCGTTCCTGTTAATGTGGTCAAGTTTTGTCACACAATTAGGACAAGTAAGCACACCTTGCCCACCTTAAACACCGTTTGAAGGCTTGCTATAGCCCAAAATTAACATTGGAATGCTTGCAAAACGAATCATTCCCATTTATTATAAAATATACCGTGATATGTAAGATTTACAATAATTCAAAAGACATGACCCATTTGGAAATGTTGCAACCTTCGATCTGGATAAGAGATCCATCCATTACTCAGAGTCTCAATCGAATCATCCATATCTCTTGATGAGAGGTCCATGCACCTCGCTTATACCTGCGGTTTCTAGTCCCCATCCACCTTCAATGGCCATGATGCCATCATTAGATGTTCATAGAAGAGTTGTTGATGTGATAGCCAAAGAAGCAATTTATGGCCAGTCATTGTTATGTTCCAGTAAATGTTTGGGTTTTGAAGTTGCACCATATGATGTATTCTTTATATTCAGCTATCTATATGCTAAACTGAGAGACTCGTGCTTGACGACATTGGAGATAGCTTTGTGTTCCTTCTTGGCCTCTCTTGCTAATTATCTTCCTACTGCGTGGCAACTGCCCTCTCCTTTACTCTCTTGTCCTTCACCTTGACCTCCAGACGTCCTGCTGGTCCTTGACTGTACGTGGCTGTCTGTACACCGCCTGGAGTCTTGGGGACATCGAAAAGACAAGTCTTTACTTGTTGCAGGGTTCTATTTGTTGGTGTGTAACATGTGACGAAATACAAGTTTTTCACAAACCTTCTGGGGCACCATTGCCCTAGCAAGCATTTTAGTTGAATCATGGGTTTCTTATCATCGAAACTCATTTGTTGGTCATTTTAATTTCAACGGTTGTTCCTAGCCTTGATGGAAAAGGTTGAGGGTTGATGTTAAGTTGATAGCTGGCCTTAGGCAAACGCCGCAAACAATTGAAACCATGAAGTGAAGGGAACTGCTTGCACTGACAATAGACACCCTTGAGATGAACCCGGCGAAGGATTCATAAATCCACAACCCAAATAAAGAACAAGGCTTGATTGTTTTGGTTTCCTGCATAGAGTGAAGTGGAGTTTTATTAAGAATGAAAAATACTCAATGCTGCAGACTGATTGGGAAGGTGGGTACTTCCCGCTTACGCTCCACTTCAGCGAGGACTACCCGAGCAAACCCCCGAAGTGCAAGTTCCCGCAAGGCTTCTTCCATCCAAACGTCTACCCTTCTGGGACGGTCTGCCTTTCAATTCTCAACGAGGACAGCGTGAGCAAACCCCCCATCCCCCCCCACACCCCCCCTTTTCTCGTTAGACAGGATCGATGCCAGCAAAGCACGGCGACTTACGATCCGTCATCTGTTGATGTGCAGGGGTGGAGACCGGCCATTACCGTGAAGCAGATCCTCGTGGGGATACAGGACTTGCTTGATCAGCCGAATCCCTCTGACCCTGCACAGACCGACGGTTATCAGCTCTTCATCCAGGTTTGTCGTCGTTGCGAGATCAGCAACTCGTCTTTTTTTATTTTAGCACTTTATAGTTGATTGGCGCCCGCCGCTAATGGGATCTTTTGCGACGAGCTGCTGAATCTACAGGAACAGGCGGAGTACAGGAGACGGGTCCGGCAACAGGCGAAGCAGTACCCGCCCCTTGTCTAGTGTCATCACCCTGTGTTAGGACATGATGCTCCGAGTGCTGAGCCTGGACTTGGCCGGTTAGCGATGACTCGAGCTGATTGTAAGACTTATATGATTTGTTTATAAGGGGATTCGACTGTGGTGTTGGC